>CM036248.1:4197459-4202459 GCA_020698575.1 Bostrychus sinensis
GCTTTGTTTTTGTGCGCTTTGCGCACTTTTGGGCAGTGCGCTTCGCGCACTGCTGTGCAGACACAATAGGCCCTGCGCCACCCTTGGGGCTCGGGCCTAATAATAGTAGTAGTAGTAGTAATAGTAATAGTAGTAGTAGTAGCAGTAGTAATAATAATAGTAGTAGTAGTAGTAACAGTAGTAATAGTAGCAGTAGTAGTAGTAGTAGTAGTAGTAGTAACAGTAGTAATAGTAGCAGTAGTAGTAGTAGTAGTAGTAATAGTAGCAGTAGTAGTAGTAGTAGTAGTAGTAGTAGTAGTAGTAGTAATAGTAACAGTTACTGAAGTGGAGGTTTCTGACTCAGTGAAAGAAAAAGCTGAGAAAACTTTTGAAACGAATCTTTAGAAGAAGTTTAGAAGTTTATAGAAGTTTATAATAAATCTGTATTAAACTGAAAGCTTAATGTGGACATTTCTTTAACTCTGTGTAAAAAAACACATTTTCAGAGCAAACTGGCCCCAAACCTCTGAATAAAAAAAATCAAAAAAAATCTGTGCCTGTTATTCACTTCTTTTATCAGATAACTTCATTAATAAACTTTTGTTGTACTGTTTGTTTTCATGATCATATGCAATGTTTTTATTTCTGGTATCACTGTTGTTGCACACGAGCTGCTTTTGTTATCAGCAACATTCATCATTTCTGTTTAATGCCTTTGTGTCATTACCGCTTTCCTCCACTAGGCGTCACTGCTGCGCTTCTTTCAGCAGACAACACCACTGAACACAGAGCCACTGAGGAAGCAAGTGCTCTATGAGGGACAGAAAAACTGTAAAAACCTCCAAAGAAAAGCCTCATTTCCAAATTTCCTCTGTGTTGGCTGAAGTGTGAATGTTTTTATCTTTTCTGTCCTTCGTGTCTCTGCGCACACGCGGTTTCCTTTCAGACTGAGCTGATCCTGAGTCTGATAACAGAGACATGGCCGAGTTTTTAGTTTAACACAGATAAGAAAGCTCTCTGCGATGGAGGAGGTGATAGTGAATGAGAGGAGGAGAAGTTTTAAAGACGTTATTGCCTCGTTTTTATCTACAGCTGAGATGTTTGTTTGAGCCGATCACGAAAAAAGTAATGGACCGGATGTTTTTGAAGTATAATCCCAGTACACGTATTGAAGTACTTTCTGCTGCAGAGTGGGACGGGTCACTGTTGTTGCTTCCAGACACTTTTTACAGAAGGTGAAGCGCCAGTGTCCTCTTTGTGCCAGTCCCAAGCCCAGAAATAAACTTTAAAACTTGTGCCAAATGAATTCGTGAGGCAGAGGATTTACTGTTTCTCCAGGCAGTGGCTTTTGGAACATCTTTATTTTATTTTGGCGTTGGCACAAGAAAAAAAAAAGAAGTGGTTTAATGGTTTGTCATCGGGAAAACACACAGGTTAAAAAAGAAGATATGTCTGAAACTGCACAGCAGAAAGTACAGGTTAGCTTTTAACAGAGCTTGGTTTGAGCTAAAAGCCTCAACCATTTTAGTTTAGTTCTGCTTTAGTCCTGGTTTAGACCTACTTTCGTCCTGGTTTAGTCCTGGTTTAGTCCTGGTTTAGTCCCGGTTTAGTCCCGGTTTAGTCCCGGTTTAGTCCTGGTTTTGACCTGGTTTAGTCCTGGTTTAGTCCTGGTTTAGTCCCGGTTTAGTCCCTGTTTAGTCCTGGTTTTGACCTGGTTTAGTCCTGGTTTAGTCCTGGTTTAGTCCCGGTTTAGTCCCTGTTTAGTCCTGGTTTTGACCTGCTTTCGTCCTGGTTTAGTCCTGGTTTAGTCCCAGTTTAGTCCCGGTTTAGTCCTGGTTTAGTCCCGGTTTAGTCCTGGTTTAGTCCTGGTTTTGACCTGGTTTTGACCTGGTTTAGTCCTGGTTTAGTCCTGGTTTAGTCCTGGTTTAGTCCCGGTTTAGTCCCTGTTTAGTCCTGGTTTTGACCTGGTTTAGTTCTGGTTTAGTCCTGGTTTTGACCTGCTTTCGTCCTGGTTTAGTCCTGGTTTAGTCCCAGTTTAGTCCTGGTTTAGTCCTGGTTTAGTTCTGGTTTAGTCCTGGTTTTGACCTGCTTTCGTCCTGGTTTAGTCCTGGTTTAGTCCCAGTTTAGTCCTGGTTTAGTCCTGGTTTAGTCCTGGTTTAGTCCTGGTTTTGACCTGGTTTTGTCCTGGTTTAGTCCTGCTTTAGTCCTGGTTTAGTCCTGGTTTAGTCCTGGTTTTGACCTGGTTTTGACCTGGTTTAGTGCTGCTTTAGTCCTGGTTTAGTCCTGGTTTTGACCTGCTTTCATCCTGGTTTAGTCCTGGTTTAGTCCTGGTTTAGTCCTGGTTTAGTCCTGGTTTTGACCTGGTTTTGTCCTGGTTTAGTGCTGCTTTAGTCCTGGTTTAGTCCAAGTTTAGTCCTGGTTTAGTCCTGGTTTAGTCCTGGTTTTGACCTGGTTTTGTCCTGGTTTAGTCCTGCTTTAGTCCTGGTTTAGTCCTGGTTTAGTCCTGGTTTTGACCTGGTTTTGACCTGGTTTAGTGCTGCTTTAGTCCTGGTTTAGTCCTGGTTTAGTCCTGGTTTTGACCTGGTTTTGTCCTGGTTTAGTCCTGCTTTCGTCCTGGTTTAGTCCTGGTTTAGTCCTGGTTTTGACCTGGTTTTGTCCTGGTTTAGTCCTGCTTCAGTCCTGGTTTAGTCCTGCTTTAGTCCTGGTTTAGTCCTGGTTTAGTCCTGGTTTTGACCTGGTTTTACCTGGTTTAGTGCTGCTTTAGTCCTGGTTTAGTCCTGGTTTTGACCTGGTTTTGTCCTGGTTTAGTCCTGCTTTAGTCCTGGTTTAGTCCTGGTTTAGTCCTGGTTTTGACCTGGTTTTGTCCTGGTTTAGTCCTGCTTTAGTCCTGGTTTAGTCCTGGTTTAGTCCTGGTTTTGACCTGGTTTAGTCCTGGTTTAGTCCCGGTTTAGTCCTGGTTTAGTCCTGGTTTTGACCTGCTTTCGTCCTGGTTTAGTCCCAGTTTAGTCCTGGTTTAGTCCTGGTTTAGTCCTGGTTTAGTCCTGGTTTAGTCTTGGTTTAGTCCTGGTTTTGACCTGGTTTTGACCTGGTTTAGTGCTGCTTTAGTCCTGGTTTAGTCCTGGTTTTGACCTGGTTTTGTCCTGGTTTAGTCCTGCTTTAGTCCTGGTTTAGTCCTGGTTTAGTCCTGGTTTTGACCTGGTTTTGACCTGGTTTAGTGCTGCTTTAGTCCTGGTTTAGTCCTGGTTTTGACCTGCTTTCGTCCTGGTTTAGTCCTGGTTTAGTCCTGGTTTAGTCCTGGTTTAGTCCTGGTTTAGTGCTGCTTTAGTCCTGGTTTAGTCCTGGTTTAGTCCAAGTTTAGTCCTGGTTTAGTCCTGGTTTAGTCCTGGTTTAGTCCTGGTTTTGACCTGGTTTAGTGCTGCTTTAGTCCTGGTTTAGTGCTGCTTTAGTCCTGGTTTAGTCCAAGTTTAGTCCTGGTTTAGTCCTGGTTTAGTCCTGGTTTAGTCCTGGTTTTGACCTGGTTTTGTCCTGGTTTAGTCCTGCTTTAGTCCTGGTTTAGTCCTGGTTTAGTCCTGGTTTTGACCTGGTTTTGTCCTGGTTTAGTCCTGCTTTAGTCCTGGTTTAGTCCTGGTTTAGTCCTGGTTTTGACCTGGTTTTGTCCTGGTTTAGTCCTGCTTTAGTCCTGGTTTAGTCCTGGTTTAGTCCTGGTTTTGACCTGGTTTTGTCCTGGTTTAGTCCTGCTTTAGTCCTGGTTTAGTCCTGGTTTAGTCCTGGTTTTGACCTGGTTTAGTCCTGGTTTAGTCCCGGTTTAGTCCTGGTTTAGTCCTGGTTTTGACCTGCTTTCGTCCTGGTTTAGTCCCAGTTTAGTCCTGGTTTAGTCCTGGTTTAGTCCTGGTTTAGTCCTGGTTTAGTCTTGGTTTAGTCCTGGTTTTGACCTGGTTTTGACCTGGTTTAGTGCTGCTTTAGTCCTGGTTTAGTCCTGGTTTTGACCTGGTTTTGTCCTGGTTTAGTCCTGCTTTAGTCCTGGTTTAGTCCTGGTTTAGTCCTGGTTTTGACCTGGTTTTGACCTGGTTTAGTGCTGCTTTAGTCCTGGTTTAGTCCTGGTTTTGACCTGCTTTCGTCCTGGTTTAGTCCTGGTTTAGTCCTGGTTTAGTCCTGGTTTAGTGCTGCTTTAGTCCTGGTTTAGTCCTGGTTTAGTCCTGGTTTTGACCTGGTTTAGTGCTGCTTTAGTCCTGGTTTAGTCCTGGTTTTGACCTGCTTTCGTCCTGGTTTAGTCCCGGTTTAGTCCCAGTTTAGACCTGGTTTTGACCTGCTTTCATCCTTGGTTTGAGCTAAAAGCCTCAACCATTTTTCAGACCATTTCTAAAAACTATTTTTTATTCCTGAATTTTATTTATTTTATTTTTTTTTTCATTTTTTTTTTTATAATTTAATTTAATTTCATATAATTCAATTTCATAATAAATATGCTTAAAACTGTGTTATCCAAATACTGTATCCTGGAGGAGAGAGTCAGTCTTTATAATCTGTTAAAGTGGAAATGATAAATGTTTCTCTGACAGAAATAAACATTGTTTTAGCCCAGGTTAAATACATCAATAACATTGTATTATAGCCTATTTTTTACATTACCCTCAAAATTGTGTTTTTAAATTTGTGTGCTTATTTCTGAATTTGTGAGCAAGTTGTAGTGTTTTTGACTTTATTGGTTGTTGGTTGGTGCAACTTGTCCTTCAGGGCCACCGTACATATTTACACCACAGATCACTTTTCTATTGGACTTTATATGGACCTTGCAAAAAAATAAAAATAAAGTCAAAGTATTAATGGAAAAGAACTTAAGGAAATTATCTGAAAAAGTCAAAACATGGAATTCTGTTTACAGCTGCAGTACCATGTATAAACTTGTACCTTGTTTTGACTTTTTCAGATAATACTTTGACTTTAATTTATAGAGGTAATTTATTATTATTATATATTTTTTTTGCATCCTCCATATAAAGTACGATAGAAAAGTGATCTGT
>CM036248.1:4207459-4519959 GCA_020698575.1 Bostrychus sinensis
ACCTGGTTTAGACCTGGTTTAAGACCTACTTTAGTCCTGGTTTAGTCCTGGTTTAGACCTGGTTTAGACCTGTTTAGACCTACTTTAATCCTGGTTTAGACCTGGTTTAAGACCTACTTTAATCCTGGTTTAGACCTGGTTTAGACCTACTTTAGTCCTGGTTTAGTCCTGGTTTAGACCTGGTTTAGACCTACTTTAGCCCTGGTTTAGACCTACTTTAGTCCTACTTTAGTCCTGGTTTAGTCCTGGTTTAGACCTGGTTTAGACCTGGTTTAGACCTATTTTAATCCTGGTTTAGACCTGGTTTAAGACCTACTTTAGTCCTGGTTTAGTCCTGGTTTAGACCTGGTTTAGACCTGGTTTAGACCTATTTTAATCCTACTTTAGTCCTGGTTTAGTCCTGGTTTAGACCTGGTTTAGACCTGGTTTAGACCTATTTTAATCCTGGTTTAGACCTGGTTTAAGACCTACTTTAGTCCTGGTTTAGTCCTGGTTTAGACCTGGTTTAGACCTGGTTTAGACCTATTTTAATCCTGGTTTAGACCTGGTTTAAGACCTACTTTAGTCCTGGTTTAGACCTGGTTTATTCCTGGTTTAGACCTACTTTAATCCTACTTTAGTCCTGGTTTAGTCCTCGTTTAGACCTGGTTTAGACCTGGTTTAGACCTATTTTAATCCTGGTTTAGACCTGGTTTAAGACCTACTTTAGTCCTGGTTTTGTCCTGGTTTAGACCTGGTTTAGACCTGGTTTAGACCTATTTTAATCCTGGTTTAGACCTGGTTTAAGACCTACTTTAGTCCTGGTTTAGTCCTGGTTTAGACCTGGTTTAGACCTGGTTTAGTCCTGGTTTAGACCTGGTTTAGACCTACTTTAGCCCTGGTTTAGACCTGGTTTAGACCTGGTTTAGACCTGGTTTAAGACCTACTTTAGTCCTGGTTTAGTCCTGGTTTAGTCCTGGTTTAGACCTGGTTTAGACCTGTTTAGACCTACTTTAATCCTGGTTTAGACCTGGTTTAAGACCTACTTTAATCCTGGTTTAGACCTGGTTTAGACCTACTTTAGTCCTGGTTTAGTCCTGGTTTAGACCTGGTTTAGACCTACTTTAGCCCTGGTTTAGACCTACTTTAGTCCTACTTTAGTCCTGGTTTAGTCCTGGTTTAGACCTGGTTTAGACCTGGTTTAGACCTATTTTAATCCTGGTTTAGACCTGGTTTAAGACCTACTTTAGTCCTGGTTTAGTCCTGGTTTAGACCTGGTTTAGACCTGGTTTAGACCTATTTTAATCCTACTTTAGTCCTGGTTTAGTCCTGGTTTAGACCTGGTTTAGACCTGGTTTAGACCTATTTTAATCCTGGTTTAGACCTGGTTTAAGACCTACTTTAGTCCTGGTTTAGTCCTGGTTTAGACCTGGTTTAGACCTGGTTTAGACCTATTTTAATCCTGGTTTAGACCTGGTTTAAGACCTACTTTAGTCCTGGTTTAGTCCTGGTTTAGACCTGGTTTAGTCCTGGTTTAGACCTACTTTAATCCTACTTTAGTCCTGGTTTAGTCCTGGTTTAGACCTGGTTTAGACCTACCTGGTTTAGACCTATTTTAATCCTGGTTTAGACCTGGTTTAAGACCTACTTTAGTCCTGGTTTTGTCCTGGTTTAGACCTGGTTTAGACCTATTTTAATCCTGGTTTAGACCTGGTTTAAGACCTACTTTAGTCCTGGTTTAGTCCTGGTTTAGACCTGGTTTAGACCTGGTTTAGTCCTGGTTTAAGACCTACTTTAGTCCTGGTTTAGTCCTGGTTTAGACCTGGTTTAGACCTGGTTTAGACCTGGTTTAGACCTACTTTAATCCTGGTTTAGACCTGGTTTAAGACCTACTTTAGTCCTGGTTTAGTCCTGGTTTAGACCTGGTTTAGACCTACTTTAGTCCTGGTTTAGTCCTGGTTTAGACCTAGTTTAGACCTGGTTTAAGACCTACTTTAGTCCTGGTTTTGTCCTGGTTTAGACCTGGTTTAGACCTGGTTTAGACCTGGTTTAGACCTGGTTTAGACCTGGTTTAGACCTATTTTAATCCTGGTTTAGACCTGGTTTAAGACCTACTTTAGTCCTGGTTTAGTCCTGGTTTAGACCTGGTTTAGACCTGGTTTAGACCTGGTTTAAGACCTACTTTAGTCCTGGTTTAGTCCTGGTTTAGACCTGGTTTAGACCTGGTTTAGACCTGGTTTAGACCTACTTTAATCCTGGTTTAGACCTGGTTTAAGACCTACTTTAGTCCTGGTTTAGTCCTGGTTTAGACCTACTTTAATCCTGGTTTAGTCCTGGTTTAGACCTGGTTTAGTCCTGGTTTAGACCTGGTTTAAGACCTACTTTAGTCCTGGTTTAGTCCTGGTTTAGACCTGGTTTAGACCTGGTTTAGACCTGGTTTAGACCTGGTTTAGACCTACTTTAATCCTGGTTTAGACCTGGTTTAAGACCTACTTTAGTCCTGGTTTAGTCCTGGTTTAGACCTGGTTTAGACCTGGTTTAGACCTGGTTTAGACCTACTTTAATCCTGGTTTAGACCTGGTTCAAGACCTACTTTAGTCCTGGTTTAGTCCTGGTTTAGTCCTGGTTTATCCTGTTTTTGTCCTGGTTAAGTTCTAGTTTCTAGTTCTAGGCCCCCTGCTGGTCCCACATGAACCATCTCACACTTGGATAATTTTACATTTTTTATTTTAATTCTTGTACTTTTTAACTCGACCTATATTTCTGTAAAGCACTTTGAATGATCCTGTGTAAGAATACAGTTTATCTGACCAGGAGGCCAGCAGGGGGCGCCCCATCCTCCACCATCAGCTGTAATAATTTCCGTAGTGTTTACCTTTCTTCGCGAGTATGGCGCTGCCTCCTCGCCTCCCGATGTGGTTCTCCACGTAGCAGGTGTAGTTGGCCAGGTCCGCCTCCTCCACGTGGTCAAAGGTCAGGGACAGCTCCACCTCCTTCTCCCCCAGATGCTCCCTGATGATCCTGGACACACACACGCCTCGCATTTAATCTATTTTCCTTGTATTTTGGTAAAGATAATTATTTAGTTATTAGTGCGGCATAACAGAAGCCATCTGAGAAAAAAATGAGACTTTGAGGTCAGCTGTGGGCTGTGTTATAAAGGTTTTTGTTTACTTTAACCAATCAGACGCTTTCATAGGACAGGAGCGCTCTGATTGGTCGATACATCCTTTATCTATCCACAACTAGAATCTATCAGGATTAGCTTATTCACACTATTTTTATTTTTTATTGTAAAGAATTAAAAGCAAACTCCAGCTGTGTTGTCGTGATAGCTCCTGGCTTCTGTACAGACACTGTTACAAGTAATTTGTGAGTTTAATTTAAAAATGAAAGTACTATTTCTGCCTTAAAAATTTAATTTATTTAAACTTAGTGAAAAGTGTTTATTCAAATAATTAAGTTAAGTTGTGGATGAGAGAATCAGAGACCTAGGGCCAGATTTATCAAAGGTTTGCGTGCACGCTAACTGAATAAGATGCGCTAAAATTGCACAAACCCAGACGCAGTTGAGATTTGCGTGTCTTACAGGAGCAGAGTGAACGCAATGCAGATTTTGCTCCTATGACCTAATGAATCTGTAAACTGAGGCGTTCTTCCCAGAGTGCACAAAATGGAAGGCGGAGAAAATGCAAATTCATTCATTTACCGCCCGCAATATTATTTATCAAGGCTCACCATGACTTTGTGTGTGAAAATAGCATAAATGTAGCACATTGGAGAAGGACGTGCTAATCTTTTGCACAGATGGCTGCTGTGGTTCGTGTGAGACGAAGGAGAAGAAATGAAGAAATACGTAGGGTTAGTGTTTGCCACGCGTGCAGATCTATTTGCCATGACGGATGAAAAAATCATTCACCAGCACTTTCAGCTCTTCTTGGTTAAATTTTTGCTTCAGTTTGTGTTCCACTTCCGCACCTTCCATGACACAAAACAATACACGCAATGATGCCGTTTAAATAGCTCCGCCCCCTCTGTTTGCACTGTCACCGCCACGCAGTTTGTCTTAGTAATTCACGCGCAACACGAACATTAATAGCGGCCGCATATTTTCTCACTGCACTCGCAGTTTAGCACCCGTCTTAGTAAATATGGCCCCATGAGTAAAATGGACCTCACAAAAATTGGGGATGCAGTCTTTTATGTAATAGAAAAGTCTATATAATAGAAATAGAAAGTAATAGAAAAGTTATATATATGGAGTTTTAGGTACAGCTAAACATTTTTTATTTCTAAATTTATCTTTTAGGACACAATTTTGTTATCTTTAAGGATATAACTGTAATTTATAACTATAACTATAATGAAATAACACATTTTTCACTAAAGTGGCACTCAGAAGTTGGTGCTGTGTTCATTTTTACCTGAAACTTTAACTAAAGTCAGGTGGATTTCACTCATGGTCTCTGATTCTCTCATCCACAACTTAACTTTATTATTTGACTGAACACTTTTCACTAAGTTTAAATAAATTACATTTTTAAAGCAGAAATTGTACTTACATTTTTAAATTAAACCAGCAAATTACTTGTAACAGTGAGTTTAAACATGATTTAAAAGGCTATGACAGAGCGGTGCCAAGGAGAGGAATTAGGAAAGACGAGTGCGCCGGCCTTTATCACAACGCAAAGAACTAACAAACAAAATACAATACAACATATTAGACACGATACAAACATAATATAACCAAGAATTTACAAACAAAACACACACCACTTTGACCTGCTTTATAACTTTGATTTCATCTCTTAAGATTTCCTTTGTTGGGTCCGTCGTACCGCAGCTCTCTCTTGTTATACACGCAAAAACTAAAACGTCTCCAAAATTACTCAACACCTTTAAACGATAAAAAAAATACACTGTTACACTTATTTACACTGACAAATACAAACTACAACACTATAAGCAAATATAGACTAGATCCAAAGTAAACGCCAATGTATATCTATCCTTAATACAACAGCGCCATCTATTGGAAATGCGTACAAACTACAGTCCTGACCCTCACTCTAACCACAACTACAGGGAGTGTATCATTCAAACTCAACTTTTTTTTTTCACTTTTACAGTCACAAAATCAGGCAGTGCAGCTTTAAGAGTCTTACAAACTCCGCAGAGACAAAGAGAACTGAAGTCCTGTCATCATAGGTCACTGCCACAATTGTTAGCCACGCCCCCTTTAAGACTTCTGACCAATCACAATCGTTCTCAGACAAAAGTTTGCCCAGATAAAGTGTCGAGAATAAGCCAAAGGAACTCCCAAACCTGGGCTAAAGGAGCAGAATGACGTCATTTTGTTCTTGCAGCCTTGCAAAAAAAAGAAAATGTCTTTCTAACGTTTGAATTTGAAGCTGCTTTTTACTGAATGATTCACTCTTTAATGTCAGTGCGTGTGTTTAATGCATTCATGATGATTGTGCAATGCTTTTAAAGCCATGAAGAGCATTACAAAGTTTAAAGGGGCTTTTATTTATTTTATTAAAGCAATCTGGGCCACCTCTAGAACAGCAGCACATTTTATAGCCTTAAAACAAAACAAAAAAACATATCTGACTAAAAGAAAAATGTTAAAAATAATTACTTTGGTATTGCCACAAAGAAACAGGTGAAGAGAAAAGCAGAGGGCAACTCTGTTAAAAAAACTTCCTTAAACTTTTGTCTGTGTCTGTGAGGAATCAGAGCTGTACACTTTTGTTTTTTGGATAAATGAATAAAAGCAGACTGAATGTAAAGGGCTTGTTGTCAATTGGTCAGTGCTTCCTGGAGTGGGCGGGGCTTCGTGGGAGAGGCGGAGGTTCGTGAGGCCTCAGAAACTCAAACCAAACATTAAAACATGGGAGAAAGAGAGGAAAAGTCCATTTTTGCAGGCTCTTTAAAGCTTTTGTATGGTTTCTTTCTTGTTTGAAGCTGCCACACACTTTTGCCAAACTTTACTACAGCTGCTCGACAGAAATGCTTTGTTTGAGTCACACGAGGCACTTCCTAAATCTCATTGTGATGCATGCCTTTAAAAGAACAAATTAGGGCAGAGACACGGAGTAAGAGAGAGGTTGGACTCAGGGCGAGGGTCCATATGTGTGCAGAGAGTCAGCAGCTGCAGAGGCCTGGCTCCTGATGGTCAGGTCAGGCTGAGGTGGACCAGCAGAGAGAGAGGAGAGAGGAGGAAGTCACGTCAGAGGTGAAAGCATTCAAGAGCTTCTATAGTATGCTTTTTTCAGGCTTTTAAATAATGTATATGTATGGAAACGTCTGCTTTTGGGGAGATGTTTTGTTTACCAAGCTCTCCAGTAAGTTTTACTCTGTGGGTTTCTCCTCCACAGTGAGCAGACGAAGGTTAGTTTGTTCTTTGATGAAGCCCAGATCGAACACATTCTGATCATAGTTGGAGATCGTTAGATGGACAGAGCAGGGCTGAAGAAGAAGCACTGTCCAGCCAATGACAGAGAAGAAGAAGAACTCCTGATGACGTTTGAACAATTAGAAAAGACAACAGCTTGAAGTCTAATACAAGAAATCCTTGTGTATTAGACAGCTCTTACACTGAAGATTTTGATGAGACTCTGATATTATTCTGAGCTCAGATTTAAATCTGATCTTTCTTCAGTAAATTAGACGTGGATTGAATTTTCTGAATCATCGTGGTTTTATGAATCCTCGCTTCCAATGAAGCTGAGGTGAACTGAACATTAACGACATGCTACTGCGACTTTGGAGAAAGCCTGGATTAGGTGCCTGATGCCCCCTGGTGGCAATGATAGGGAATGGACAGAGCTTAAAATTACTATTTAGCCTGGCTACTGTATTAGCAAGATGAGGCTAACAGATAGATTTCTGAGCTGATGCTTGGTAGTGACGGAGGTTTAAGGCTGAAATGATCAGAACGAGTCCGGTGATGGTGTCTGGGCTTCAGAAACGCGCAGGAGCACTTCCTGGTTTCACGTTTCTACGTAGAGCCATGAGACCGAGCATTTTCAGCTCTGCAGAAGGGCAGCGCCTCAGCATACAGGATTACTCAATCAATCAATCAATCAATCAACCTTTATTTATATAGCGCTATACAACAACCAGCATTGCCCAAAGTGCTTTACATTATTTAAAATCGTAAAAAGAATCCATAAGTACATAGAAATAAAAAGTACATTAAAATACACAAGTACCATATTTTCCGCACTATAAGGCACACCTAAAAGCCTTTAATTTTCTCAAAAACCGACAGTGCGCCTTATAATCCGATGCGCCTTATATATGGATCAGTGTTGGTTAATTATGGCTACCGTATTCAGGGGGCGTCGCCGAAGTGACAGCGGTAAAAACGGTAAAGGGGAATTCCAGTCCCAGCTGTTCATGTGAGCCATAGGCGTGTTTATGGATCCTGCCGCAAAAGAACAAGGAGGCGCGGCCTTTGCTCCATCTCAGTAGAAGAGTTGCGACATTGAGGGGACAGAAAACTGAGCGCTCGAACGCTGTTCATGTAGCTTTGAACTGCGACAAATGGAGTTGGAAATACATTGTTTTCAACGAGGGAGTTGTAAGAACGCTGGTTTGTATTCTATTAATAAAGTTTGACTGACTGACTTATCTGACTGTTTTATTGACATTCCCTTTAGCGCAGCGCCATCTAGTGGATGCGCCTTATAATGCGGTGCGCCCTATATATGAAAACAGTTTTAAAATAGGCCATTAATTGAAGGTGCGCCTTATAATCCGATGCGCCTTATAGTGCGGAAAATACGGTACATGCAGACAGACCTTAATACAGAAAATGTCACACATTACATGTTGAAGGGCAGCCTGTACAAATAGGTTTTAAGTTTGGCCTTGAACAGAGTCTGTGATGGTAGCGTGTTCCAGAGTTTAGGACCTGCCACTGCAAAAGAGCCATCACCCACTGTTTACACCTGGAGCAGATGTTGTCCAGCAGAACGCAGGGCCCTGCTGGGTTGACAAAAGCTTAAAATCTCACATAAATACACCGGTGCATAGCCATTAATTGTGTAAAAAACAAACAACAGAAGCTTAAACTGAATTCTGAACTGCACTGGGAGCTAGTGGAGAGAGCTGTGATGTGGTCGTGTTTGCGAGTGTTGGTAAGGAGGCGGACAGCAGCCTTTTGCACAAGTTAAAGACGGTGCAGAGAGGCCTGGTTAACTCCAGCGTAGAGAGCATTAAAGGAGTCTAACCGGGAGCTAATGAAAGCATGGAGGGCTTTTTCAAGATCGCTGCGGCCCAAAAATTGCTTGACTTTCTGCAGGAAGGGAGTTGAAAAAAGCTAGCTCTAACAACAGAATTGACTTGCTTTTCTAGTTTCAGCTTACTGTCCAACCTCACCCCCAGATTCTTAACCACATGGTTCTCAGTGCAGCGAGACCAGGAGCTGCACTGAGTGAGTTGGAGGCGCTGAAAAGGATGTATTCAGTCTTGCTCTCATTCAGACGCAGAAAATTCTCTGACAGCCAAAACTTAATGTCACCTAGACATCTGTGAATGGATTCCAGTGAGTTCAGCGAGTCTGGAATGATGGGCAGAGAGATTTGAATGTCATCTGCATATAGATGAAAAAAGAGACATTGTGGTTTGAAATTACTGACCCCAGTGGCAACGTGTACAGAGAGAAGAGGACGGGGCCAAGAATGGAACCCTACTCAAACAGAATACGACTGCAGGTCTGTTTTTGAGAAGGAAACAACATTATAGCACGGTTAATCTTTAATCTTAACCCTGTAGAACCCAGACATAGAAATATTTGTTGGAAAAAAATCATCCGTGCTAAATTGTAGTCAACAGGGATGGGTAAGAACAAAAATTTGTCAATATTTTTGGTAAGCAGCATTCATACGGAAGCGTATAGCGTTCACCTGAAAAATGTTTTAGTTTTAATGAGCTAAGTTAGTTCTGTTTTTATGAGAAAAGTTCTGTTTTTATGAGTATAAATAACTTGGGTTTTTATGACAAAAGTAAATTCATGTCTATCACAACCAGTAAAGGTTTAGCTCGTATTGAAGAGTTGCTCGCTAAAGAAAGGGCGTAAATGTCCCAACTACTTCGTTTAATACGGTTTTATTTTACTCTAGGCTTGAGACACTGGAGATTCTGCTTTCGTTAAGTAATATTGATGTATAATCATTAGTTTGTCGACTCTGCGCAGACATCTCAGGTCTTTGCCATTGACTTTGAATTCCTCTCCCCCCAAAAGTGGAACAAGATAATAAGGACCATTATCCACATAAAAACATACAATTATTTTACTCGTAAAAACAGGATTTTTTTCTCTCATAAAAACAGAATTAACTTTACTCATAAAATCAAAACTTTTCTCATAAAAACAGAACTTTTCTCATAAAAACAGAACTAACTTTGCTCATTAGAACAGAAACTTTTTTTTTCAGGTGAACGCAATACGCTTCCATACATTCATGAATTAGTTAATACATTTAAAAAAAAAGACTTTTTTGCCATGACCTTTGAATTATATGCTGCTTATTTGCAACAGAGGGTGCTACGGGGTTAAGGGACCTTTAACAAGTGAGAGTGGATTGATTGAACCAACAACCTCCTTGCTGAGGGACACAAAGGCTAACGACTCTGCCACTTCAGTTTCTTCTAAAGTATATAAAATGCCCTTTGATTGGCTTTAAGAAAAAAGCCCTTAATAAATGCATGCATGTCTTTATCATAGGAGCAGTTATCATAAACTGAAACACTGTAGGCTCCTTGCTCATAAAAAATAAATACAAATATTATGAATTAATATTTATATGGTGGTATTCTATCATCGTCATGTTCATGGGCAGTGATTCAATGGTCGTGAGGTTTCTGTGACTCTGAGATCATTTAGTCTGGATGTGTGTTGTTAAATCTCTGCAGCAGTAAAACTCTCAGGCCACAGGTGCATTGAGACAAACAGAGGAGCCGCTGGAGGGACTGCGATGTGTGCGGAGCTGCACCTGTGTAAACAATGGACTATAAACGATTAGAACGAGTGTGTGGAAAAGTATACTTCTGCAGTTATGTGTGCACAGGGAAATCGTCCAACGGCTTTTATGGCATGGTGTAATTGCAGTTATTATTTAGGTTTGTGTTAAATGTTTTTGGTTACAGCTGAAAAAAGAACTCTGCTCTGTCTACAGCGGCACTGCTGCAAACACCGTGGGCCATATTTACTAAGACGAGTGCTAAACTGCGAGTGCAGTGAGAAAATATGCGGCCGCTATTAATGTTCATGTTGCGCGTGAATTACTAAGACAAACTGCGTGGCGGTGACAGTGCAAACAGAGGGGGCGGAGCTATTTAAACGGCATCATTGCGTGTATTGTTTTGTGTCATGGAAGGAAGTGGAACACAAACTGAAGCAAAAATTTAACCAAGAAGAGCTGAAAGTGCTGGTGAATAATTTTTTCATCCGTCATGGCAAATAGATCTGCACGCGTGGCAAACTCTCTAACCCTACGTATCTGTTAATTTCTTCTTCGTCTCACACGAATCACAGCAGCCAAATCTGTGCAAAAGATTAGCACGTCCTTCTCCAACGTGCTACATTTATACGCTATTTTCGCACGCAAAGTCATGGTGAGCCTTGATAAATAATATTGCGGGCGGTAAATGAATGAATTTCCATTTTCTCCGCCTTCCATTTTGCGCACTCTGGGAAGAACGCCTCAGTTTACAGATTCATTAGGTCATAGGAGCAAAATCTGCATTGCGTTCGCTCTGCTCCTGTAAGACACGCAAATCTCAACTGCGTCTGGGTTTGTGCAATTTTAGCGCATCTTATTCAGTTAGCGTGCAGCTAACCTTTGATAAATCTGGCCCTGTGTGTGTCAGAGTAAGAAATGTGTTGATACACTTACACTGTAGACCAGGAGACCCTCCATTCCCGATCATCATGTGGTGCGTCACAATAATTTCAGGAATTTTAAATGTCCTAAAACCAGATTAAGGTTTATTTGCTGAGAATGTTCATTTTATTGCTGTGGTGATTCCCATTAACATTTATGAATGTTTAAAATTGTATACCATGACCAAATTCATGATTATACATTATTCCATTCGTCCATCTTCTTCCACTTTATCCGGGGGCCAGATTGCGGGGGCAGCAGTCTAAGTAGAGATGCCCAGACTTCCCTCTCCACAGACACTTCCTCCAGCTCTACTGGGGGCACCCCAAGGCGTTCCCAGGCTGAGAGACATAGTCCCTCCAGTGTGTCCTAGGTCTTCCCTGGTTCCTCCCCCTAGTGGGACATGCCCGGAACACCTCCCCAGGAAGACGACCAGGAGGCATCCGGAACAGATGCCCGAGCCACCGCAGCTGGCTCCTCTCGATGTTGAGGAGCAGCGGCTCTACTCCGAGCCCCTCCCGTGTGACAGAGCTCCTCACCTTATCTCTAAGGGAGCGCCCAGCCACCCTGCGGAGGAAACTCATTTCGGCCGCTTGTATCCGCGATCTTGTCATTTCGGTCATGACCCAAAGCTCATGACCATAGGTGAGAGTAGGAACGTAGATCGATAGTAAATCGAGAGCTTTGCCTTTCGGCTCAGCTCCTTCTTTACCACAACAGACCGATACAACGACCGCATTACTGCAGACGCTGCACCGATCCGTCTGTCAATCTCAGCTCCATCCTTCCCTCACTCGTGAACAAGACCCCGAGATACTTAAACTCCTCCACTTGAGGCAGGAGCTCTCCTCCAACCTGGAGAGGGCAAACCACCCATTTCCGGTCGAGAACCATGGCCTCAGACTTGGAGGAGCTGATTCTCTTATACATTATTCATTAATTAATTACTTCTTTTTTTTTTCACTGACCCTTTACCTATGGTCCAGGGACCCCAGTTTGAGAATGGTGGCTGTAGACTAAGCCAGGTCAGGAAACCATCAACACATCTTTTAGGCTACATACTCACACAACAGGCTGCACTGTGGCAGGATGGTTTGTGCGATTGCCTCTCAGCAAAGAGGTTGTGGGTTCAATCCTTGGAGCCTGCCCTCCCTGTGTTACTGTGGATTCTTTCATTTTTCATCCCTCTGTCCAAACACATGCATGGAGCTGTCCCATAGTGAATGGTTGCCTGTAAACTGTCCAGGATCTGCCCCGCCTCAGGCCCATAGTTGTACAGATAAACTCCAGCTATCCCCCAGCAACGTGAAGAAAGACTGAATGATTACATAATGCAACTTCACTATGCTTTTGTACGAAACTGTGCCACTAGAAGTTTCTGTATATGTTGGCCACTAAAAATGTATAATACAATTCTATAATTTCCAAAATTCTGGAAAATTACTGAGAATTTTAGATAGTTGTTTTGTAGATAGTTGGTCAGAGGCTACAAAAATACAGGAAAAAGGTGCACCGTTGTATAGCTCAGTGTTAGAGCTGATACGCAGGGCTACTACAGCCTGCCTCGGCGCTGTGGGTTCGAGTGCAGGCTCTGACAGTTTGCTCTCTCCCCGATTTCCCTCCATACTCTGTCCATTTCCAGATTAAAACAGACCAAATACAAACAAACAATCAAAATAACTAAAAACAACAGAACTACGTAACTGAACAGGAAGTTGGAGCACAACTTCTCAAAAAATATTTATAAATGGACTCAACAGCCTGCTTTGTTCCCAGTCATTAAGTGTGGACATCAGCAGTGAGATGGAAGAAAAGGAGAACCATGAATATTTGATTGTTTCTTCACTGTTTTGTTTGCATTTTTCTGTTCGGAGCTGAGTAAAGCTCAGAAGTCGGGTTGACCCCTGTGTGACTTGACTCTGGGTTTCTCTTCCTCGTATCCTTACAAAGGTTCCCTCTGCCTGACCAACATCTAAGAAATAAATCCATCTTTGGCTTGTTGCTACGGCTGAACCGGGAGCAGACCCGAGACTTCAGCGACACGAGGTTGGTTCTCCCATTCTTACAAGCCTGGGTTTTCACAGAGATACACCAGGGGGCGCTGTAGGGGACTCTATTCACACTGCAACAACTTTTTTAGTCATCACACTGACTCTGAAACTATTTAATTAAGGTAAAAACTAGGGCTGTAACGATACAGTAAATGTATCTATGTATCGATTTTTTTTCCTATGATACAACTACATCGATACACATGACCTTGTATCAAATCGTATCGTTTTCTAGGAAGTTAATCTCGGTTTAGTCCTAATTTAATCTTAGTTTAGTCCTGGTTTAGTCCTGGTTTAATCTCAGTTTAGTTCTGGTTTAATCTCGGTTTAGTCCTGGTTTAATCTCAGTTTAGTTCTGGTTTAATCTCGGTTTAGTCCTGGTTTAATCTCACTTTTAATCCTGGTTTAATCTCGATATCGATACACATGACCTTGTATCAAATCGTATAATTTTCTAGGAAGTTAATCTCAGTTTAGTCCTAGTTTAATCTCAGTTTAGTCCTAGTTTAATCTCAGTTTAGTTCTGGTTTAGTCCTGGTTTAATCTCAGTTTAGTCCTGATTTAATCTCAGTTTAATCCTGGTTTAATCTCAGTTTAGTCCTGGTTTAATCTCAGTTTAGTCCTGGTTTAATCTCACTTTTAACCCTGGTTTAATCTCAGTTTAGTCCTGGTTTAATCTCAGTTTAATCCTGGTTTAATCTCAGTTTAGTCCTGTTTTAATCTCGGTTTAATCCTGGTTTAATCTCAGTTTAGTCCTGTTTTAATTTCAGTTTAATCCTGGTTTAATCTCGATATCGATACACTTGACCTTGTATCAAATCGTATCGTTTTCTAGGAAGTGAATATCGATACACACAAAGTATCAATCAATAATATCAGAAATATCAAAATTAGATATTTGTATGTTAAAATAAAACCAGGTATGGATTTTTGGAGCAAATTTTTGTGTTTTTAATTAAATAAAATGTCATATTCAACATATTCACTTTCTGTCTGCTGGACATAATCAACCCCGGCCGCGGTGCTACATTTGAGAGTAAACTTTAATGATTTTTGGCAGAAAATTGCTAAGAAGGTATTGAATCGTATCGAATCGCATCGTTCCAAATCAGCCAATATTGTTCTATTTAAACAATTCTAATTGATACATATCATATCGTTGCAAAAATGTATGGTTACACCCCAAGTAAAAACGCTGCATAATTCCCCTTTAAACAGGAAAACATTGGTCTAAACAGCATGCTTTGTTCCCAGTCAGTTTGTTCTCAGTCTAAAGGCACAGTTCTGCGGTGTGATTTTTCGGCGGTGGCTGTGATTGGATGAGGAGAGAACTCATCAGTCTGAGGTTAATCTAACACCAGGGGGCAGCGTTAGTTTAAACACAAACTCTGCTGTCCTTAAACTGAGGACTGGACGATTTCAGACTCTGTTGGGGAACAAAGAGCTTGTTTTAATTCACCCGGCCCCTCGCCCGGACCCCTGCTGAAGTGTCCCACAGAGAGATAGCCATAATAATTCCCCATTCACCCCACGAGCAGAGTGGACGACCCTGACCTCTGACCTGGACCGGAGCAGGAGGGAGGAGAGTAAAAAGTACTCCCCAGAGGGTGGCATAAATATTCACAGTGTTATTAGCAGAGTGGGCTGGAGAATAGGATTTTAACACTTCACTGACAGAATGAGAGGGATGTAAAAATGAGGTCAAAGGTTATATCAGAGTGCCACTGTTAAAAAAAAAAATCTATTTAAAGAAACACATCTCAAGGTATAAAATCTACTTCCTGTCAATCTCTGACTTCATACACTTTATAGTTGGAATATTTTTACAATGTTAAAAATGCCACAAGTCCTGGTTTAATTTATTTATTTTAGTTTTTTAATAAATGTAACATTTATAGTTTTTAAAAAGCTTTTTACCTGTGTCTTTCAGGCCTGTGCAACATGAAATTTTGTTCTGAATTTCATCTGTGATGTCTCGCTGAATGACAAAAAAGGAATCTTAAATCTTGATCTTAATCTTGGTTTGGTCCTGGTTTAATCTTGGTTTGGTCCTGGTTTAATTTCAGTCTAGTCCTGGTTTAATCTCAGTTTAGTTCTGGTTTAATCTTGGACTAGTCCTGGTTTAATCTCAGTTTAGTCCTGCTTAAATCTCGGTTTAGTCCTGGTTTAATCTTTATTTAGTCCTGGTTTAACCTTGGTTTAGTCCTGGTTTAATCTCGGTTTGGTCCTGGTGTAGTCCTGGTTTAATCTCAGTTTAGTTCTGGTTTAATCTCGGTTTAGTACTGGTTTAATCTTGGTCTAGTCCTGGTTTAATCTTGGTTTAGTCCTAGTTTAATCTCAGTTTAGTCCTGGTTTAATCTCAGTTTAGTCCTGGTTTAATCTCAGTTTAATCCTGGTTTAATCTCAGTTTAGTCCTAGTTTAATCTCAGTTTAGTCCTAGTTTAATCTCGGTTTAGTCCTGGTTTAGTCCTGGTTTAATCTCAGTTTAGTCCTGGTTTAATCTCGGTTTAATCCTGGTTTAATCTCAGTTTAGTCCTGTTTTAATCTCAGTTTAATCCTGGTTTAATCACAGTTTAGTCCTGGCTTAATCTTGGTTTAATCCTGGTTTAATCTCAGTTTAGTCCTGGTTTAATCTTAGTTTAGTCCTAGTTTAATCTCGGTTTAGTCCTAGTTTAATCTCAGTTTAGTCCTAGTTTAATCTCAGTTTAATCCTGGTTTAATCCCAGTTTAGTCCTACTTTAATCTCAGTTTAATCCTGGTTTAATCCCAGTTTAGTCCTACTTTAATCTCAGTTTAATCCTGGTTTAATCCCAGTTTAGTCCTACTTTAATCTCGGTTTAATCCCGGTGGTACACTGTTTCCTGTGACACACTAATATTTACTTGTCAGTTCCTAAACGTTAAAACTGTCTCTCCCTGTGATGCGTTTGGGTGGGCGTGGCCTTCTGCAGGTGGGTGTGGTCCCCTGCTGGTGGGCGTGTCCTCTCAATGGTTTCCGTGGCGACGTGTCAGGGCCGTCCTAACGACGTGAGGCGTCCCGCAGACTCCGGGCCTCTCTCTGATGGAGCCACAGGTAATTGGTCCCAATGGGGAGGAAATGAATTCAATCTAAGTTTATGATTAGTATTCATACATTTTTGGGGAAGTGGAGGAGAGAAGTGTCAGAGGATCCTCAGTGAGTCATAAATCTGAGAAAATGAGAGTCTGACAGAGCGAGGAGTGCAGCTGAGGACCCGGGTTTCATCATTTAATTAACACAGAAAGCTGTAAACTGTAAAGAGCATTTTGGACTCTGTTTTGAAATGGAATTAAAAGAAATATTTTTATTTCATATTTTGGTAGATGCATGAATTTCTGACCTGTACAGTGTTTACACCAAGTACCACCACAAAAAATACAACTGGCTTTCCCAGTACCAGCTTTAATAATAAACTAAACTGCTCCTAAAACTTGACCAACCCAGGTCTGAAACAAAATGTTACAGATCAACACTAGATAATGCTTTAGTAAATAATCTACAACTACTCCGAATCATAACCAGAAACCAGTCCTGGTTTAGTCCTGGTTTAATCTTGGTTTGGTCCTGGTTTAATTTCAGTCTAGTCCTGGTTTAATCTTTATTTAGTCCTGGTTTAACCTTGGTTTAGTCCTGGTTTAATCTCGGTTTGGTCCTGGTGTAGTCCTGGTTTAATCTCAGTCTAGTTCTGGTTTAATCTCAGTTTAGTTCTGGTTTAATCTCGGTCTAGTCCTGGTTTAATCTTGGTTTAGTCCTGGTTTAGTCCTGGTTTAATCTTGGTTTAGTTCTGGTTTAGTCCTGGTTTAATCTCGGTCTAGTCCTGGTTTAATCTCAGTCTAGTTCTTGTTTAATCTCGGTTTAGTCCTGGTTTAATCTTGGTTTAGTCCTGGTTTAGTCCTGGTTTAATCTCAGTCTAGTCCTGGTTTAATCTTGGTTTAGTCCTGGTTTAATCTTGGTTTAGTCCTGGTTTAGTCCTGGTTTAATCTCAGTCTAGTCCTGGTTTAATCTTGGTTTAGTCCTGGTTTAATCTTGGTTTAGTCCTGGTTTAATCTTGGTTTAGTACTGGTTTAATCTCGGTCTAGTCCTGGTTTAATCTTGATTTAGTCCTGACTTAGTCCTGGTTTAATCTCAGTCTAGTTCTGGTTTAATCTCAGTCTAGTCCTGGTTTAATCTTGGTTTAGTCCTGGTTTAATCTCAGTCTAGTCCTGGTTTAATCTTGGTTTAGTCCTGGTTTAATCTCGGTCTAGTCCTGGTTTAATCTTGGTTTAGTACTGGTTTAATCTCGGTCTAGTCCTGGTTTAATCTTGGTTTAGTCCTGGTTTAATCTTGGTTTAGTCCTGGTTTAATCTTGGTTTAGTCCTGGTTTAATCTCAGTCTACTCCTGGTTTAATCTTGGTTTAGTCCTGGTTTAATCTCAGTCTAGTCCTGGTTTAATCTTGGTTTAGTCCTGGTTTAATCTCGGTCTAGTCCTGGTTTAATCTTGGTTTAGTACTGGTTTAATCTTGGTTTAGTCCTGGTTTAATCTCGGTCTAGTCCTGGTTTAATCTTGGTTTAGTCCTGGTTTAATCTCAGTCTACTCCTGGTTTAATCTTGGTTTAGTCCTGGTTTAATCTCAGTCTACTCCTGGTTTAATCTTGGTTTAGTCCTGGTTTAATCTCAGTCTACTCCTGGTTTAATCTTGGTTTAGTCCTGGTTTAATCTTGGTTTAGTCCTGGTTTAATCTCAGTCTACTCCTGGTTTAATCTTGGTTTAGTCCTGGTTTAATCTCAGTCTAGTCCAGCTTTATTACATTAAATGCTCCCAAAACTTGACCAACCCAGGTCTGTTATAATAAGACCAACACTAGACAATGCTTTAGTAAATAATCTACAACTACTCCAAATCATAACCAGATCTAAACCAGGACTAAACTAGAACTAAACTCAGCTTAAACTTGGGCAAACTGAGGAAATAAAACCTAAATTTCTCCATGTTACCCAGTGTTTTTGTACTTCTTTGTGGATGCAAATGTTTGAACTGGAGCAGAATCTTGTTACCTGACTTCACTCTCCTTGATGTGTCCCGCCAACTCCTCCACAAACTTCTCTCCTTTCATCCAGTAGATGATGGGACGCCTGTTCTCGCCGCTGTAGCCGAAAAACGCCTTGCAGTCCAGACTCAGGGGCATCCCTACAAAAAAACAAACAAAAATACATCACACATTAGTTCAGGAGCACGAGGGTAACGGGACAGGGTGAAGAAGATGAGAATGGACGGGACATGGGCCTGGCAGCCTGAGATGGGGTACATTGTGATGGGTGTGGGGTGCGAGTGGATGGCTCAGGCCTCATGTCCTGTTTGACCCGATGGACTATAGCCAGACGCGCACCCCCCCCCCCCCCCCCCCAAAAAAAAAAATAAATAAATAAAAAAATATTTAATTAAAATTTTTCCCCCCTCATTATTATTATTATTATTATTATTATTATTATTGTTTTTTTCTTCTCTTTCCTCCTTTTTGTTGTTTGTTTTGCAATTATTATTATTATTATTATTATTATTTTTTTTTTTATGTTATTAAGTATTATTATTATTACTATTATTATTATTATTATTATCATCATCATTATTATTGGCGTCATTATTTCTAACTCTTCATGGAATTTATTTACCCACATAGAAGATAAGGAAATTATTATTATTTTTATTCCATCCATCTTCTTTCGCTTTATCCGGGGCCGGGTCGCGGGGGCAGCAGTCTAAGCAGAGATGCCCAGACTTCCCTCTCCACAGACACTTCCTCCAGCTCTACCGGGGGCACCCCAAGGCGTTCCCAGGCCAGCCGAGAGACGTAGTCCTGGTTTAATCTTGGTTTAGTCCTGGTTTAGTCCTGGTTTAATCTTGGTTTAGTCCTGGTTTAGTCCTGGTTTAATCTCGGTTTAGTACTGGTTTAATCTTGGTTTAGTCCTGGTTTAATCTCAGTTTAGTCCTGGTTTAATCTCAGTTTAGTCCTGGTTTAATCTCAGTTTAGTCCTGGTTTAATCTCAGTTTAATCCTGGTTTAATCTCAGTTTAGTCCTAGTTTAATCTCGGTTTAGTCCTGGTTTAATCTTGGTTTAGTCCTGGTTTAGTCCTGGTTTAGTCCTGGTTTAATCTCGGTTTAGTACTGGTTTAATCTTGGTTTAGTCCTGGTTTAATCTCAGTTTAGTCCTGGTTTAATCTCAGTTTAGTCCTGGTTTAATCTCAGTTTAGTCCTGGTTTAATCTCAGTTTAATCCTGGTTTAATCTCAGTTTAATCCTGGTTTAATCTCAGTTTGGTCCTGGTTTAATCTCAGTTTAGTCCTAGTTTAATCTCGCTTTAGTCCTGGTTTAGTCCAGGCATTAAAAAGCTGATTTTAGGTTCTGCATTGAGGAAAGTAAAGTTTGAAAAAGCCCAATAGTTTTTGCGAGTGTCTGATTTTTTAATTTTAACTTATTTTGCAACAATCTCCTTGCTTGCTCCTTACATTATATATATATATATATGTCTGTGTGTGTGTTTTTAAATGACATTGGCTTATTTCCTTGTAAGATCTTTGTTTTTTAATCAGACCAAACTCTAGAGACAAAAACACTTTAGCAGATCTCTTCTCACTTGAGGTGTGACTTTCTACAACTGTGAAGAGTTTAAAATACAATTAATATTACAGCTTACTTGTTAAAACTTTGCACAGAGATAATTTGGATAAATCTTGTGAAAGAGCACATTTATGTCAGTTTATTTATTTAGAAAAAGCATGGCATTTGAAGTTGAAGTTGATAAAATTGATAATATATGGTCAAGATAAAGGATCTTCTACTTCAGGGGTAAATGCTCTGTTAAACTCTATTTGCACTTCAGGCAAAACGCTTTTTTTCCAGTTTTGAGGTTTTAAGCCAGGTTTCTCCTTTAACACAAGGCTTTTACACAGATTTCAAAGTCAAAATGACACATTAAGGTGTTAAGTTTCCATATCGTGTCCATAGATTTCTAATGAAAATACATTTAAATGCTGTTTTGTGACATTCTGAGTCAGATATCTCCACTTCAGTAGCTCCTACAAACACCAAATCTTCCAGTTTTGTACTTAGCAATATTCTTCAGTCTTTTGGGATTTGGTTGCTATATAATTCCTACCCTGATTTCTTGGTGATTTTATTGAAAGCAAGGCAAAATAGGGATTTTTATTACGGCTGTTAGCATTTTCTAATTTACTGAAAGACAAAATCGGTTCTCCACAGTCTGCTCTGTAAAAGTCTTTCTGTGGAACATGCCATGACAAAATGAATACATCAATTAAAACCTGGCTTTCTTTTTTGTATCCACATTTATGCATTTTTACACATCTCCCTCTCAGGATGCGGTGCAGTTTTTACTCACACGATGCCTAATTTCCTTATGAAAACATAAAAGAACTAAAAAATGGTTTTCCTCTATTCCTGTCTGTGATCTGCAGGAGAAGTTTCACACTGATATCTGTTTGTTTAAAAAAAACAACCCTATTCTCAAGCCAGAAAGCTCTTATCTTCCACCTTAAAGTAATCATTTGTTTCTTTAGTGACCCTGAGGCTGAAGTTTCTGTCTCTGAGCCTTCAGACAAACTGCGGTGCAAGAAGAACTCAATTTCTTTACTTAAAAAAAACAGACAAAGGAACATTTACTCAAGCAAAAGTAAAAATGTCTTCTTAAGTTAAAGTAGAGTAAAAAAGTAAAAGTATTTCTCTCATGAATGTGTTAAATGTGAGGGATTTTGCTGAAAAACTGTGCTGATTACTAATATACTTTATTATTCTGATGTTTCTAAAGCAGTACTACTTTACTGCATCTGTTATATTTAAGTACTGTGAGGCCCAAAAAAAAACAAAACACATGATTTTAAACCAGAATCAAAATACTCTGTACTTCAAACCAACCCAGACATGCAGCGGAGTAAAAAGTACAAATACTTGCTCTAAAATGTAGTAAAGTAAAATTAAAAGTACCTCTTGTAAAATGTACCCAAGTAAAGTACAGATACATGACAATTGTACTGCTGCCTGCAATGGAACAAAATCCTTCCAAACAGTTCCTGGATCCAGACGCCGTTTCAGATCTAAACCTAAAAAAAATACGCATTTCCCCCCTTTCCTGAAAAATTTAATCAAAATCCAACCATCTCTTCTTGAGCCGAACAAACACAAACAAACAAAAAAATAATCAGAATGGTTCAGGTAATGTTGATGCATCAGAGTAATTCCTTTAAAAATGTGTTAGAAGACAACCTGTGCTTAGATAAACGCGAGAAAACAGACAATAAATAATAAATAAACACCTTAAAAACAGTTTAAAAACACAGGTAACACACACACAGAGATCTGAGCGGGCCAGACTCCCACACTCTTGGAAGACCTTGAAAGCGGCGCTCGCTCTGTGATTACAGCTTTCAATGGAGATGATGGAGTAATAATGAGCGGGCTAACGAGCGCGCCGTCGTTAGGAAGTCAATTAGCGCATAATTAAGATAGAGCCCAGTCTTATTACGGCGATGATGGCTCTGTTGGCGCGCACCGCACCGACCACGACAACGATGGGTTTGTTTGCAAATAGATAAAGGAAAAAAGATATCAGTCGTACTAAATCACTTTCATACACACTGGGGGCAAGGTGGGTGAAGAGAAGTGTCTTGCCCAAGGGCGCAATGGCAGTAGGCAATGCTGTGGTTAGTGGGTGAACAGTTCTACCTACTGAGCTACTGCATATGAAGGTAAATATGTCTGAAAACAGTGATCTGAGAACTCTGTGAGCTGAAAACTTTCCCTGTTCCCAGGCCTCCAGTGTGTCCTAAGTCTTCCCCGGGGCCTCTGCCTGGTGGGACATGCCCCGAACACCTCCCCAGGGAGGGACCAGGAGGCTCTGGAACAAACGCCTGAGCCTCAGCTGACTCCTCTCGATGTGGAGGAGCAGCGGCTCTCTTCCCAGCAGAGAAAAGTCATTCTGGCCACTTGTATCTGGGATCTTGTCCTTTCAGTCATGACCATAGGTGAGAGTAGGAACGTAGATCCACAGTAAATCGAGAGCTTTGCCTTTCGGCTCAGCTCCTTCTTCACCACAACAGACCGATACAACGACCACATTACTGCAGACGCTGCAGTGATCCATCTGTCGATCTCACGCTCCATCCTTCCCTCATTGTGAACAAGACTCCAAGATACTTAAACTCCTCCACTTGAGGCAGAAACTTTCTTCCAACCTGGAGAGGGCGCCACCCTTTTCTGGTCGAGATCCATGGCCTCAGACTTGGAGGAGCTGTTTTTCATCCCGGCCGCTTCACACTCGGCTGCAAACCGCCCCAGCACATGCTGAAGCTCCTGGTTTGATGAAGCCAACAACAAACTTCATCATCAAAAATTAAATAAAAACACAAATTGTAATAAATTTCACAAAATCTAAAAATCAAATATTAATTAGCGCCTGTTTTTGTATCAAACTCCAGTAAAACAGTGACATTTTATAATTTAGAAAAGCTTAAAGCATGAACCTGCAGAACTGAATGTGCTTCATAACTTTAGGGCCCATTCTCAAATCCTGCCCTGGGGCCCCTCATTACCGAGTTACGGCACTGGTTTGACGAGTTAGGTAAAAATCGAGAAACTTAACTTTCTATGGACACAGAAATAAAGTTCAATGCACTTCTAGCAAAAATCTTGTGGTTTGAAGTTTGCATCGCATCAACGATATTTGATTTCATCGCAAAAAAAAATAAAAAATCAGATCAAGCCCAGAGATGAGAAGATGAAGTGCTCTATAAGTCTTTTTGTGTTTGTGTTTTAGCAAAGTGCTGAGGCGGGTTTTGTAAAAAATCAAAACAAAAAACAAATACCACACACTGAGAGAGAAACAGTGGGGAGAGGAAAAAAAACCTGTAGTGAAATGTATTTAGTTGGACGGCGGCCATGTTGTGGAGTAATTGATTAGCGCCCGGAGGCTGTTGGTGTTCGCAGCGTGTTCTGGTGATTAAAATCATCAACTGTGTTTGCTTTTCAGAGCGGCGGGAGCGAGGGTCGTTGGTGGAAGTGGAGGAGAGTGTATTGTGTTATTATTACTGAGCTGCAATCAGCGCACAGTATTTTTAACCCAGGGTCGAGCTGTCGTTTAAAGAAGTTGTGACAAAAGCTTCAAGGAGTTGCTAAAACTCTAAGGCCATTAGAATAAGTGACTCATGGGAAACTTCTCATACACAGCAGTAATATTCTGTTCTGTGGTCAGAGTTTTAGCCCCAGTGGTTCAGAGGTGGGGAGGATTTTATGTAAAAATCTGTACTTACACCACACTTAGGAGGATTTTTGGCTTTCAGATTTTTTTTTTCTTAACCCTCAGCCCCCCCAGCAGCCTTTAAGGGCTTTTGAAATGCTTTAAAAGTCACACTCTTCCTCTTTAAATCCCATTGACTCACATTAAAATCACTTATCTTCCCTCTGCTGCCGTTCCAATACAGAAAAGTTAAATCACGTTCATTCCTCTGTAACTCTGTCAGAGGCTAAAAAATACACAAACATCACCACCAGATCCAACATTTTCTCAGTGCATTGTGTGCATAAATGTACTTGCAAGTAAACAATAAATTTTATTTCTATATTTATATATATTATAGTTAAAGTTACACTGTGTAACTTTTCTCCTAAATATGTGGGGACATACTGACTTGTTTTTGTGATTTTTTGAGCGATTATAAGGCCTGAGGCGCGATCTGTTGCTCCGAGCGGGGCTTCTGTACTGAGAAACCGCCCTCGCAACTTGGCCGGGAGCGCTCCGCTGTTGAGGAAGAGTCACGTGACAGGGAACGACTTGAGGCGCAGTATAACCAGGAAGCTACTTTTAGCATTGTTATTTTCGCCAGTTCGTCAGGGCCGAAGGACACAAGAAGATGAAGACAATGTCGGACGAGGCAAGAAAAAGAAAATGTGAAAGGGACCGCACCAGATCGCAGACAAGAGTCAACATCGGACAGACTTTTGCTCGCTGGCGTCAGATGAGAGACAGAGAAGGCTGCAAATCGGATCACGTTTTTGCTTCTTTATTGTTGGGCAGGTAAATTAGCCTCTTTATTTTTTCTTTAGAACGTGCTTTTTCATACAGTTATTAGTTGTTTTTACTGCGACCATTGCGCGATATTTGTTGATAAGCTAACGCTAGCGCTAACTCTATAGAAGATCCAGTCCAAACTTCCAAAGGTAGCAGCAGGTCAACTAAAGTTGAAACAATGATGGAAATAGACGCACGCTCGCACAGTTTCAGAAGGAGGAGGGGCCCTAGTGTTTACGTTTTGCGACGGTGCAGTGGCACCTGTGGCCTCTAGAGGCGCAAGACCGGGAATCTTACACAGTGTAACTTTAAATGTGAGGGATTTTGCTGATTCCAGATGAAGAAACTGAATCTGTCGCTGAGCTCTGAGGTCTTTATTATTCTGATGTTTCTAAAGCAGTACCACTTTACTGCATCTGTTATATTTAAGTACTGTGTGTCTACAATGAGTGCACATAAAAAAAAAAAGATTTTAAACCAACGCTCAAAATACCTTGTACTTCTAACCAACTCATAAATGTAGTAAAGTAAAAGTAAAAGTACCCCTTGTAAAATTGACTAAAGTAAAGTACAGATACATGAAAACTGTACTTAAGTAAAGTAACTAAGTACTTTTACTTTGTTACATTCCATCACTGGGAATAATTCCTCATAAATCCATTAGATAACAGCGACTGTAGCCCAGGGCTTTTAGAGCTTGAGTTTTTAGTAATGGCACAAAAAGTAAAAATGTATTAAATCAGTGTAAGGCCCATCAGGGACTGGTGATCCCTGCACAAAAAACAAAAAATCAGAAAAAAACACTTTGCATCTTTAAAGAGTAAATAATTCATGTTTTATTTACAAATATGTGGAATTATGTGAATAAACTGCATTTATAAAGTTATAAATCTGAAACTGAATTCACCTTTGCTCTCTGTGATGAGGACAGGGGTTAATGATCAAAAAAGATCACAAATGAAAGGCTTTTTCTTCAGGTTTTATATTTTTAAATGTGAGCCAGTGACCTAAAAGGGCTTTAAGAGGAAGAATGTGTGTTTTTTTTTTAGAAAGAGTGAAATGAAAAATGATTTTCTGGAAGAACAAATCCCAGGAACAGGTCTGAGGACTCTTACTCACTGAAATCCTGCAGTTTTATCATTTTATCAAACCCCTAATAAAACAAAAAATAATAATTCCAGTCTGATTTTAGGCTAAATATTTTTATTTCAACTTATTCTTTATTAAAATATTATTATTTAATGGGAAAACAGTGATCAGCGGTGGACTTTTGTGCCTGAACTAATTCCTCTCGAGTGTCTTATTCCGTGATTGGCGTCACTTTGGCGATGGCGCTCGTATTTTGCAAAAAGTTGCTCAAGTGCACAGTGGCAGAGTGGTTAGCACTGTCGCCTCACAGCAAGAAGGTCCTCCTCCATGTGACCTCAGTAAAATATACAGCTTATACAGGGAAATACAAAAATCAGAGTAAAAATATGTTTATGTGAAGGCCAGCAACTTGTGTAGAATATTGTTTGTCAAGTCTAAAATAACGAACACTGAACTTACATTTTCTATAACAGTGGTTCCCAAAGTGGGGTCTGGGGCCCCCTGGGGGTCCACGAAGGTACTACAGAGGGGCCCCCAGAGGCTGTCTATATTTCAATTTCAATTTATTTTCATTTTTTTATTATTATTATTTCAGACACATGGTTTTGCTTCATAAAAACAAATACAAAAATATAAAAAGTCAATGAAAATATTAATATTAAGAACATAAAAAACATTTTAAATTAATTACAGTTGTTAATGTTTTTATTAAAAAAATATATGGGAAAAAAACATAGCAGAGTCTTTTGACCAGAGGGAAGTTTTATCGTTGGGGGTCTGCGAGGGATTTTTGGAAATTTAAGGCGGCCATGACCGTCTTGACTTTGGGAATGTTCTAAAACATCTGCAGCCTTCACGGAAAGGCAGCCAGTGTTTATTTTAGGAACTTGTGGTAAGCATTTGTTTAAAAGTAAAAGAAAAGTCAATCTAAGTGGTCCAACGAGGGAAAAACATTATTTAAAAGGCCATATTATGCTTTAGTCAGGCTTTTTGAAATAGTTTTGCATTAGTCTTTCAGGTTTTATAACTTAAATGAATGTATATGTATGGAAAACATCTTATTTTGTGGAGCTGTTACGCTTGGATTTGATGTCTGGCGCCCTCTGCTGGCATCAAACAGAGCATAAACTGGCTATTTAGAACAGCCATTAGCAACATGACGCTAACAGTACAATAAACGAGCTTCATAGTGAAAATGAAAAACTCTCCGTCTTCTCACTTTGTGGCCTGAAAATCTTTCTGAATGCATCCCGAGTGTCCCAAACTTCAAATTGCACATCTTTGTTATTTGACAGATTCTCCCTCTCGTCGCCATTCAGATATTCAATTACCCAGAAGGCCATTTGGTTTTACATGACTTCCTGTAATGGCAGAGCAGCGTATTCCTGTCGGAGCTGAACGGTGAAAATGATATCTGCTTCTCCCAGACGCAGAGAGACACAGGCGGCAGGAAACACCGCGTCCTCTCCACTCTCCTCACATCATTAGCTCTTTTTCTTGTCACCAGGATTTCCGTGTTCACACTTTGCTCCACACTCGTTGCAAAAAAGAAAATACCTGCTCTTACGCCTCGGCACGGCTTCAGATCGTTCACTGCTCTGTGTTCTCGTCTCCGTTTGGTTTCATTTCACCGCTCGTCCTTTTCCAGGCCCCAAGTAGTGACCTTGGTGCGCAGCTGGGTTAGCTGTGGAGTAGCATGCGTTTGGTTTTTCAAACTTTTAAAAGTATTGTCCAACCCTAAAGACCACAGATTCTCAAACGTTTGTATGTGTAAATGAAGTAAAATTAGCCTAAATCTTGACTAAACCAATAATCCAGGACTAAAGGAGGACTAAAGCAAGGTAAAACCAGGATTAAACCAAAATTAAAAATGGTACTAAAATATAATAATCTATAATCAGTTCAGTTCATCTCTCCCGCTATTGTTTAACAATTATTACAACAATTATACCCCCCCCCCCAAAAAAAAAAAGCAACAACAAACAAAAACAAATATTAAAAAGTTAATCAAAAATCTTAGCATTAGTATAAACATAAATCATCTCATCTCCTTTTATAAATTCACAAAACAAATGCTCTACAGTTGTAACGTTTCATGTATATTTAATATTTAATACAGACAAAGATTTTTGGCTATTACAATGTTAAGTCTAAAAGAATAATACTCATATAATAAAGATTTAAAGCAAGGTTTAGATTTTTGTACTTTTGATTTATGAATATGAAATTTCCCTAATACAGTGGTTCCCAAAGTGGGGTCTGGGGCCCCCTGGGGGTCCGCGAAGGTACTACAGGGGGGCCCCCAGAGGCTGTCTATATTTCAATTTTATTTTATTTTATTTTATTTTATTATTATTTTTATTATTTTTATTATTATTATTATTATTATTATTATTATTATTATTATTTCAGACACATGGTTTTGGTTCATAAAAACAAATAAAACATACAAAAATATAAAAGGTCAATGAAAATATAAAGTACCTAAAAACATTAATTAACAAATTAATTACAGTTGTATATTTGTTTTAAAATATTACTTTAAAACAACTTTTAGTCAGTAATCAGTGTTTGTAATGTTTTTTATAAAAATAATAAAAAAAATAAATAAAAAAAAACACAGCAGAGTCTTTTGAACAGAGGGAAGTTTTATTGTTGGGGGTCCGCGAGGGATTTTCGGAACTTTAAGGGGGCCACGACAGTCTTGACTTTGGGAATGGCTGCCCTAATAAAATCATTACATTTATAATTTTATTGATTAAATTATTTTTATTATCTGACCCAATTATGCATCCTTACAGAGCTGAACTATGATCCTAAGGTCCATCATCTTGCTATGTTTTTGTTATCTTTAAGGATATAACTGTAATTTATAACTAAATAACACATTTTACCTAGAGAAGCATATTATACTTAATCTAAGTAACACAACTTCAGTGTTCACTAAAGTGGCACTCAGAAGTTTTCACCTGTGTCATGGTGCTGTGTTCATTTTTACCTGAAACTTTAACTAAAGTCAGGTGGATTTCACTCATGGTCTCTGATTCTCTCATCCACAACTTAACTTATTATTTGACTGAACACTTTTCACTAAGTTTAAATAAATTACATTTTTAAGGTAGAAATTTTACTTACATTTTTAAATTAAACCAGCAAATTACTTGTAACAGTGAGTTTAAACATGGATTAAAATTTAAAAACTCATAATTGTCAGAGGAAATAAATAATAAAATGGAGTTACTACAACTTATTGGCTCGATGACTTTTTACAGTGTAGACACATGTTGCTGTCCGTCCTGGGAGAGGATCTCTCCTTCAATATGGGCTCCATAAGGTTTCTGCTTTTTTCCCACAGCATGGTTTTTTAGGAGTTTTTCCTTAAGAGAAGGAGGGGCTAAGGACAGAAGTGTCCTGGGTCTGTTTAGTTTAGTGTAGTTATTGTTTGTGTTGATTGTGTGTTAAGTCTGATTGTGTGTTTATGTTTGATCAACTGTTTGTGAAGCCTCTGAGGCCACTTTTGTTGTGATACTGGGACAGAGAAATAAAACTGAACTGAATTAAACTGAACTGTAAGTGGTCAAAAATAAGTTCCCTTCGCAGGGTCGCACTTCCTCAGAGATGGGGGGAGCAGCTCGGAGTAGAACCACTGCTCCTTCACCTTGGGATGGAGCCAGCTGAGGTGGCTCGGACATTTGTTCTGGATGCCTCCTGGACGCCTCCCTGGGGAGGTGTTCCAGGCAGGTCCCACAGGGAGGAGGCTCCGGGGGAGACCCAGGAGAGCTGGAGGAAGTGTCTGGGGTGAGGTAGGTCTGGGCATCTTGTCTGTTTTAAGTCTCGTCTTAAGCCTCATTTTTATTCTCTGGCTTTTAACTCAACGTGAATTGTGTGGTCCTCTGTTGTCTTTTATTGTGTTTTATTGTTTTGTTTTTATTATTTAATTCTTGGCATTTATTTGTTGTATTACTTTTATTTGTTTTTACTGGTTCTTATTATTTAATGGGGACTGGTGGAGCTGAATGGAATAATTTATTGTTATTTAGTGTTCTATGTGCAGCACTTTGGAAACTGTTTTGTTTGTAAAATGTGCTGTACAAATAAAGTGGATTTGATCTTGGCTTAGAACCCGAATCAGAGGTAGAACACAGAGGGATGGACTAAACTTTATCAGAAGTTGAACTACAAAAGACTCCACCAGAGAAGAACCGTACCACAGTTTGGGAACCACTACCCACTGCTTTTATGGTGGACAAAAGCAATAAAATCTTTTTCCTAAGCTCAGTTCGCTGTTCTCGTGTTGCTAGCAACACCCGCTGGAGTGAAGAAAACAACCTTGTCTTGAACATTTCTAAAACCTGTGAACTGGTTATTGATTTTAGATGTAGTAAGAATAATGTGCCTATATTCATTTATGATTCTGAGGTACAAATGGTTGATAAATGTAAGTTTTTGGGTGTTACTTTCTCCAAAGATCTGAGCTGAGTCAAACACCAGTAACATTGCTAAAAAGCCTCGCCAGCGTCTCTTCTTTTTACGAAAACTAAAGGAATTCACTCAAAACAAAACTATTCTTTTAAGCTTTTATCGGTGTGGTATTGAAAGTCTTCTTACCAGCTCTGTCACAGTGTGGTTTGGTAATCTCACTGTGAAAGAAAAGAAAACTTTAAACAGAGTGGTTCGCTCCCTCGCAGGACCACAGGCTGTGACCTCCCAGTCTTAGAGATTATTTACAAATCTATCAATGTAGTTCTTTTTTTTAATGCTGCAAATGGTAAATAAACTGAAACTGAAACTGATGAAGGGCGAGAGGTTTCAAATGCGACTTCTGTGCCTCTCGAGAGTCTATCAAATCTCACTCTGTCGATGTCGCTTGTATTTGCATAAAGTTGACTTCAGTTCAACTCAAAACTGCACATAATCCTGCAGATGTGACCAAACCATGCACCGCGTCAGGCCTTTACAGAGAAATATACAAATATAGCAAATAAAGTTTCACAAAGTTGATGGAGTTAATGCCTTTTTTACGAGCACATCCAGCTGCAGTGTCCTTACGCAGCGAGGCAGAAGAGCAGATAACACTCAGGTGAAGGATTGTAGCAGGAAAGTGGGACAGTGTTTAATGAGGCAAATGAATCACAGAGCTGCCTTAACACACACACACTTCTCCAGTTCAAACTATGACAATGACCCGAGTTAATAGACATAGATTTATAGACTTGAACTTGTATTTTTAAACGTAACGTCAGCCGAGATCCAGCCCCGTCGTTAAAAACAGCGCGACCCACTTATCCCCAAAGATCAGCCTTAAATAAACGTCGATTGAAATAGTCCTTTTCCCACAACGCACTGCGGCGCTATGTGGTGTCAGGAGGAGCCGAGCGACGACGAAATATAGATGGATAGGGTTTAATTAGCTCCAGGATCAAAACTACAGGAAGTCCTTTTATGGTTAAAGATCGCTGACAAATGAGAGGTGAATTTATGAGGCGAGTATTCGTCATTATTAAGGGCTAATATAGTAATGTCTGATTAATGTCTGAGTGACGCACACGCTGCTCTTTTGAAAGCCTCTGTGACCTGTGCAGAACAACATATGTGGTAGAAAATTAATGAATGGATGCCAAATAAAGGGGAGTCATCTCAACTTGCTCTACAAAATGATGAAAATATGTGTTTAAATGTGTAAGATGAGAATGCAAACAGATTTTCTCCTTGTTTAGGGGCTGAATAATCAGTACAGGTAGTTTAACTGAGCTAGGGACTGCCATCGATGACTAAAGTGGGTATATTTTCATCAACTTTTCAGGTTTTAGAACTTAAAATAATATAAATGTATGGAAAATGTCCTCTTTTGTGGAGCTGTTGCTTTCACTTTGCAGAAAACGTTTGGGTTAGGTGTCTGTCGCTTTAAGATCTTACTGGCCCTGCCCACTTCATTCTAATTAGCACGGATATTAGCGACATGAAGCTAACAGAAAGATAGATAGCAGGGGGCGACAGACACTTAATGCAAGCATTCTCTGCAAAGTCAAAGTAAACTCTCCCCACATTTGCAATACAAATACATTATTTTAGGTTACAAAACATGAAATACTAATGCAAAGCTGTCCAACACTCAGGTCCAAACTCGGGGCGGCCTCAAGTCAAGTCAAAGTTTATTTATATAGCACATTTAAAAACAGACTCTACTGCCCCAAAGTGCTGTACAGTGTTAATAAAACAGAAAATCAGTAAAAACACAAATAAAACAACAGACTATAGATAAAACAATAAAGCAAAAATCAAATAAACAATAAAACAACATTAAAAATATTAAACGGTAAGAAATGTCCAGCTCAGCTTGTGTTAAAAGCCAGTGTTTTTAGCAGTGATTTGAAACTTTCCGTGGATGTAGCAGCTCTGATGTTCAGGGGGAGAGAGGGCCACAAAAACCCGGTCTCCTCTGGTTCTCAGTCTGGACCTCGGGCAGTCCAACAGCAGCTGGACCGAGGACCTCAGTGCTCTGACCGGAGCGTGCACAGTGAGCATTTCAGACAGATAAGAAGGTGCCAGATCATGAAGAGACTTAAAAACAAACAATAACATTTTAAACTGGATTCTAAAAGCAAGAGGCAGCAGTGGAGGGAGGACAGCTCAGGACTGAGGTGGTCCCAGCGTCTCGTCCCAGTCCCCAGGCGAGCAGCAGCGTCAGGACTAACTGTAGTCGGAGGATTGAGGACTGGTGAAGGCCATAGTAAAGAGAGTTACAGTGCAATAGTCCAGGTGAGCGGTTATTAAAGCGTGCACTACTTTTTATCCAGTTTAAAAGCGCAATCAATAAAAACACCAAGGCTTTTTACAAAGGGGCAGCAGTAAGTAGACAATCAATTAAAAGCAGGGTCAGAAAGGCCCAAAAATGGTTCGTCTTCTTATATATTTTCTATTATAATGGGCCTATGCAACCTGTGGACGGGCCTGCTAACACTTGTTCAAAAAGCCTAAAAAAGAAGAATATGAGACTATTAACTATAACTATTAGTCTAGGCATTTTGTACAGTAAATAAGCCTACCGTATTTTCCGCACTATAAGGCGCACCTAAAAGCCTTTAATTTTCTCAAAAACCGACAGTGCGCCTTATAATCCGATGCGCCTTATATATGGATCAGTGTTGGTTAATTATGGCTACCGTATTCAGGGGGTGTCGCCGAAGTGACAGCAGTAAAAACGGTAAAGGGGAATTCCAGTCCCAGCTGTTCATGTGTGCCATAGGCGTGTTTATGGATCCTGCCGCAAAAGAACAAGGAGGCGTGGCCTTTGCTCCATCTCAGTAGAAGAGTTGCTGTTCATGTAGCTTTGAACTGTGACAAATGGAGTTGGAAAATCATTGTTTTCAACGACGGCGGCGCAAATAAGAGCTACCGGTACGTACACTACCGTGTTGTGAATGCACTAACTTGTTTTGGGAGTGAACGGAGTTGTAAGAACGCTGGTTTGTATTCTATTAATAAAGTGTGACTGACTGACTTATCTGACTGTTTTATTGACATTCCCTTTAGCGCAGCGCCATCTAGTGGATGCATAAAGCAACCCCAGCCACTACAGTTTTTATTCTATGCGCCTTAATAATACATCAATTTTATATAGCGCTTTTCACACAACTCAAAGTCGCTTTACAATTTTTAATCTATTATTCATTCACTCCTCAGTCTCACTCGGTGGTGGTGACCTACTTCTGTAGCCACAGCTGACGGAAGCGTGGCTGCCAATCTGCGCCAACCACCACCAAACACAGCCACACTAACACATTCACATTCAGGGTGTCTTGCCCAGGTTCAGATGGGATTCGAACCGGCTACCCTCCTGTTGCTGGGCGAATGCTTAACCCACTGCGCCACCATCGCCTTATAATGCGGTGCGCCCTATACATGAAAACAGTTTTAAAATAGGCCATTCATTGAAGGTGTGCCTTATAATCCGATGCGCCTTATAGTGCGAAAAATACGGTAATAATTTTTTCCTCTTTACCAAAGCATGAGCTACAGATTAAATGTTGGTTTCCTATATTTAGTTGTAAAAGCTCTCAGAAAACCATCTCCAGCACACACCAATACTAGACCTTCTATTCTGTATTCTCTCCTCATAGCTGTTTTTTCTGAGTTTTCTTGAGGCTCGAAGGACAGCGGATGCTTGCATATCTGTCTGATTTCATCTGTGAAGCCCCACTGTTGTGATTCTGGCCTATATAGAAACACATGTCTTATCTTTCGTGTGTGCGGTGGTCGGCCAGTGCCTCCCTGTACTTCCAGACACAACAACGTCAGTCACCAGATCAGTCCTTTAGTTCTCCATCCACTTTGATTTTGTCTGAGTAACACCTCAGCGTGTCTGACAGCTACAGCAGCCGAGGGGAAGACAGGAGCGAGAGCACAATGTTGAAATTTTAAAACACTCTTGCTTCACTGACACGGCCCTGTAAGCAGTCCACTGATTCTTTCCACTTTAATTCTCTTCTCTTCGGAGAAACTGTGTGGTGCTAACAAGTCAGGACAGCTCCTCTAAAACCAGACTCAGGACTCAGGTTTTAATTAAAGTCTGTGTCTGGAGCCAGCGCTGGAATCGGTCCGAGGTCGTCATTACTCCAGTGCAGCCATTCCCAAAGTCAACACTGTCATGGCCGCCTTAAATTTACGAAAATCCCTCGCAGACCCCCAACGATAAAACTTTCCTCTGTTCAAAAGACATGTTTTCCTCCATACGTTTTTTTACAAAAACACTGATTATTGACTAAAAGTTGTTTTAAAGTAATATTTTAAAACAAGTATACAACTGTAATTAATTTCAAATGTTTTTTATGGTACTTAAAGTTACACTGTGTAACTTTTCTCCTAAATATGTGGGGCATACTGACTTGTTTTTGTGATTTTTTGAGCGATTATAAGGCCTGAGGCGCGATCTGTTGCTCCGAGCGGGGCTTCTGTACTGAGAAACCACCCTCGCAACTTGGCCGGGAGCGCTCCGTTGTTGAGGAAGAGTCACGTGACAGGGAACGACTTGAGGCGCAGTATAACCAGGAAGCTACTTTTAGCGTTGTTATTTTCGCCAGTTCGTCAGGGCCGAAGGACACAAGAAGATGAAGACAATGTCGGACGAGGCAAGAAAAAGAAAATGTGAAAGGGACCGCACCAGATCACAGACAAGAGTCAACATCGGACAGACTTTTGCTCGCTGGCGTCAGATGAGAGACAGAGAAGGCTGCAAATCAGATCACGTTTTTGCTTCTTTATTGTTGGACAGGTAAATTAGCCTCTTTATTTTTTTCTTTAAAACGTGCTTTTTCATACAGTTATTAGTTGTTTTTACTGCGACCATTGCGCGATATTTGTTGATAAGCTAACGCTAGCGCTAACTCTATAGAAGATCCAGTCCAAACTTCCAAAGGTAGCAGCAGGTCAACTAAAGTTGAAACAATGATGGAAATAGACGCACGCTCGCACAGTTTCAGAAGGAGGAGGGGCCCTAGTGTTTACGTTTTGCGACGGTGCAGTGGCACCTGTGGCCTCTAGAGGCGCAAGACCAGGAATCTTACACAGTGTAACTTTAAATGTGAGGGATTTTGCTGATTCCAGATGAAGAAACTGAATCTGTCGCTGAGCTCTTCTGTCTTTATTATTCTGATGTTTCTAAAGCAGTACTACTTTACTGCATCTGTTATATTTAAGTGTAACTTTAATATTAATCTTTTCATTTACTTTTTATATTTTTGGATGTTTTATTTGTTTTTATGAACCAAAACCATGTGTCTGAAATAATAATAATAAAAACCGTAATAAATTCAAATTGAAGTTGAAATATAGGGGGCCTCTCTGTAGTACATTCGCGGACCCCAGGGGGCCCTGGACCCCACTTTGGGAACCACTGCTCCAGTGTATAAAGACAACAAAGCGCACAAGCTCAGGAATCAACCAATGAATGTGTCCCCCGTTTGTTCTGAGCGAGTGATTGGTCCAAAAATTCAGTCCAGGGTCAAGTTCCCCCTCTGTTAAAAACACTTTATATGAAGCCCAGATGAGGTCTGCTGCGTTCACAAATCACTAACATTTTTCATCATGGACACTTGAACATTTTAAAGTCAGTCGCACATCAAATTCGCTTTATTTCTGTCTAAACAAAGTTAGTTTGGATATGATTTCTTCTATAGCCCGCCTTACTTTTTTCACATAATGATATGATGAATGAATGAATGAAACCTTTATTGCCCCGAGGGGAATTTGTCTTGCACAGAGAGCATAAAAACAACAAACACTGCAGACAGCACAATACAACAGACAACACACGAGACCATAAAAGCATAAATGTATTAATAAAATAAAATAAAAACAGTACAAAAGGCGCTGCATAAGATCCACTGTCAGTAAGTCAGCGTAAAAGTGCTAATCTTTTGAGCAAGATTCAGCGTTTATTTATTTGCTAAAAAAGACCCGCTGCCCATTTGTTTGTTAGATCTTACTCCCCACTTTGACTTTATCCAATTTGTTTTTATCTTGTAAGGACAGTGCTCCACCCCAGCACTGAATACAAAATGTTAAAATGCTCTCAATAAAACTTTTATAAAATAATCTCAGCATTGTTCTATTGTTCTAAGGAAGAGAGAAGAGTTTTCCCTGAAATAAAAAATCATTTCTTGAGTATTTTTTGCATTTAAAACCAGTGAGTTCTCCTTACACCAGTTTTTTCAGAGACCTCACTCAGGCTCTGGAGTCTGATTTTTCTGGAGTTGTTTGTTGTTTGTTCGTCTCTCGTGCAGCAGGTAAACATCTGTAAAGCTCACAAACTCACCAAAAACTCCACTTTGTCCTGCTCAGAGCAATGCATTTAACCCATAAAGTATTTCTATAACATGAGACTACTATTACAAAAAACATGGGTGACATACGCTGTTTTTGTCCACTAGAAAAATTAACCAGAAGTAGATTTTAAAAAAAATATTGCCTTAAAAAGAAACCTCTCCCACAAAATTAAAAAGTATACACCAAAAATAAAAATGTCTATAATAAAAAGGAACATTGTCAAAATAGTTTTTGGCCACTAAGAAAAATAAAAGCAGAGGATGATTTTTAAATGTGTTACTTAAAAAAAGAAACTCACCTCTAAAATTTAAAAAAACAGTCTTTTAAAATAAAACCATGTCTAATTTTTGTTTTAAAAAATCACTGAAATAAAATGTCTAAAAAAAGATTTTTTTTTAACTTTTTAAAGACTGAGACATGGCTTTTTTTTTTTTTTTTTTTCTTTTTTTCTTTGGATGCAACAAAAAAAAAAAAAAAAAAATTCTGCTTTTATTTTTATAGTGGACAAAAACAATTTGGATATTGCAGCTGCTGAGAGTTCAGTTAAGTTGAGTTCTTTTAAAATAAAACCACATCTATTTTTTGTTTAAAAAAATCACTGAAATAAAATTTGTCTAAAAATAAAAGATTTTTAAACTTTTTAAAAATTGAGACATGGCTTTTTTTTTTTTTTTTCCTCCCAGAAGCAGGATCCTGATTGGTTAATGCTCCGTAAATATTCACCAAAGTTCAGATTTTTCAATTCTAGTGTTTTTCGGGCGCTCAATTCACGTCGCGTCTGCTTCGTGATGAGGTGGACGCTTGATTTGTGCAGCAGGACGTCTTTGTAAATGACTCAAGAGGTAGAGTCTCTTTTTTTTTTTTTTTTTTTTTTAGAGATGCTGCTGCTGACTGAATAATTAGCTTTCCTCAAATACAAAGGAACTTGTGCAATAAAACTCCAGTCACATCTGAGCGGCTCGCAGCCTAAAGAGCAGGACCTCTGGGTGTTTACCTGATAAAGATGACGGATGAATGAGACGTAATTATGGGAGACAATTAGTTTAACCGGTCCACTTTCAGTCGACTGGGCGATGCATAAAACATGTTTTGCTAAAGGCTCGGTCGCTTCTTAATTCAGAGACAGGAGGCTGTTAGTGATGTGCATTTAAAACAAGAATGAATATTTATACAGAGGGACACTGCGACTAAAAATAAAGTTGTAAAAGTTCAAAGATCAGAGCTGAGTCATGTAAGAAGAAGCTTTTTTTAAGATTAAAGGGGTTAAATTATGGTTTTATTTCACTTTTTAACACACATTTCATGACAATCCAGCGGCAGTGCCCGGTAAAATATTTCCCACAATGCACTGAGAAAATGGTGGATCTGGTGGTGATGTTTTTGTTTGTGTAGTTTTTAGTCTCTGACTGACAGAGTTACAGAGGAATTAACGTGATTTAAGAAATGAAAATGTCCTGCAGACAGTGAACTCATCCTGCAGACAGTGAAATGTCCCACAGACAGTGAACGCGTCCTGCAGACAGTGAAATGTCCCGCAGACAGTGAAATGTCCCGCAGACAGTGAACACGTCCCGCAGACAGTGAAATGTCCCACAGACAGTGAACTCATCCTGCAGACAGTGAAATGTCCTGCAGACAGTGAAATGTCCCGCAGACAGCGAACGCGTCCTGCAGACAGTGAACTCATCCTGCAGACAGTGAACGCGTCCTGCAGACAGTGAACTTATCCTGCAGACAGTGAAATGTCCTGCAGACAGTGAAATGTCCCGCAGACAGCGAACGCGTCCTGCAGACAGTGAACTCATCCTGCAGACAGTGAAATGTCCTGCAGACAGTGAAATGTCCCGCAGACAGCGAACGCGTCCTGCAGACAGTGAAATGTCCTGCAGACAGTGAACGCGTCCTGCAGACAGTGAAATGTCCCGCAGACAGTGAACGCGTCCTGCAGACAGTGAACTCATCCTGCAGACAGTGAAATGTCCTGCAGACAGTGAAATGTCCCGCAGACAGCGAACGCGTCCTGCAGACAGTGAAATGTCCTGCAGACAGTGAACGCGTCCTGCAGACAGTGAACGCGTCCTGCAGACAGTGAAATATCCCACAGACAGTGAATGCGTCCTGCAGACAGTGAAATGTTCCGGACAGTGAACGCGTCCTGCAGACAGTGAAATGTCCCGCAGACAGTGAACGCGTCCTGCAGACAGTGAACTCATCCTGCAGACAGTGAAATGTCCTGCAGACAGTGAAATGTCCCGCAGACAGCGAACGCGTCCTGCAGACAGTGAAATGTCCTGCAGACAGTGAACGCGTCCTGCAGACAGTGAAATATCCCACAGACAGTGAATGCGTCCTGCAGACAGTGAAATGTTCCGGACAGTGAACGCGTCCTGCAGACAGTGAAATGTCCCACAGACAGTGAACGCGTCCTGCAGACAGTGAAATGTCCCACAGACAGTGAACGCGTCCTGCAGACATTGAAATGTCCTGCAGACAGTGAACGCGTCCTGCAGACAGTGAAATGTCCCGCAGACAGTGAAATGTCCCGCAGACAGTGAAATGTCCTGCAGACAGTGAACGCGTCCTGCAGACATTGAAATGTCCTGCAGACAGTGAACGCGTCCTGCAGACAGTGAAATGTCCCGCAGACAGTGAAATGTCCTGCAGACAGTGAACGCGTCCTGCAGACAGTGAAATGTCCCGCAGACAGTGAAATGTCCTGCAGACAGTGAACGCGTCCTGCAGACAGTGAAATGTCCTGCAGACAGTGAACGCGTCCTGCAGACAGTGAAATGTCCCGCAGACAGTGAAATGTCCCACAGACAGTGAACGTGTCCTGCAGACAGTGAAATGTTCCGCAGACAGTGAACGCGTCCTGCAGACAGTGAAATGTCCCGCAGACAGTGAACGCGTCGTGGGCCAGGTACAGAGGGAGCGTGGTTTTCGTGGTCGCAGCTGAGTCTGGGTCCGGGGCACGATGGGACCACAGCTGCGCCGGGGAACACAGATGGAGCCTCTCTCACGTGCACGCTCACACGGTGCTCATGCATGTGTGCGAGGAGAGTGTGTGCACGTGTCAGAGGAGCGTGCACGTGCAGAGCTGTAACCTGAGCTCACGCCTCAGACCTCACTCAGGCTCTGGAGTCTGATTTTTCGGGAGTTGTTTGTTTGTTCGTCTCTCGTGCAGCAGGTAAACATCTGTAAACTCACAAACTCACCAAAAACTCCACTTTGTCCTGCTCAGAGCAATGCATTTAACCCATAAAGTATTTCTATAACATGAGACTACTATTACAAAAAACATGGGTGACATACGCTGTTTTTGTCCACTAGAAAAATTAAACCAGAAGTAGATTTTTTTTTTTAAATATTGCTTTAAAAAGGAACCTCTCCCACAAAATTAAAAAGTATACACCAAAAATAAAAATGTCTATAATAAAAAGGAGCATTGTCAAAATAGTTTTTGGCCACTAAGAAAAATAAAAGCAGAGGATGATTTTTAAATGTGTTACTTAAAAAAAAAAACTCACCTCTAAAATTTAAAAACAGTCTTTTAAAATAAAACCATGTCTAATTTTTGTTTTTTAAAAAATCGCTGAAATAAAATTTGTCTAAAAATAAACTCAAAATAAAAAAGATTTTTTAACTTTTTAAAAATTGAGACATGGCTTTTTTTTTTTTTTTTTTTTTTTTTTTGGAGGCAACACATTTAAAAAAAAAAAAAACTTCTGCTTTTATAAAACAATTTGGATATTGCACTTCAGGGCCACCGTAGTGCCAGCTGCTGAGAGTTCAGTTCAGCTGAGGGGAAAAGTCATTATCACCATGGCAACGGTAAACCTGAGGCGGCGGCCATTTTAGAGGAAACGTGACTGGAGAAGTTAAGTTCAGGTTTGACATTAAAGTGATGTAGAGCACAGCTAACAGATGAATGAATAATTAGTAGGATACAATAAACTACAAATAGACTACAAACACATTATACTATTAAATATTACTATATTTATTCTTCATTTTCATCAAAATAATTTTGCACACTGCCATTTTGGTTAATCTCAATAAACTTTATATTTTAAAGATTTGAATGTAGCGTATGATCGTAAAGTTTATTAAACATGACATCAATCAAATTTAATACAGTCATTAATGTCTCTGTTTGCATGACATCAACATTTGAGTTAATTGATAAATGACTGTATAAAGTAAAATGATACATTTATAAACTTTTATCAGTGTTTTGTTCAGTGTCCACAGTGTTCTGCTCCTTCAGCAGCAGGAGGAGGAGACTCTGGGTTAAACTCAGGGTTAGAGGAAGAAAACCTGCTCCAGACCAGGTTCGGTTCACAGAGTGGTTACCGTGGTAACTGAGTCAGGTTTAGGTGAACTCTCTGTGAAACTGAAAACTCTGAGGCTGTGTCCGAACGTCCTCCCTAATCCCTCTGTGGTGGTCACATTTTGCAGCGGTGTCTGAATGTCTAATGGATAAAAGATAGTGTGCTCAAAATTTCCCACAATGCATTTTGCAAAGTAGTGGACAGAGATAGTCACTAGAGGTCAGTATAGACCAGAATGCTTTGCGGGTTTCAGAGGAGAACAGCGGGACAGCGACAGGACTTTAAACTCTACACAACACGTCTGAATGAAACCAGTTAGAAACACCTTTTTTTTACTTTTGTCACATCGTAATCAGAAATAAAAAGCTCTTAAATAAACTGTTGCAGTGTAAAATTGCTAACGTTAGCTTAGCCATTAGCATTCAGCCTCCCCACGTAAGGCACAGAGCTGCAATAATCCACTCTGTTTTATTCATTACAGCAATAATTCCTGTTAAATATCACACATATGACTATTATTTATCTATAAATACTAAAACATCAAGTGAGTGTGGTCGGACTTTATCACAGAAGACGCCAGAGTCACATGATGAGAGAAAAATAGTGTGCGAGTCATTCACAAAATAAGTGCACTACAGTTCACGGTGTAGTGCTGGACTGTGTAGGGACAGCCACAGTTTCCCTCGTTCCAGGTTTAACAGACTCTGAGTTTAGACTGAACCTGCTTCTGTAACAAGTTTAGGAACCAAGACTAAAACCATACTCACACAGGATTAGTTTTATTACCTTGGGACCTCAGTCATTTGTAAAAATCACAAAGGTCGGGTGTGATTTTTAGTTTTTATCTCCTGTGAATCTGCCATGTCTGTGATTTGTAAAGTAAAAAATCCCTCGGAAAAGATCCTCTGACAAAACTAGTCCTGTGTGAACGGCCGTGTCTGTTTTTGTCGGCAGATCATTTTCTAAAGATCGTAAAATATCTTTAACGCTTCATTTCACATCTGTATTAATAATAAAATGTCATCTTTTGGTCCTGCTCTGAACCAATTATTTTTGACTTTGATTAAAAAGTAAAATCATTTGGAGCAACGTGAGGCTCTTTTGGAAAAGTTTGGACGCTTTTTGGGCTAAAGTTAGATCCAGAGAGACGTATCTGAGTGAATGGATTTGTTTAAGAAGAGAAGGCGCTAAAGATTGTGTTTGTTTTTTGTTTTGTTTCTGTCAGTACAGTAAAGCGACATAAAAGACAGAAGCTTAAACAAACATAAACGAAATTGTGGATTTTTATCTTCAGTCCGTGTGGTTGTCAATACGTCCCGTAAAACTGAGCAAATCCCAAACAGCTCTTATCCTGAGTGAAAGCCCGACTAAAAACACCGACGCTGGGGGTAATTCCCAAATTACAGAAGTCCAGGAGAAATGCTAATCCTGTACAAACAGAGCTTAAGCCTAAGAATAATCCAAAATCCAAAAAGAAATCCCTGACCAGGTTGGTACCACACTCAGCAGGTAGAGCCCATTATCAATTATTATTATTATTATTACCGTATTTTCCGCACTATAAGGCGCACCTAAAAGCCTTTAATTTTCTCAAAAACCGATAGTGCGCCTTATAATCCGATGCGCCTTATATATGGATCAATGTTGGTTAATTATGGCTACCGTGTTCTGGGGGCGTCGCCGAAGTGACAGCGGTAAAAACGGTAAAGGGGAATTCCAGTCCCAGCTGTTCATGTGTGCCATAGGCGTGTTTATGGATCCTGCCGCAAAAGAACAAGGAGGCGTGGCCTTTGCTCCATCTCAGTAGAAGAGTTGCGACATTGAGGGGACAGAAAACTGAGCGATCGAACGCTGTTCATGTAGCTTTGAACTGTGACAAATGGAGTTGGAAATACATTGTTTTCAACGAGGGAGTCGCAAATAAGAGCTACCGGTACGTACGCTACCGTATTGTGATGCACTAACTTGTTTTGGGAGTGAACGGAGTTGTAAGAATGCTGGTTTGTATTCTATTAATAAAGTGTGACTGACTGACTTATCTGACTGTTCTATTGACATTCCCTTTAGTGCAGCTCCATCTAGTGGATGCATAACGCAACCACAGCCACTACAGTTTTTACAGCTTTTTACAGCTTTTATTCTATGCGCCTTATAATGTGGTGCGCCCTATATATGAAAACAGTTTTAAAATAGGCCATTCATTGAAGGTGCGCCTTATAATCCGATGCGCCTTATAGTGCGAAAAATACGGTATTATTATTATTATTATTATTATTATTATTGGATATTCACACAGAAGTTCTAAGACATAATGAACAGAGTTATGATATCAGAGTTTACAGTGCCATGAACTTCTCAGCTTTGTGCATTTTCCAATCTCATTTGACATTAAAATCCAGCTTTGAGACTGAATATTATGTGATAAATAGAAGATGGAGACAATTTCCTCTTAAACAGGAAATGAAGCTGCCACAAGTTTATTATTCTGAATTCTTACTTTCTCCCTTATTGTCTTTGGCGGTCTGTCTATTCTTATCCCGGCTTATCAAGCTCACCTCGGTCGCTAACTCCTCAAGTGATTCCTCCAGAATTAATAACCCTCCGAGGAAAGTAATAAAGAGGAAATCCAGCCCTGTCTCCGTCCATATTTGGTCATTTCCTGACAGCTCTAATTAACCGCGTCCTTTATGCTTCGATAGCTGACATCTTATTGGCTGGGGGGCCGGCCTCGTTAGGCAGAGTTTTAAATTAACAGATGAAATTAGACGGGAGATTGCTGCAGATGTTACGCAGAGGTTAATTAAGTGACTGCTCACGAGGGGCTTGTTTCAGTCGGACGTCGCTGACAGATCGGCTCCGGGCCCCGCGGCGGGCTCCCATCCTGCCACGGGACACGCTTTAACCCTCCTGCCCCGACCACAAATGTCTCCTCTTCAAGCTTTATTTTTGCTCCATAACTTTGCAATAGTTCTTACTTTTTCTGTGAAATGTTGTGTATTTTATCACTCAAAAACTCAAATCCCTCAAGATTTTTGAGTTTTGGGGCCAACTCAAAATCTCAACTAATATTTTTTGTTCACTTAATTTAACGTTGATCCACCTAAAAACTTCAAATTTTAAGTTTTACTCACTGTCATTATTTTTTTAACTCATCTTACAGCCAACTTACTATCCTTTGTTCAGAAAAAAAGTATTATTCTTTTGGTAAATTTTGTATATTTGCTTTTATTATTCTCAATAATATTATTTTTTCTGAACAAAGGATAGTAAGTTGGCTGTAAGATGAGTTAAAAAAATAATGAGTGAGTAAAACTTAAAATTTTAAGTTTTTAGGCGGATGAACGTTAAATTAAGTGAACAAAAAATATTAGTTGAGATTGAGATCACTTAATTTGACGTTAATATGTCTAAAAACTTAAAATTTTAAGTTTTACTCTGTCATTTTTTTAACTCATCTTACAGTCAACTTACTATCGTTTGTTCAGAAAAAAAGTATTATTGTTTTGTTAAATTTTGTATATTTGCTTTTATTATTCTCAATAATATTTTTTCTGAACAAAGAATGGTAAGTTGACTGTAAGATGAGTTAAAAAAAATGACAGAGTAAAACTTAAAATTTTAAGTTTTTAAACATATCAACGTCAAATTAAGTGATCTCAATCTCAACTAATATTTTTTGTTCACTTAATTTAACGTTCATCCGCCTAAAAACTTAAAATTTTAACTTTTACTCACTGTCATTATTTTTTTAACTCATCTTGCAGTCAACTTACTATCCATTGTTCAGAAAAAATAATATTATTGAGAATAATAAAAGAAAATATACAAAATTTACCAAAAGAATAATACTTTTTTTCTGAACAAAGGATAGTAAGTTGACTGTAAGATGAGTTAAAAAAATAATGACAGTGAGTAAAACTTAAAATTTTAAGTTTTTAGACATCAACGTCAAATTAAGTGATCAAAAAATGTTAGTTGAGATTTTAAGTTGGCTCCAAAACTCCTGTTGCCTTAAGTTTTTGAGATTTCAAAACATTTCTTATTTTTACAGTGCATTAATGTTTAGATTTTAAACACAAATCTAAAAATATCCACTTTCTAACTAACTCTGCTAAATCTGTTATGTTGCTCAGATAAAAGTGTCCCCATAAAAAGTGTACACCTTCATATTTTTTCTACTTTTTGTTGCATAAATCTTTTAATCAACTTCTGCCCTGATCATAAAAAACAAATATTTCATTATTTTCAGAATTGTAACCCATTTTATGCCAGTTTCTCATTTATTTTATTTAATACTCTCGATTCAAAGTGTTTTATTAGGAGGGTTATTCCAGCCTTGGGTCAACATTTATTTAGATCAGACGCGTCCAAAGTGTGGCCCGGGGACCATTTGTGGCCCGGGTCAAGATTTCATGTGGCCCTCAGCTTCTGTGACAAAATGTCTGACTAATGACCAAAAGCAGTTCCGCAGTGTTTCCATCGCTTTGTCTGTACATTTGTATACAAGGTGAGAGCAAGTTTTGTGCGTTTTAAACTAAAAAATGATATTACCTAGAGGATGTTTTTATGTTTTAAGGTGTTATTTTGTTGGAAATGGTTTTGGATTTTGTCGTCAAAAAGGCTTCTGAAAATAAAATACTGTATGCCTTCAGTTTATACTGTGTGTGCTTTACGTTCCTTGAAAAAAATCAGGTGGGACTGTTGGCCCCGGGACGTTTGCCATCTTTGAAAAAAGTTTGAACACCCCTGATTTAAATGGATTTGGGATTTTTTGGTATTAACAAAAAGCTATAGTTAGGATTTTAATGGGAGTTGTTTTTTAGATTCTATATAACACAGAAAAAAAGATCTTCTGTGCAAACAAAACATTATTCTTTGTGAGACTGTCTGCACTAAACGTTTTTTGGATTGAACAGCTTCTGTGGGAGACGAATAAGAAACGAAGAGCCCTGCACTCGAGAGGAACAGGTACAAAAGCACAAAAACACAAAAGTCGCATTTTTAACTCCTGCCTGTCTTCAGCTGAAAAGTGATTTTTGACGTTTTTGGTGTGAGTCCTCCCTGAAAACTGTGAGGCATGGATTACTGCAGGTCTAATTCACAGCAACTAAAGAGAAATAACGATGCTCAGTGGTGAGTTTTCATTATTTTATTATTTTTTATATCAAACTTACTGTTAATTAATAAAGAATGAGTCTAAGCTGGCGTTACTTCGGTTAAAACAGGAGTTGTAATAATCATAAAATCTCACGAATGTTGAGTTTGCGCACGTTTTCCCAAGAAACAGAGAAAAGGGAACAGACTTTTGACCAGTGGCGTAACATCAGGCAGTGCAGCCAGTGCAACTGTACAGGGGCCCCGGAGCTGTAGGGGCCCATTTGAGAAAGCCTTTGTTCATCTATGGTCAAGTTTGTGTTTAATATATTTATAATAATTCGGAGAAGCACATAACTCCATTATAGAGCAGGGTTTTTAACATAATTTCAATTTTAAATTCTGTTAAAATCTGAAACTCATAACAGAAATAACAACAAATAAAGTTTTTTCTCATGATAAATACACAAATTTTAATATAAAACTAATAAAGTTTCATAAAATTGTCCCTAGTATCATTGAAAAAGCACTTGTTTTTATTTCTTTTATCAAGCTAGTACTGAATCTACTTTGTAACTTTAGGGCCCATTCTGAAATCCTGCCCTGGGGCCCCATATTACCAAGTTACGCCACTGCTTTTGACTCAGCGGCTGCCACAGGTCGCTGCAATAACAGGAACTACCATCAGGAAGGAGTCCATCAGACGGACAGCTCAGAGGTTTGTGGAGATAAAGTTTCCAGACTGAGATGGTTTGGACCTGAACAGAGGAGGGACAGTGGGTTTATGGCCTAGAGGAAGACCACAGAGGAGTCTAAGAACCAATCATCTAATAAAGGCCAATCATTTTTGGCAAATTTAAGTGTAACCAAGTCAATAATGTAATAAGTTCTTACATTAGTGGCTGGTTATTAAACTACACAGGTCTACAAATGTTTGGACTCGATCTGCTTCTGAGATAAAAGTGGCTAAATCTCATTTATTTAGATGAACTGAAAATCAATTGATAACTGTGCTGTTAGCTATGTATTCAAGATATTTAATGATATTGTTTCACATCAAAATCACATCTGTTTATACAATAGATTTAGGCATTAGTGCTTAAAAATAATATTTATATTTTGAAAATATGTAATTTCTCTACATGCATGCATTTTGTCCACTTCCAAGAGAGAGATTTCTGCAAATAAAAACAAAACATTTTATGTTAAAACTCTAGCCATATTAAAATGAATGTATTGAATGTGCAGCTTTCAGATAGAACTGGTTGCTTGTAGACACTGTACCTTCTGATAAACTACCGTTTTTGCTTTATTTTGCATAAATTTCCTATTTTGACCCAATACTGTTTCTTGGAAACTATAGCAATCTGCACTTCTCACTTACTTTTTCTTTATTAGTGACCTAATCCAAGAAAAATTTCACTACTTTTGTTCCAGAAGCATTTTGCTGTAGACCTGTGTAATCGGCCTAGCATTAAGAAAATCACTGAAGATGTAATAATTGCAGTCTATAATGTAATGTAATAATAATGTAATAATGCTAATAATAATTCTTGGAAATGAGATGTTTTTGTTTGTTTTTCTTTTTAGTTACACCTTTTTTTTGGCAGTTTTGTGCAGTCTGCTTATCAGGAATAGCTGTAGTTGATGCCAAAGTTTTTATTTATTTATTTTTTTATTAACATTTTTCAAAAACAGAAAGGGCCCTACACACAGAGACAGACAAAGGGACGCAGACTTGTTAGCTATTTGCTCCAGCACAAACTCGAGGGTTTTCTGTACTGCATTAAAATCCCTGACAGTAGTCCATGGTCCGGTTTTCATTTTATATTCATCAGAAAGTAGAAGAGCCGCCTGCAGTTTTGATACCAGAGCTCTTTGTCAAAGCAGTTTGGTTTCCGTTTGACCTGAAGCCCAGTGATATTACATCGTCAATGCTCTTTGACGACAATTTATTCATAATATTACACCAAAATAGTTTTATCAAAGGGCAATGCCAGAACATATGCATTACACAAACACAATTTAGATATTTTCTTATCAATATTGTGAGTGTATAAGGAGTTATATATGCTCTGTGTAATCATTTATGTTGTATATTAGTTAATGATGATTGTAAAAGCCAGTTTGAGAATTGTTCTATTTTATTTAGAATACTATGAACTTGCAAAGGTTTGTCTTATCCAAGCTGTCTACATCACAACAAAAACATGTTTTAAACCATCTGGACTTGTTTTTTAGAGATTTAGATGTTTTGTTTATTATCCAAGAGACTTTTTATGTTTTTTGTTTTTTTTACTTTTTATTTAACCTTTATTTAACCAGGAAAAAAATCCATTTAGATTGACAATCTCTTTTCCAAGGATGTTCCAAGAGGAGCAGCAGGACAGACACAGTGCAGAGGACAATCCCTGACGTTTACAATCACAAGAAAACATCAAGAGATTAAATATTTAGACAATTAAGATCCTGCACAGCTTTATGATACAGCTAGAGACCAAAAACTCTGATATTTTTTGTTTAAAACCCAACAAAGGGTCAGTGTCTCCGTCAGATGCTGCATAGTTAACATTAATGGCTAAAAATTTACTAATTACATTTAAAATTGCCAAAATTATTACATTATTGGCCATTATTGCATTATCAGATGTTAGCAAGGAGATTTAGTGAAAGAAGACTGTAGGTTTAAATCTGAGAGAGCAGAAAATAGCAGAGATTTTCGGTGAGAAGACGAGTGCGGTGCTGTGTGCCCTGGGCTGCCGCTGCACGACGAGTGGAAAAGAAAAATAAAAGTAAATGTGAGGAAAGTGTTGAGCCCCGAGCGGTTTCTCTGTGCTAATAGTTGTTCTCTCAGTGGAGCAGGATTCTGACAGATCTGGGCGGCAGCTGACGCCTCTGAGTGACAGCTTTTTCTTTTTTTCTTTTTGTACTCAAGGGCCTTAAAACATCCAGGATTGTTCCAGTTCTGGAGCTCGGGGCCAGCGGTGAACAGAGCAGTGGATAAAAGGAGGAGCAGAGCAGAGAGCGCTGCGTTCGGTCCCAGGACAATAATCTGAAAACCAACGCTCCGGGACCAAGACTGGACAGATTTTAATTTAGGATGTCGTTTCATGCAGAGCGGGGTAATAGTGTTTTCAGAAAAAGCAAATTGATTAAAGCAAAGATTTTGTTTTCACAGTGGATTACAGAATATCCCATTTTCCAACAAGCACCCAAAGGCAACACAATTCATGTCCATATTTATTAGTACAAAGACATTTTTTGTAAATTTTCCTGTGCTTTTTGCGACTGAATTCAGTATGAAAAAAATAAAATAAATATTTATCTGCCTGCCTTTAAAATAAAAATAAAAATATAAAAGTATAACTCCCATTTTATAAACTTTTTTTGCTGTATATTTTATGTTCGCAGTCATTTCAGCCTTAAACCTCCGTCACTATGAAGCATCAGTGCAGAAATCGATCTGTTAGCCTCATGTCGCTAAATGCTCTGTTTATGTTATGTTCTGTTCAGTCCCCAGCGTTGCCAGCAGGGGGCGACAGACACCTAATGCAAGCGTTCTCTGCAAAGTCAAAGTAACATTTTCCACACATATATATATTATTTTAAGTTATAAAACATGAAATATTAATAATTAATTACAATATATCGCAAAATTATTGTTATCGCAATATCCGTATCGCAAGAATCTAAATATATCGCAATAACGCTGTGGTCTTCCATCTGACAGAGATTTACACTGAAGAATCATTTTCCACCAGAGCCTTAAAAGAACATGTGTTGTGACTAAATAAAAATGTTTAAAAAGTCCAGTTTTAGTGGTAATTTAATTAATTTAGTCACAGCTTAGCCTTGTTTTATTCCTGGTTTGTGTTAAGTTTTGATTTTGTCGCTGTAAATACAGGAACTTACATTTTTGTGAGATGTAGTGAATTTAACTTACTATGTTCGAAAAGTAGGCTCTATTTTTAAATATGGCAATAATATCGTTATCGTAATTTTCAACATAGTTATCGAATATCGCATGTTTTCTCCATATCGTGCGGCGCTAAAAGATAATGAGAATAAATGACAAAAACTCACTTTGACTCTTTACCACCTGTTAGCCATTAACGTGTTGCTAATTAGCATGCTAATTAGTGGCTAATTAGGTCTTAACTGATAATTAAAAAGCACATTATAATTGCTTCACTGTAAAAAAAATGTGAAAACGCAAAAACTCAATCTCAAGTTTTTGTTCCTATGTCTAAAAATTTTAAATTTTAAGTTTTACTCACTATCATTATTTTTTTAACTCATCTTAATTACTATCCATTGTTCAGAAAAATTATTATTATCAAATATATACAGCTAAATACACTCAATTTAAAAAAAGTTTAGATTTTGTCGCCGTTTTGACAGGAACTTACATTTATGTGAAATGTAGTGAATTTAACTTACTATGTTCGAAAAGTAGGCTCTATTTTCAAACATCGCAATAATATCGTTATTGCAATTTTCAACATAGTTATCGAATATCGCATGTTTTCTCTGTATCCTGCAGCGCTAATGTTAATGCAACGGCGTCTGACACTGTTTCAAAAAACCTGAAAAAAGCTGAATATGGGAGCTTTAAAACACTTAAACCTGTCTTGTCCTCAGGCGGTGCAGCAGCCAGCGTCTGACCACGTAACCCGTCTTAAAAAGTGAACATTTTGCCGTTGTACATGAGCCTTTATACCAAACATTACGGCCGCAGTCTGAGAGGCCGAGGTCAGAGCGAGTACTTCAGAGTAAAGACCCTCTGACCTCCATCGCACACTGACAGGAGACAGAAACAAACTCTTCCACTTAAGGCCCCTCTTAAGGCTCTGTGTTCGGGGCCCCGCTGCTGTTAAAGGTGTGAAGATGTGAAGAGGGTCAAAACACGGGGCCCTCAGAGACATAACACACTCTCTCTCGCTCTCGTACGAACACAGAGAAGAGCCGCAGGATAATGAAGAGAGACGATTATATAAAGATACATGGAAGCAAAGTATTACTGCCGTTTTCTGATCTTTGGACTCAACAATAAAAGGAATATATTCTACTTTTATTAATTTTTTTAAGCCATTATCATTTAAACTCGGTGTAGGTTTTACAGTGAAATTCTGGAAACTGATGGTATTTTTGTGTTAAATTTATTAAAAGTCTGTATTACAACAATAGACATTCATTCATGAAATAGTAGGTCTGTGGTTTTTGACGTATGTACGGTAAATATGTTTACATTTATTTTAAGGCTTATTATCGTTAAAATTAAAAGAATTTATTGTGTTTTTTATGGAGAAAACCTTCAGTAAAAGTTATGGTAGCAATAATTAAGTATTGTTATGTCTTTTATATTGAAACTGCATTTTTAACGGTGAAATTCTGCAGCTGACAGTATTTTGACAGATTCTGTTTTCACAGCAGCACGTTTTAAAACCTTTAAAAACATGATGTGTCTAAAAGAAAGCATTTTTAATAAGTATTCTACTGGTGCCATAAAGAAATAGGTGAAGCGACCAGCAGAGGGCAGCAGAGATATTGCGCTTTTTGTACTGAAACAGAGGGCAGAGGGTGTTTTATTTCTTTCAGGGCAGCTCCAGGTTTTGTCTCGTGAAATCCAAGACCTTTTTAAGATTTTTTAATGCCAGGTAGAGTGAAATTTAATGCCAGCATCGTCAACAACAGAACAATAATCTGCATGAATTTTACACTAAATAATTAAACTGAACTACTCTCTGAAACTCAAGGGTTTTATTTTAAAAGTCTAACACAGAGGAAAGAACTCCACAGCTGCATTAAAAAAATCATGAATAAATGAATCATGCATTTGAATGACACATTTCTTCAATAAATATATTTTGTCATTGCGGTGACACTACGTTTTTGTCATATTAACAATGTTTTGACCAATTTTAAGACCTAGATCAGTGGTTCCCAACCTTTTTGGTCTTGTGTACCCCCAGCACCTGCTTTAGTCCTGGTTTGGACCCTGTTGTAATCCTGGTTTAGTCCTGGTTTTAGACAAGTTTTTTCCTGGTTGAGTCCTGGTTTCAGACCTGGTTTTAGTCCTGGTTTAGTCCTGGTTTAGTCCTGGTTTAGTCCTGGTTTTAGTCCTGGTTTAGTCCTGGTTTAGTCCTGGTTTAGTCCTGGTTTTAGTCCTGGTTTAGTCCTGGTTTTAGTCCTGGTTTAGTCCTGGTTTTAGTCCTGGTTTAGTCCTGGTTTTAGTCCTGGTTTAGTCCTGGTTTAGTCCTGGTTTTAGTCCTGGTTTAGTCCTGGTTTAGTCCTGGTTTAGTCCTGGTTTAGTCCTGGTTTAGTCCTGGTTTAGTCCTGGTTTTAGTCCTGGTTTAGTCCTGGTTTTAGTCCTGGTTTAGTCCTGGTTTAGTCCTGGTTTTAGTCCTGGTTTAGTCCTGGTTTTAGTCCTGGTTTAGTCCTGGTTTTAGACAATTTTTTTTTCCTGGTTGAGTTCTGGTTTCAGACCTGGTTTTAGTCCTGGTTTAGTCCTGGTTTTAGTCCTGGTTTAGTCCTGGTTTTAGAATTTTTTTTTTCCTGGTTTAGTCCTGGTTTAGTCCTGGTTTTAGTCCTGATTTAGTCCTGGTTTAGTCCTGGTTTTAGACATTTTTTTTCCTGGTTGAGTTCTGGTTTCAGACCTGGTTTTAATCCTGGTTTTAGTCCTGGTTTAGTCCTGGTTTAGTCCTGGTTTAGTCCTGGTTTTAGTCCTGGTTTAGTCCTGGTTTTAGTCCTGGTTTAGTCCTGGTTTTAGTCCTGGTTTAGTCCTGGTTTTAGTCCTGGTTTAGTCCTGGTTTTAGTCCTGGTTTAGTCCTGGTTTAGTCCTGGTTTAGTCCTGGTTTTAGTCCTGGTTTAGTCCTGGTTTTAGTCCTGGTTTAGTCCTGGTTTAGTCCTGGTTTTAGTCCTGGTTTAGTCCTGGTTTTAGACAATTTTTTTTTCCTGGTTGAGTTCTGGTTTCAGACCTGGTTTTAGTCCTGGTTTAGTCCTGGTTTTAGTCCTGGTTTAGTCCTGGTTTTAGAATTTTTTTTTCCTGGTTTAGTCCTGGTTTAGTCCTGGTTTTAGTCCTGGTTTTAGTCCTGGTTTAGTCCTGGTTTTAGTCCTGGTTTAGTCCTGGTTTTAGACATTTTTTTTCCTGGTTGAGTTCTGGTTTCAGACCTGGTTTTAATCCTGGTTTAGTCCTGGTTTTAGTCCTGGTTTAGTCCTGGTTTTAGACATTTTTTTTCCTGGTTGAGTTCTGGTTTCAGACCTGGTTTTAATCCTGGTTTTAGTTCTGGTTTAGTCCTGGTTTAGTCCTGGTTTAGTCCTGGTTTTAGTCCTGGTTTAGTCCTGGTTTAGTCCTGGTTTAGTCCTGGTTTAGTCCTGGTTTTAGTCCTGGTTTAGTCCTGGTTTTAGTCCTGGTTTAGTCCTGGTTTTAGTCCTGGTTGAGTCCTGGTTTAGTCCTGGTTTTAGTCCTGGTTTAGTCCTGGTTTTAGTCCTGGTTTAGTCCTGGTTTTAGTCCTGGTTTAGTCCTGGTTTAGTCCTGGTTTTAGTCCTGGTTTAGTCCTGGTTTTAGTCCTGGTTTAGTCCTGGTTTTAGACAATTTTTTTTTCCTGGTTGAGTTCTGGTTTCAGACCTGGTTTTAGTCCTGGTTTAGTCCTGGTTTTAGTCCTGGTTTAGTCCTGGTTTTAGAATTTTTTTTTTCCTGGTTTAGTCCGGGTTTAGTCCTGGTTTTAGTCCTGGTTTTAGTCCTGGTTTAGTCCTGGTTTTAGTCCTGGTTTAGTCCTGGTTTTAGACATTTTTTTTCCTGGTTGAGTTCTGGTTTAGTCCTGGTTTTAGTCCTGGTTTAGTCCTGGTTTTAGTCCTGGTTTAGTCCTGGTTTTAGTCCTGGTTTAGTCCTGGTTTTAGTCCTGGTTTAGTCCTGGTTTAGTCCTGGTTTAGTCCTGGTTTAGTCCTGGTTTTAGTCCTGGTTTAGTCCTGGTTTTAGTCCTGGTTTAGTCCTGGTTTAGTCCTGGTTTTAGTCCTGGTTTAGTCCTGGTTTTAGTCCTGGTTTAGTCCTGGTTTTAGACAATTTTTTTTTCCTGGTTGAGTTCTGGTTTCAGACCTGGTTTTAGTCCTGGTTTAGTCCTGGTTTTAGTCCTGGTTTAGTCCTGGTTTTAGAATTTTTTTTTTCCTGGTTTAGTCCTGGTTTAGTCCTGGTTTTAGTCCTGGTTTTAGTCCTGGTTTAGTCCTGGTTTTAGTCCTGGTTTAGTCCTGGTTTTAGACATTTTTTTTCCTGGTTGAGTTCTGGTTTCAGAGCTGGTTTTAATCCTGGTTTAGTCCTGGTTTTAGTCCTGGTTTAGTCCTGGTTTTAGTCCTGGTTGAGTCCTGGTTTAGTCCTGGTTTTAGTCCTGGTTTAGTCCTGGTTTTAGTCCTGGTTTAGTCCTGGTTTAGTCCTGGTTTTAGTCCTGGTTTAGTCCTGGTTTTAGTCCTGGTTTAGTCCTGGTTTTAGACAATTTTTTTTTCCTGGTTGAGTTCTGGTTTCAGACCTGGTTTTAGTCCTGGTTTAGTCCTGGTTTTAGTCCTGGTTTAGTCCTGGTTTTAGAATTTTTTTTTTCCTGGTTTAGTCCGGGTTTAGTCCTGGTTTTAGTCCTGGTTTTAGTCCTGGTTTAGTCCTGGTTTTAGTCCTGGTTTAGTCCTGGTTTTAGACATTTTTTTTCCTGGTTGAGTTCTGGTTTCAGACCTGGTTTTAATCCTGGTTTAGTCCTGGTTTTAGTCCTGGTTTAGTCCTGGTTTTAGTCCTGATTTAGTCCTGCTTTTAGACCTAGCTTAGTCCTTTTTTAGTGTTGCATTTCCTTGATTTAGATTAAGTTCAGTCTTTCAAAGCCAAATATATTATGCACTACAAATGATCAGATAACTCCATGTACCCCCTGCAACGTGCACACGTACCCCTAGGGGTCCCCATACCCCTGGTTGGGAAACACTGACCTAGATGAACAAAATGTAATACCTACTCATAATATTTAACACTTGATTTAGACACAATACAATTTATTACCTGTTTAATGCCTTTAAGACCTTGGAAAAACCCTGTCTTTAATCATTGACTTTGCCTCAGAGCGATTAACATGGAATAATAACTTCATCAAAATGATAATTAATGCTGTTTATGTTTCTTTTTTCTTTATTTTTGGTTGTTTGGTAGTTTGTCTTCGTCGTGGACATGTGGACTTTAAAATTTAACATTTCTGTATGATGCCTTTTATGACAAAATGAGAAATATCTGTGAGGAATCAGAGTTTTTTTTTTTGGATAAATGAATGAGAGCAGACTGTAGAGGGCTTGTTGATTGGTCAGTGCTTCCTGAAGTGGGCGGGGCTTGTGGGAGACGAGGAGGGTCATGGAACCGAGCGTTCTTAGGCCTCAGAAACTCCAAAGAATACAGGATTAATGAAACAAAACACAACTGCAGGTCTGTTTTTGACTCAGGAACAGGATTATGGAGAGGAATAGTCAGTTTTTGTAAAGGAAAACTAAAAATAATATAAATGCATGAGTGGATATTACAGCTATGATCATCTTTGGACCATGCGTTTGTCCAGTTTTTCATTGGACTGTACTTTAAGCCGTACCCGAATGATGATGAAATCTGTTTGACTTAAAAAAAAAAAACTCTATATATAGACGTTCACATTTCTATATCAGCCCTGTTTTAGCCACTCTTCCAGCAAACGGCAGATGAATTGTAACTGAGGCGTATAAAGATTAAGACGTAGTGTTTTGCAGAGATGAGTTTTGACAGCTACAACCGTTCACTGCAGCCCAGATCTCGACGTGAACATCTGTGTCTCCGACTTCAGCCCGAGACGCAAGAAATGAACAAGACACAGAGCTACAACTCATTCAGAGCCGAGAGGAAGACGAGTATGACTTCATATACCTCTTATTTCAACAAGTTCGATCGCATCAGGCTTTACAGGAGTTGGTTCAGTCACTTTAAATTCTACTTTAGAGTTGTGGTTCTTAAACTTTTACATCTTAGATAACATTTGGTTCTGCAAATACTAACTCTGATGGACGAAATGAGCCTAAATCTGGACCAAACCAGGACTAAAACCAGGACAAATCAAGGCCTGAACCAGAACTAATCCAGGACAAACAGAAGATTTAATGGAACATCAAGGTATTTGCTTGAAAACCACAGTCCTCTTTTGGAGAAATATACATTTTTAAACTCTGAGAATCTTAAGAATCTTAAACAAAATTTTCTTTTAAACACAATAATGAATGGCTTGGACCCACCCCCACTGAGAGAATCCATTAAAAAAGAAATAGTAACACTTTTGCGATACATTGTGCAGCCCTAATGTGTTTTCTGGCCCATGTTGTTCTCAAGCCATGACTCTGGTGATGTTCAGAGTTCTTCAACAAACAAAAAAACCCAGCAGACCATGGCCTCCCACAGGAAAAAACTAGGTATAAAACAGGACTAGACTGGATCTAAACCAGGACAAAACTGGGTCAAAACTAAGAGTAAACTAGGTATAAATAAGGACTAGACTGGATCTAAACCAGGACAAAACTGGGTCAAAACCAGGACAAAACTGGGTCAAAACCAGGACAAAACTGGGTCAAAACCAGGACAAAACTGGGTCAAAACCAGGACTAAACTGGGTCTAAAACAGAACTAAGCACAGCCTAAAGAACTAGCACAAGCCTAAAACAGGACAATATGGTAAACTAGGTCTAAATCAGGACAAAACTGGGTCAAAACCAGGACAAAACTGGGTCAAAACCAGGACAAAACTGGATCTAAACCAGGACTAAACTGGGTCTAAAACAGAACTAAGCACAGCCTAAAGAACTAGCACAAGCCTAAAACAGGACAATATGGTAAACTAGGTCTAAATCAGGACAAAACTGGGTCTAAACCAGGACTAAACTGGATCTAAACCAGGACTAAACTGGATCTAAACCAGGACTAAACTGGATTTAAATCAGGACTAAAATGGGTCTAAACCAGGAGAAAATTGGATCTAAACCAGGACTAAACTGGGTCTAAACCAGGACAAAATTGGATCTAAACCAGGACTAAACTGGATCTAAACCAGGACTAAACTGGATCTAAATCAGGACAAAACTGGATCTAAACCAGGACTAAACTGGGTCTAAACCAGGACAAAACTGGATCTAAACCAGGACAAAACTGGATCTAAACCAGGACAAAACTGGGTCAAAACCAGGACAAAACTGGGTCAAAACCAGGACAAAACTGGGTCAAAACCAGGATAAAACTGGATCTAAACCAGGACTAAACTGGGTCTAAAACAGAACTAAGCACAGCCTAAAGAACTAGCACAAGCCTAAAACAGGACAGAATCAACATTTAACCCAGGGCTAATCCAGGCAGTCATGATCTATTTTAATGTTTGTTTATTTTTATCTTTAAGAAAACAGCCTCTGTACCATCACTTACAGCCCTCCCAGTTATAAAAAAATCCTCTGAAGCACAACTTGCCAAAGGAAAACTGAACTCTCTCAGATCATCTTCAGAAATCCAAGTCCAGCGCCGGCTCTTCTCATCTGCCCCGTGTTGTTGACTCTGGCGATGTTCAGAGTTCTTCAACAAACAAGAAAACGCAGCCAACCATGGGCCCCCACAGGGTTTTTAAACTAAACAAACACAGCGTTAATGCGTACGGCTTCAGTCGGTGACATTATGCAGATCAGAAACAGCGCTGTGGGCCGGAAGAGTTTCTCATTGATCTCGAGCTAAAGTAAAGCACTGCTGGGTACGGCCTTTACAAACACAAAACAGGCAGTAATAAAGCAGTTATCTGAATAAAAGAGACGTGTGTTTGTAAAAATCAGTGTCTAGAGAGGAATAAAAAGAGGATAAATGAGTGGTGTTGGATGTGATTATGATGAAAACAGAAGCACAGGGGAAATGAGTGTCTGCTGTTAGCATTAGGCATGGTTTTTAGCATCTGTCAGGATAAAAAACAACAACATGGTTTTACTTCAAGCTAACAGAGGACTAATCTGGGTCTAAATCAGAATTAAACTGGGTCTAAACCAGGACTAAACTGGGCTTGAATAAGAACTAAACTGGGTCTAAGTCAGGACTAATCTCTTTTAACCAGGACTAAATTTTCTCTACCCCAGGACAAAATAAAGCCTAAATCAGGAACTATACCAGGATTAAACCAGAACTAAACTTGAACTAGACCAGGACGAAACTGAGTCTAAACCAGAACTAAACTGGGCCTAAATCAGGACTAATCTAGAACTAAACCAGGATTAAACCTGATCTAAACCAGGCCTAAACTGGGCTTAAACTGGGCTTAAACCAGGACTAAACCTGGTCTAAATCAAGACTAAACCTGAAATAAACCAGGACTAAACCTGAACTAGACCATGACTAAACTGAGTCTAAACCAGAACTAAACTGGGCCTAAATCAGGACTAACCTAGAACTAAATCAGGATTAAACCAGAATTAAACCTGAACTAAACCAGGACTAAACTGGGCTTAAACCAGGACTAAACCTGGTCTAAATCAAGACTAAACCTGAACTAAACCAGGACTAAACTTGAACTTGACCAGGACTAAACTGAGTCTAAACCAGAACTAAACTTAGCCTAAATCAGGACTAATCTAGAACTAAACCAGGACTAAACCTGATCTAAACCAGGCCTAAACTGGGCTTAAACCAGAACTAAACCAGGACTAAACTGGGCCTAAATCAGGACTAATCTAGAACTAAACTAGGGTTAAACCAGAATTAAACCTGATCTAAACCAGGATTAAACTGGGTCTAAATTAGGAGTAAACTGGATGTAAGCCAGGACTAAAATGGGCCTAAACCTGAATTAAACTAGGTCGTTATCAGAACTAAACTTGGTCTAAACCAGGGCTAAACTAGGGTTAAACCAGGACTAAACTGGACCTAAACCAGGACAGGACGGCCTAAAGAACTAGAACAGGACAGAATCATTTAACCCAGGACTAAATTAGGATTAAACCAGTCTGTAATCATCTATTTGTTTGTTTTTTTATCTTTTATCTGAGTACCACTATAGAACAGGGCCTCTGCATGTACCACCCCTGATCCCCCTCCCACAGGTTGAGAAGCGCTGGTATAAGTGAGGTGGAGAGCGCGACACGAGCCCCGCCCTGTAATCCTCTCAGCCTCTGTAACACACATCTGCACACAGCTGGCGCGCTTAAGCCTGGTTTCAAAGGGGATTTCGACTTAATAAAAATCCAATTGTAGCTCAGCGGGACGGCGGCGGCGCGGAGGGAGGGGGCGGGACGGAGGGAGGGGGCGGGACGGAGGGAGGGGGACGGACGGAGGGAGGGGGGCAGAGCAGAGGGAACAGCGAACAGAAGAACAGCCAGAGACAGGAGGAGAAATAATTAGACTGTGATGGAAACACAGGGTTTTTATACAGTGTCCAGAAACCTGCACTGAAAAAACAAACACTGCAAAAACTCAAAAACTCTACTTTTTGACAATGAATATTTTTTGTTCACCTAATTAACTAAACCAGGATTAAACCACAATTAATCCTGATCTAAACCAGGCCTCGACTGGGCTTAAACCAGAACTAAACTGGGTATAAATCAAGATTAAACATGAACTAGACCAGGACTAAACTGATCTTAAACCAGGACTAAACCTGAACTAAACCAGGACTAAACTGATCTTAAACCAGGACTAAACCTGAACTAAACCAGGACTAAACTGATCTTCAACCAGGACTAAACCTAAATCAACACTAATCCTGAACTAAACCAGAACTAAACTTGATCTAAGTCAAGATAAAACCTGAACTAAACCAGGACTAAACTGCTCTTAAACCAGGACTAATCCTGATCTAAACCAGGACTAAACTGGGCTTAAACCAGAACTAAACTGGATCTAAATCAAGATTAAACATGAACTAGACCAGGACTAAACTGATTTTAAACCAGGACTAAACATGAACTAGACCAGGACTAAACCAGGACTAAACCTGAACTAGACCAGGACTAAACTGGGTCTAAATCAAGATTAAGCATGAACTAGACCAGGACTAAACGGATCTTAAACCAGAACTAAACCTGAACTAGACCAGGACTAAACTGATCTTAAACCAGGACTAAACTTAAATCAACACTAAACCTGAACTAAACCAGGACTAAACTAGGGCTAAGCCAGGACTCAACTTTTCAACAATGAATATTTTTTGTTTAATTTAACGTTCATGTCTAAAAACTTTTAATTTTAAGTTTTACTCACTTTCATTAGTTTTTAACTCATCTTACTGTCCATTGTTCAGAAAAAAAGTGTTATTTGTAAAAAGTTGTATAATTATATTTAGTTTTTATTATTATCCTAATAAGATTAAAGAATTGAAGAGTTCATTTGCAAAAGCAGATAACTCCGTTTTTATACATTCTCAAAAAATTATGTTGTTTTATTATTTATTTCAGGTTATATTTAAACTAAAGCTGAGCAACAGGATGTATTGAATATTGCTCTAAAATTTATTTGGGCTTTGAAAACAGCACCAAAGAGTAAATTACAAGCCTCAACTCTTTTTTTTTTTTTTTTTTTTGAATGGCCTTTATCTGTTTTTGCAAATGAAATCTTCAATTGCATCCTAAATATTACATTATATATCCCTCAAATTATTTATTATCAAAATATACAGATATATATCCTAAATGTAACTTTTGTGATAAAGAAAATGAAACTTTAATACATTTATTTTATGGTTGTACCTTTTGACTGAAAATGTGAGTGGATTTAGAGAAATGTTTATTTACAAAAATTAAAAAGCGTGTTAGAACTGAATGCAAAATGGTGATAGCTGGATTTAATTATTAAAAAAATATTAATCAATAAAGTTACAAACATAATGATGTTATTAGAGAAATTTCACATTCACAAATCAAAAATACAAAAATCTAAACCCTGCTTAAAATATGATTCCGTCAGTGACCTTATATAAATCAAATTAAAATTTATTTCTATATATTTTAGCAATGATCAAAGTGATTTACAGAAGTTAAAAGAACCCAAACAAAAGTCACTAAAAACAATAACTAAAATATGAATAAAAGCAAATACATAACACAGACATAATAATGTTTTTTTTTAAATAACAAGATGAGATGGATTATTATTATATTATTGCTAATATCTGTTATTAATGCTTTAATGTTTGTTGTTCAATTGAAATAAATAAAAAATAATGGTTGCCGTGGGAAACGAGCGATGATGTCACAAAGCGATGATGTCACAAAGCAAAGAGAATGTCAAAGGCAATGAGTGCCAAACACGTCACCATCCAAGTCATTTGTTTTGAAAACACTCCACAACACAACACTACAGATACACAACAGTCACTTCAGAATATTCATATTACTGTGATTAATATTGCTGTTAAAGTCACAATGAACAATAACGAAGCAATGGAAGATTTCAGGGTAGAAATGAAGACTCTGGTGCAGAACTGGCAGTGCTCAGAGAAAGAGTGGGCGACCAGTGAGCAGCTCTGGAAGGAGAAGGAGCGCCAGTGGCTCGAGAGGGAGCTGGAGTATTTCAAAAACACAGAAAATCCAGCAGGAGACCAGGAGAAAAAGCCATGGGAGGAGGACGAGGAAGAGTGGGAGCAGAAAGAAGCTTCCCACAAGAACCAGGCTGAGCACTGGGGATCCATGGAGGCCACGCTGGAGCGACCTGAGCCGCCTGTAACCGGCTACTTAGAACTGATGGAGTCTCACTTCAGGTACGTCGAGAGGCAGGAGCACTGGGCTCGCAGGAAAACTCAGTGGCTCCAGAAGGAAGCCTGGTTCAGAGGAAGGGAGCAGATCCTAAAGACAAGAAAGCCCAACTCTAACGCTAAAAGTGAGGAGCTGAAGTTGAAACTCCTACAGGAAAACGACAACTTGAAGGCGAGCGTGGCAGAGCTGCACGCAAGAGTAGTGGCGTCTAAGAAGAAGGAGCTCCAGTTTGAGAGGGAGCAGGACAAGTGGAGGGATTTAGAACGAGGGCTGGAGAAGAAAATAACGGATATGGAATACCAGGTCAGAGTGTCAGGGGAAGAACTTGACAAAATTAAGAAAGACTGGTTGGAAAGAGAGGAGGCCCTCAAAGAAAAGGCCTGTGATTGTGGAGGAGATGTTAGAAAAGGAAGTTAAGTTGAGACAGTTTACGCAAGCGGCCTACAAAAAGCTTGAACTCATGTGTCTCAAACAGAAAGAAAATTGGGATGAGGAGAAACAGCAATGGACAGAAAGAGAGAGTGGCTTGCAGCAGGAAAAAGAAGACCTGAATGTAAAATATCTGGAGACAGAGAGGCTACTGAAACAGGTCCAAGCTGAGAAGAACAGACAGATAGAGATCATGAGAGAGGAGTTTGAGGCAGAAAGGAAGCTAAAAAGTGAGGAGTGTGCGCAAAAGGACCTCCAATATGAGCTTCATCAGCTCGAGTTGGTCAAAAGAGCAACCAACGCCAGCGAGACCCAGCAGGGAAACGAAAAAGACAAGATCCTTGCAGATTTGAGAAAGGAGTCTGAAGAAAGAGAGCAGGAGTGGAAAGATAAGGAGGCGCGGTGGATCGAGGAGAATGAGAAGTTGAAGCAGCAAATCAACGTTCAAAACCTCTCCACTCGACCTGAAACCAGAAACGAGGTTGACTTTGTTGAGGCACAGGAAGATGTACAGACCCCCGAAGCAGAGAAGAAGGAGAAGAAACAGAAAAGGAGCTTCTTTGCGAGGATTTTTAGACGTTTCCGAAAACCAAACCAGGAGTAGACAGCTCCAGTAGGTGAGGGTGTGAGGTTGATGGTGGAGCATGGTGTATAGCTGTATTGGGTCATTGTGAGCTGTAGGGGGCAGCGTTACAGATTGTATGAATTTGTAAAGCTGCCAATTTTCTCCAGAAACTCTCTCTGGAAAAAAACAGTGGAGATGACCTGTTACAGTGTTACACTGTGTCCTGCCTGAGCCACGAACAAACGACTGCTGTCAAACACCTTCAACTGTTCCCATCGTCTAGGATCCACCACCGCCAGACACACACAAAACAAAACAAAACAAAAACAAAGCAAATGAAAAAATAAAAAATAATTAGCACAAAAATAAGGTTTTTGCTACAGTTTGTAAATGTTTTTAATTAGTAAATGAAAGTAAATGGAGCATAGGAAAAGGTTTTGAGTTCTAATTAGTGCTGCACAATATATCGCAAAATTAGTCTGTGTTAAGTTTTGATTTTGTCGCTGTTTTGATTTGTAAATACAGGAACTTACATTTTTGTGAAATGTAGTGAATTTAACTTGCTATGTTTGAAAAGTAGGCTCTATTTTCAAATATCGTTGGAGTTGGATTTGATTAATAAAAAAAATTTAATCAAGAAAGTTACAGATTTAATGATGTTATTAGGGAAATTTCACATTCACAAATCAAAAATACCAAAATCTAAACCCTGCTTAAAATAGGATTCCGTCAGTGGCCTTATATAAATCAAATTAAAATGTATTTGTATATATTTTAGCAATGATCAAAGTGATTTACAGAAGTTAAAAGAACCCAAACAAAAGTCACTAAAAACAATAACTAAAATATGAATAAAAGCAAATACATAACACAGAGACATAATAATGTTTTTTTTTAAATAACAAGATGAGATGGATTATTATTATATTATTGCTAATATCTGTTATTAATGCTTTAATGTTTGTTGTTCAATTGAAATAAATAAAAAATAATGGTTGCCGTGGGAAACGAGCGATGATGTCACAAAGCGATGATGTCACAAAGCAAAGAGAATGTCAAAGGCAATGAGTGCCAAACACGTCACCATCCAAGTCATTTGTTTTGAAAACACTCCACAACACAACACTACAGATACACAACAGTCACTTCAGAATATTCATATTACTGTGATTAATATTGCTGTTAAAGTCACAGTGAACAATAACTAAGCAATGGAAGATTTCAGGGTAGAAATGAAGACTCTGGTGCAGAACTGGCAGTGCTCAGAGAAAGAGTGGGCGACCAGTGAGCAGCTCTGGAAGGAGAAGGAGCGCCAGTGGCTCGAGAGGGAGCTGGAGTATTTCAAAAACACAGAAAATCCAGCAGGAGACCAGGAGAAAAAGCCATGGGAGGAGGATGAGGAAGAGTGGGAGCAGAAAGAAGCTTCCCACAAGAACCAGGCTGAGCACTGGAGATCCATGGAGGCCACGCTGGAGCGACCTGAGCCGCCTGTAACCGGCTACTTAGAACTGATGGAGTCTCACTTCAGGTACGTCGAGAGGCAGGAGCACTGGGCTCGCAGGAAAACTCAGTGGCTCCAGAAGGAAGCCTGGTTCAGAGGAAGGGAGCAGATCCTAAAGACAAGAAAGCCCAACTCTAACGCTAAAAGTGAGGAGCTGAAGTTGAAACTCCTACAGGAAAACGACAACTTGAAGGCGAGCGTGGCAGAGCTGCACGCAAGAGTAGTGGCGTCTAAGAAGAAGGAGCTCCAGTTTGAGAGGGAGCAGGACAAGTGGAGGGATTTAGAACGAGGGCTGGAGAAGAAAATAACGGATATGGAATACCAGGTCAGAGTGTCAGGGGAAGAACTTGACAAAATTAAGAAAGACTGGTTGGAAAGAGAGGAGGCCGTCAAAGAAAAGGCCGTGATTGTGAAGGAGATGTTAGAAAAGGAAGTTAAGTTGAGACAGTTAAGGCAAGCGGCCTACAAAAAGCTTGAACTCATGTGTCTCAAACAGAAAGAAAATTGGGATGAGGAGAAACAGCAATGGACAGAAAGAGAGAGGTGCTTGCAGCAGGAAAAAGAAGACCTGAATGTAAAATATCTGGAGACAGAGAGGCTACTGAAACAGGTCCAAGCTGAGAAGAACAGACAGATAGAGATCATGAGAGAGGAGTTTGAGGCAGAAAGGAAGCTAAAAAGTGAGGAGTGGGCGCATAAGGACCTCCAATATGAGCTTCATCTGCTCGAGTTGGTCAAAAGAACAACCAAGGCCAGCGAGATGCTCCTGGAGCGGACCCAGCAGGGATACGAAAAAGACAAGATCCTTGCAGATTTGAGAAAGGAGTCTGAAGAAAGAGAGCAGGAGTGGAAAGATAAGGAGGCGCGGTGGATCGAGGAGAATGAGAAATTGAAACAACAAATCAACGCTCAAAACCTCTCCACTCGACCTGAAACCAGAAACGAGGTTGACTTTGTTGAGGCACAGGAAGATGTACAGACCCCCGAAGCAGAGAAGAAGGAGAAGAAACAGAGAAGGAGCTTCTTTGCGAGGATTTTTAGACGTTTCCGAAAACCAAACCAGGAGTAGACAGCTCCAGTAGGTGAGGGTGTGAGGTTGATGGTGGAGCATGGTGTATAGCTGTATTGGGTCATTGTGAGCTGTAGGGGGCAGCGTTACAGATTGTATGAATTTGTTAAGCTGCCAATTTTCTCCAGAAACTCTCTCTGGAAACAAACAGTGGAGATGACCTGTTACAGTGTTACACTGTGTCCTGCCTGAGCCACGAACAAACGACTGCTGTCAAACACCTTCAACTGTTCCCATCGTCTAGGATCCACCACCGCCAGACACACACAAAACAAAACAAAACATAAACAAAGCAAATGAAAAAATAAAAAAAATTAGCACAAAAATAAGGTTTTTGCTACAGTTTGTAAATGTTTTTAATTAGTAAATGAAAGTAAATGGAGCATAGGAAAAGGTTTTGAGTTCTAATTAGTGCTGCACAATATATCGCAAAATTAGTCTGTGTTAAGTTTTGATTTTGTCGCTGTTTTGATTTGTAAATACAGGAACTTACATTTTTGTGAAATGTAGTGAATTTAACTTACTATGTTTGAAAAGTAGGCTCTATTTTCAAATATCGTTGGAGTTGGATTTGATTATAAAAAAAATTTAATCAAGAAAGTTACAGATTTAATGATGTTATTAGGGAAATTTCACATTCACAAATCAAAAATACAAAAATCTAAACCCTGCTTAAAATATGATTCCGTCAGTGACCTTATATAAATCAAATTAAAATTTATTTGTATATATTTTAGCAATGATCAAAGTGATTTACAGAAGTTAAAAGAACCCAGACAAAAGTCACTAAAACAATAACTAAAATATGAATAAAAGCAAATACATAACACAGACATAATAATGTTTTTTTTTAAATAACAAGATGAGATGGATTATTATTATATTATTGCTAATATCTGTTATTAATGCTTTAATGTTTGTTGTTCAATTGAAATAAATAAAAAATAAAATAAAAAAACCAATAACTTCTATCCAGTTCTAATGGTTGCCGTGGGAAACGAGCGATGATGTCACTAAGCGATGATGTCACTAAGCGATGACGTCACAAAGCAAAGAGAAAAAGGCAGTGAGTGCCAAACACGTCACCGTCCAAGTCATTTGGATTGAAAACACTCCACAACACAACACTACAGATACACAACAGTCACTTCAGAATATTCATATTACTGTTATTAATATTGCTGTTAAAGTCACAATGAACAATAACGAAGCAATGGAAGATTTCAGGGTAGAACTGAAGACTCTGGTGCAGAACTGGCAGTGCTCAGAGAAAGAGTGGGCGACCAGTGAGCAGCTCTGGAAGGAGAAGGAGCGCCAGTGGCTCGAGAGGGAGCTGGAGTATTTCAAAAACACAGAAAATCCAGCAGGAGACCAGGAGAAAAAGCCATGGGAGGAGGACGAGGAAGAGTGGGAGCAGAAAGAAGCTTCCCACAAGAACCAGGCTGAGCACTGGAGATCCATGGAGGCCACGCTGGAGCGACCTGAGCCGCCTGTAACCGGCTACTTAGAACTGATGGAGTCTCACTTCAGGTACGACGAGAGGCAGAAGCACTGGGCTCGCAGGGAAACTCAGTGGCTCCAGAAGGAAGCCTGGTTCAGAGGAAGGGAGCAGATCTTAAAGACAAGAAAGCCCAACTCTAACGCTAAAAGTGAGGAGCTGAAGTTGAAACTCCTACAGGAAAATGACAACTTGAAGGCGAGCGTGGCAGAGCTGCACGCAAGAGTAGTGGCGTCTACGAAGAAGGAGCTCCAGTTTGAGAGGGAGCAGGACAAGTGGAGGGATTTAGAACCAGGGCTGGAGAAGAAAATAACGGATATGGAATACCAGGTCAGAGTGTCAGGGGAAGAACTTGACAAAATTAAGAAAGACTGGTTGGAAAGAGAGGAGGCCCTCAAAGAAAAGACCGTGATTGTGGAGGAGATGTTCAGAAAAGGAGGTTAAGTTGAGACAGTTTACGCAAGCATCCTACAAAAAGCTTGAACTCATGTGTCTCAAACAGAAAGAAAATTGGGATGAGGAGAAACAGCAATGGACAGAAAGAGAGAGGTGCTTGCAGCAGGAAAAAGAAGACGTGAATGTAAAATATCTGGAGACAGAGAGGCTACTGAAACAGGTCCAAGCTGAGAAGAACAGACAGATGGAGATCATGAGAGAGGAGTTTGAGGCAGAAATGACGCTCAAAAGTCAAGAGTGGGCGTATAGGGAGCTCCAATATGAGATTCATCTGCTCGAGATGGTAAAAACAGCAACCAAGACCAGGAAGATGCTCATGAAGCGGCTCCAGGAAGATGTACTGACCGCCGACGCAGAGCTGGATAAGGCACAGAAAAGGAGCTTCTTTGCGAGGATTTTTAGATGTTTTCCGAAAACCAAACCAGGAGTAGACAGCTCCAGTAGGTGAGGGTGTGAGGTTGATGGTGGAGCATGGTGTATAGCTGTATTGGGTCATTGTGAGCTGTAGGGGGCAGCGTTACAGATTGTATGAATTTGTAAAGCTGCCAATTTTCTCCAGAAACTCTCTCTGGAAAAAAACAGTGGAGATGACCTGTTACAGTGTTACACTGTGTCCTGCCTGAGCCACGAACAAACGACTGCTGTCAAACACCTTCAACTGTTCCCATCGTCTAAGGATCCACCACCGCCGGACACACACAAAACAAAACAAAACATAAACAAAGCAAATGAAAAAATAAAAAAATTTAGCACAAAGATTTTGGCTATGGTTTGTAAATGTTTTTAATTAGTAAATGAAAGTAAATGGAGCATAGGAAAAGGTTTTGAGTTCTAATTAGTGCTGCACAATATATCGCAAAATTATCGTTATCGCAATATCAGCAAACGCAATATCAGTATCGCAAGAATCTAAATATATTGCAATAACGCTGTGGTCTTCCATCTGACAGAGATTTACACTGAAGAATCATTTTCCATTAGAGCCTTAAAAGAACATGTGTTGTGACTAAATAAAAATGTTTAAAAAGTCCAGTTTTAGTGGTAATTTAATTAATTTAGTCACAGCTTAGCCTTGTTTTATTCCTGGTTTAGTCTGTGTTACGTTTTGATTTTGTGGCTGTTTTGACTTGTAAATACAGGAACTTACATTTTTGTGAAATGTAGTGAATTTAACTTACTATGTTTGAAAAGAAGGCTCTATTTTCAAATATCGCCATAATATCGTTATTGCAATTTTCAACATAGTTATCAATTATTGCATGTTTTCTCCATATCGTGCAGCTCTAGTTCTAATCATAAGGTAAAAGCATAAATTAACAAGAAATTCAACAGTAAATACAGAGCATTTATTATTAATATTTTATTTTGGGGCCGAGCGGCAGCAGCTCAGGATGGTTATAAACAGAATGTTCATGAATCAATCTCTGCTACCAGCAGCGCATTCTGCCGTTGTGTCTTTGGGCAAGACACTTCTCTCAGCTTATCTGTATGAATGTGTTAATGTGAGTGTGTGTTTGGGGGAGAGGGGCGTAGGCGCAGAATGACAGCCACACTATTTAATTTTAGATTTTAGATTGAATCAGTTCCACCTTTTTCATTCGTGGATGAAAACAGCACATTAAATGTTTCATAAACTGTAACTGTATCTTTATCTAAATGAGGTTTAGACTCAGTAATTTAGATTTGTATATCATCAAACATCATTAAGGTTAATTTAAGACTTTTTTAAGAAAATTGTTCAGGAAAAATAAGCTGTGTACAAAAAGCTGAGACCATTTGTGACAGCGAGTGCTGCAAAATCTCACTAAGCTCTCGTATCGTCGTCGGTAAAATGTCATTTTAGGAAGTTTCATCAAATGTGCGTGAAATATTTGAGACCTGTTTAAATGGATTTAAGATCTAACAGTACACATCTCTGCAAATTTCAGACTTTAAGGCCCTAAATTCAGACTCTAGCCAACCGGCCAAATGCAAGCAGAATTTCATTTATTATACATAAATGCTAACTACTTTAGGCCTGACCTTCTATGACTAATGTCAGAGAAAAAAAATGATGCCTTAACTGAAAATATAAAAATGATTTAAAATATTACACAACAAACTAAAATCATACACATTTTCTGAGTCTGAATGGACTTATTTTCTTTTTGATCATGTTATTTTGTAAATGTAAATGTTCCTGTCCAGTGCTCATTGCACAGTAAAATTGACAGTGTACATACAACACTTAAAGAGTTAGTTTCAACACTGTCTGATCTGAGTGAACAGATTTGCCAAACCCAGAAAGAGTAATGTTTAATCTTGTGATAGAGTTAAATGTTCAGAGTTAATCCAACAATGGCAAGAGTTAGTATTTTACACTGCCCTGACACTAACTGTGTAACTGGACTTTTACTGTGATTTAACCAACTCTTTATAGAGTCATTTAAAGAAGACTTATAGCTAAACCGATTTATTAAAAAATGACTTCCAAAAATACACCTCAAACTATTGCAGTGCAGAAATAAAACACAATATATCCATGTAATCATACCAATTTATTAAAATAAAACATTTGGTGTAAAACATACATAAAAGAACAATACTTCTTACTTTCAACATTAAATTCAAATTCCCCAAGAGAAAACTTTACCTGTGTTTTCTTCTCAGACCAAACTCCATCACCTGCAAAATAGTAACATTTTCAAAAGTAAAAAGCATGTTATTTTACAAATAGGGCTTCAGTATGTGTTAGCTTAGCACTTGAGAAATATGATGTGGTGCCCGTTGTTTGCAAAGGTTAGTAAAAAATGCTTCTACTAGTGTTTAATCAGGCAGAAAATGAAATAAAAATGTTCAACTTTGAATGAAGATCTGGAGTTAGCCTGCTAGCTATGGGGTACTGTTAGCTTGAAATAAGCTAATCACCAGCACAGCAGCACAGACACATGAGATTTAACGTATGTGTGTCCTGAGTCGGCCACTTTCAGCTAAAATTCTATTACTTTTTTATCTTCAACAAGTCATAAAGTTGCTCATTTATTATCTTCATTAATGCAAATTGTATAAAATAAAAGAACATTTTCTTACGTTTATAACGATATATTGGTTGGATAGTTTCTTTTACAAATATTTTATTGCGGCCGTATGAAATAGCGCTTTTGTCCGAGGTTTAAGCTCGGCAGTGCTATGGCCCTGAGTCGGACACGCTCACCTTTCTGGCTTTTTCAGCCTTATTTGTTGGCTTTTTCAGGCTCTAATTTAAGGCTGGGATATTTACGTTAACAAATTTTCACACCCGGTTCCTTGTTTCCGTCTTTCAAAATAAGATTGTGGGCTAAGCTAACGTTAATCAGAAAATAATAAGACGGACAAAGTTAGCTACAAAAACACTAAGATCACTGGAAGAACGTCGCCCGAGTGTGACCTGAGCGTTCCCTGCGGATTTCCTGATCAAAATTATTTTCATATCATGATTATTTTATAAACACTTATCATAAATACACAAAAATTACCACAGAAGTAGAGCAATATGTGGAGTTTTTGTTTATCTACCGTTAGCCAGTTAGCATCTTTGCGAGCGTCTGTTAGAAGACTGAAAAATAGCAAAAGGTGAGCGACTCAGGACACACATGCGTTAAGACAAAACACCTTAAATCCTTGTTGAACAACTACAAAAATATAGTACTAAATGATTTTATGGTATGGTAGCTGTACTTACCACACGTCTTTCATCAAATGCACGAGAAAAACTGTCCGTTTGGTTTAAAGCTAGACGTAGCGACAGAGGACAGAGTCAGTTCTGTGAGACTGTAGTGTGACTCTTGCTGCTGTAGTAACTTACAGTGAACTCCTGTTATTACACTGTTTATTAACACTGTCAATGTTAACTCTGGAGATTTACACCAACACTGAAGAGTATTTTACTCTAATCGCAGTTTAGTAACTCCTGCCATTGTTAAATTAACTATGAAAGAGTTATCGTTTATTACCAGTGTTTTTTACTCTTGAGAATTTACTGCGTGTAAGAAAGAATTATTGATATATTCTTCACACGAAACATGTCAACATCTATGTTGTGGCTTGTGAAAATCTTAAATGGCCAGTAACTTTTGAAGAATACTTGCCACAGTGGCCCGGAGTGAAGTTAAAGATATTAGGGAGGATTTTTTTCGACTGCTGAGAAACCAGCGACTGTTTGTCCTTTTTTGAATAATGCGCATGCGTCAGGCCCCGCGCTTCACTGTTCCTTTCCAAGGGACTCCTCCACAGCGACGTGCACGAGCGTTGGAACACGAGTGTTTGTTTACAGCCGGCATCAGCAGAGATTCACCTCAACCTAGACCTGCATTGTTTGTTTGCGTGACCTTTGACCTAGTTCCCCACACAGACCCAGTCACATGCACAGTCCCTAAATGTGAGCAAAAATATATCTCCTCCTGCTGTTGGTAGCATTAGCAAACTGACTGCTGTACAGTTGAAAAGGTTCAACAGATAAAGAAAAAAGGCATTTTTTTCAAACGATAAGATAAACGTTACCTGTCCAGCAGAAACTTGGCGACCAATGCATCGCCTGAAGCCCTTTCTGTTCCTACAGCGCACGCCGTCCTTTGAAGGAATCGCCAATAACTACACAGGTTTTATTCTGCTCTTCTACAGTTTTTCTCCTCCTCCTCTGGTTCACTTCAAAAACAGTTTTCCTTTTGTGACCGCCCGGTTCACGGTTTTCCTCAGCCATTGTGCTCTTCCAAGTCAGGCTGTCCGCGCTACGATGTTAACACTGCTAACGTGGCGCTAATGCGGCGCTAATGCCGGGCTACATAAACATAGTGTATACGCATGCGCAGGCACAAGAACGTGCACTATCGCCAAAACTAGGAAGTCAGAATGAATGGCGAGTCCGTGGAACAATGGTTAACGTACTCATGACGAAAACGATTGGATGAGGTTTTTTAAGTCCCACAGAGTCCACAGTTTATTAATATTATTATTATATTTTCTAATACACCAATTTATAAGCCTTATACAGGGCAATGAAGGTAGTTTTAATAAATATTGCAAAAAATGAATTTATAAAGATCCTCCCTAATACCTTTAATATCAAGCTCTGGAGCAGAGTGCAGCAGCTGGTCGGACCCCTGGGAGCAGCCTTACGTCCGCCCAGGGGTAACTTTTGTGCCGAGTGTGGACCAGGCGTAAGTCAAAGGATCCGTTTAGTTTCAGTGACACTGCTGTGTATCTCAGTCAGACCGCTCCACAGCCCCTGCACAGATCTGGATCTGACGAGCGTCACAGGCAAAGATTTGCTATCCACTTTCAGTAGTTCTCTTATTTTGTGGATAATAACAGAGCACAGCTGATTAAAGCCCGAGCTGTTCACGTTAAAGCTTTAAAGTCACGCTGCGTCTGCTGTGAATTATTTATGGATTTCATTGTCAGTAAATTGTACATTTCTTTTATTAACCTCTTCCATGGTGCACGCTCAACTGAATGTGTTGCTCTATTCTCGTGAATGTGCACGGTACGACCGGGCGCAGTGAAGACCGGTCTTAAGCTGGGGGCACACTACATGATTTTTCTGCCCGATTTTACAATGATTCCCAGTTGTGTCGAGTCTATAGCAGTCAACACCAGCTGCAGGGAATTGTAATCAGCAGTCGGCCCTGAAATCCGTCAGTGTGTGATGTTTAAAGACTCGAATCGGCGCAAAAACCCGGCCTGATCCTCAGTCGCAAGCAATCAAACACCGACTCTGGAGCACGCTCCTGTAGTGTGGGACGTTTACATCCAACTGGGAATTCATGGAGTCCAGCGGCCGATGACAAACAGCTGATGGGACACAGGAAATAGCGTCAGAGAACGAAGACGACGCAACAGGAAGCGGCAGGAAAATATAAGCAGAAATTTGAAGAAGAAGACCATGGCAAACACCGAAGAAAGTTGAGCGCTACCCAAGTGAAACTGGATACATAGACGTTTCTTCTTTTTCCTTTTTTCCAAACAGAAAGCTGCGAACACGGCAACAGCGACCCAGGTAGCTCCATGTTTGTTTACCATTTAGTTCTCGCCAGTTCCCCGCCAGAGTTTGCGACAGTTGCGGCCTCAGCAGATCTTTCAGTCGTCAGAACTAAATCTGCTGAAACCAGTCGTTAGTGTGAGCTCCTGGTCTTTTCAGATTCTGTAACCACTGAGAAAATCCTGTGTCCCCAGCTTTAGTGAACACTGCTGCACTCAGTACTAACTCCGTTTACTACGTCAGACTACACCTGGCATAAGCGTTAGGACCGACTTTAGTTAAGCCCAGCTGCTGCACTCCGCTCTTGTCCTTATTTGTCAGGAGCAGTAAACGGAGCGCGCTTCCAAACCAAAATCCACCAATCACACCTAAATGTAAAAAAAACACACAAGTACGCTGTTGGTTAAGTTATTTCAAAGAAAAAGAAAGCCTGAGATGTGTTTACTGCAGCCTTGAGGCCACTGTTTTCTGACTATATATAATAATAAATGGTTATGGATATGGATTATTCCTGAGCCAGTGCAGAGGTCTGTAGTATATTTACCCAAAGTGTACATGGAGCCCGCAGCCTTATGTAATCCAATAACAATCTGAGCGCTCACACAGACGCACAGTTAAACCACGGCCTTCAGACAAACCACTGCTGTTGTCAATAATGATGTGTTTACAGCCGCCAGCATCAACGAGACTGTAATTAATGAAGGAAATGATACACAGGGAATAACACACACACAGAGGCATGGTTTAATATTATATCATTATATGTGGCTGAGAAGCAATGGCTGTTTATGTTATAGTTGGAAAGCATCAGGGCGAGAGAGAAGTGTCAAAATAAAATTATTTGAAGGACCAATTATGAATTTGTAAAAGGCAAATAAAAGATATGACAGCATGTTTTATATCCAGAAAAACTGAGTCACAACAAAAAGGTTTAGTTATGACATTTTGCCTTTTATCTTATCCCCGAAACCACTCAAGCTCTGTCATCGTCTGTTTAATCTCCTGAACCAATAGAATTTAGTTTCAGGTCTAAAACTCCTCCTTCCTGGAGCAGAAAACAATGGGGAAAGTTTTTTAGGTAAAAGGTAAAATGTCTTCAACTTTAAAAACCAAGTCCAGATTACGGCTTTTTAAACATTTTTTTGTGATATAACAACACTGGGCTTACAGCAAACCATAGGGATACACTGAAAAAAAATAAAATAAAATCCTGCAAAAACTCAAGGCAACAGGATCCCTCAAGATTTTTGAGTTTTGGGGCCAACTCAAAATCTCAAGTTTTCAACAACTAATATTTTTTGTTCACTTCATTTGACGTTCCTATGTTTGACTCTCTATCATTATTTTTTTTAACTCATCTTACAGCCAACTTACTCTCCATTGTTCAGAAAAAGTATTATTCTTTTGTTAAATTTAATATATTTATTTTTTATTATTGACTATAATAATATTTTTTCTGAACATTAAATTGTAAAATGAGTAAAAAAATTATAAAGAGTAAAATTTTAAGAGTAAAGTTTTTAGACATATAAACATCAAATTAGATGAAAAAAAAAACATAATAATATAAAAATATTTTGAGTTGGCCCCAAAACTGAAACTCCTGCTGCCTTAATTTTTTTTTTTTTTTCGTGAGCACTTTGCGGAGGGGAGATGAAAGTATTTCAAAGCTTATTTTCAAGATGATGAGAAAATATTTGAGATCTTTTAATGTTGACCTATGAAGCGTTTGAAAGGACAAACTCAGGTGAAGCTGTGAGAGAACTCATTTCAATATTTTATTTTGTTACATATTTTTAGGTTTATTAGCTTGTTTTAAAAAAAAGGTAGATATTTAAATGAATTTAATTAGGTTATTTTTATATTATTATTATTTAAATAAGTTTTTGATATTTGAACTTAAGTTATACAGTAAAAATGTAAATGTAAAAGAAGTTTAAACTGTATATTTTTATTTTATTTTATTTTAAAAACAGGAAAACTATTATTTAATTTTTTTATCTTAAATTTGAGTTAAGAACATATGAGATTTTCTTTTTCTTTTTTTTTTTGTATTTACAATAAAATAAGGATTTATACCTTTTTTTTATCCTGTTTTTAAACTGGTTTAGTCCTGGTTTACACTTGGTTTAGATCTGCTTTAGACCTGGTGTAGTCCTGGTTTAGACCCTATTTGTTCTGTAAAGTTCTGGTTTAGTCTTAGTTTTGGTTTAGCCCCACTTTAATGTTGATTTAGACACTTTTATTCTGTTTTTGTCCTGGTTTAGTCCTGGTTGAACCTCGCTTTAATCCTGGTGTAGACCTGGTTTAGCCCTGTCTGAAGTCTATTTAGTTATAGTGTATACAAATTGCGAGTGTTTTTTTCTTTCTTTCTTTTTAGCGAATATCCAGCTCTGGATAAAGGTGAACGAGTGAATTATTCAAGTTCTGTAAACACTGCAATATTTCTCTTATTCTGATGTGTTGTCACTTCTTTTAAAGGGGACATGTTCTGCTTTTAGTCATATTTTTAAACCATTCTTAGTGAAAGAGCAGCCTTTAAAAACATGATGTGACTACAAGAAAATATTTTTATTAAGTCCCCTACTGGTGCCATAAAGAAACAGGTGAAGAGGGCATGACTTTTGAACATATAATCAAAGAAAAAGAGCACTTCACTTCCTTAATTTTTTTGCATTTTACTCCAAAATGAAAAATATCTGAGGAAACAGAGCTGTACACCGTTTTTTGGGGTAAATAATGAGAGCAGACTGGACGCAGAGGGCTTGTTGTTGATTGATCAGTGCTTCCTGGAGTGGGCGGGGCTTGTGCAACGTTTTGAGGACTCCGAAACTCAGCGCCAGAGACTACAGGATTACTCACACAGGTATGAGTGAAACACCAAGCTGCTTTTCTATCTGTTTTTGTTCAGCCCACTGCTTAGATTGGATTTCAACCTTGTTTAGACCTGGATTTGGCCCAGATTTACCTTGGTTAAGTGCAGGATTTCGACTGTTTTAGCCGCATGATGTATTCCTGGTTTAGTTTAGTTTTTCCTGATTTATTTTCCACCTATAACAGGCAAAATCTGGGATCATTTTGCAGTGGTCTTTTGTTGTTTTGACCTCTATATTTCCAGTCGCCGTCTCTGTCTGCCTCTGTGGTTCCTTCTCCATCAGGCCTACAAACAACACTGCATTAGCATTAGCATTAGCATATTCATGAGCGTGCCACATGACAGATGAAAGCGAGAGAGAGAGAGAGAGGCTTTCAGATCCGTTGTTACAGTCGCACCTGCAATTATTTCTTCAACCCTCAGGTTTCTCCTGGCCGTTTGTTTGTGGTCTAAATGTAATGTTCTGTTTTATGGATTACGATGTCTGGTTTATGGAGATATCAAAATAAAATAGGGAGGTAACAGAACAGGTCTGCTTCTTTCAGCTTCAGAGGAGTCCACAGTAAATCCTCTGCCTCGGTTTATTTACTTAACCTTTCTTTAAGCAGATAGGTCGATTCAGAGCCATTTCTCATTTCCAACGATGACCTGGCCAAGAGGCAGCAGCAGCATGAAATATAGCACACAGAACAATAATCACAAAAAAAAACAAACAACTAACATGGGACAGTTAAAACAAGGCTCGACTATCATACAGTATTTACGATATAAACAAGAGAGACGTGAAAACATCGTTAGCAAGTGCACTGAGCAGATGCTACAGAGGCTAATGCTGCGTTCACACCGGACGCGTTTGAGGCATCTGGGGCATCTAGTTCACGTTAAGTCATCAAGCGTCCAGCGCGTCGTGAATTGAGCTTTGATGCATTCAGCGCAAATTGAGCATCTGATGCTCTGGACGCCCGATTTGAAAAATCTGAACTTTGGCAAATATTTGCGGTGCGTTAACCAATCAGGATCCTGCTCCTGCAGTGATGTGGGAGGACGTAAGACCTTCTTTTTTACACAAGCGTTTCAGGGTCATTAGACTAGGGCTGCTATGATTGACTGTATTTTGTTATAATGTGTTTATTCCACTGGTATTTTTATTATGATGTTGTTTTATGCCTTTCATTGTGAAGCACTTTGTGACTATGTCTGGGAAGGGTGCTATAGAAATAAAGCTTACTTACTTACTTACTTACTTACTTACTTACTTACTTACTTACTTACTTACGTAGGAAGCGGAGATCCATCAAAACAATCACACTGGACTTATCGAGGCCTTCACTGTGAACCTGGAGCTGTAGCTACAGCCTACAACACCGCTTCTACTTTTATAAAGACAGCAGTCAAAAAGATAGTAACAAGATATAAAAGGGACCTTAACTTTAGCGTGTGCTGACCTAAGCTCGTGGGCAGTTACTGCACTCTCCAAAACAACAGGGAAAACTCACCCTAACCCATAATAAGTGAGTAAAGATTACAGTGATGAGTGTGAAAAGGGGCAACGGTGACAAAACGGATTGCAGTGTGATACACGACGTCCAGTTTATGGAGGAGAGTTTTAGAAGCAGATCTATAGATAATATCACCATAGTCTAAGATGGGGAGGGCTGTCATTTTGACCAAGCTGAGCTTCGCAGAGTGGAAGAAGGAGGATTTATTGCGAAAGAGAAAACTGATTCTTGTTTTGACTTTGGAAATGATTGTGACCCTCTCCTCTGCATCCTCTTCTCTCACACAAACTAACTTTGTGTCTTCTTTCACTACAGCCATAAATCTTCTCCTTGATCTTCTGATTCTAAAACTATTCACACCCAGTATCACCTCTAATGTAAACCCCATCAAAAAGCTACAAAAGAATATGTGGATTTCTTACAGACAGACCAATATTTTAGCATCGTACCTTGACATGTTTCAGGCGCTTATTTATTTATTTATTTTTCTGCCGTTTTCTTCAGAAGTGTCATGTGATGTTACTGTGACGTTTCCTGTCCGCTGATTTAAACAGGTTTTGGCCATCAGCAGTCACTTCTGAGGAAAACTGCTGAAAAAATAAGCGGCTTGGTTTGTCTATAAGAAATCCACGTATTAATATTAGACCAAATTAACCTTTTCGGACTTAAAAACTACGAAATCACTGGACACCATGGCCATACCCAGCTATGAAGTCCATGAAGTCCAGACCTAGGTATTTTTCCTCCATATTTCCAAAAGTTCAAAGTATCTTTATTGTCCCAAAAGGGGAAGTTTGTTTTACAGCAATAACTCCACTTAAAATACATAAACAACACTCACCAACAGAGATGGAAGTCACAACAAAGCCCAAACTACACAATGTGCAAGTAAAAAAACAAATACAGGACAAGTATAGCAGTTGTGCAAATGATTACAGAAGTGCTAAATGCCATTAAGGCACTTCCCAAGACATTTGCATCCTCTTTGTTGTACAACCAGGAGCTCTACAGCGCCACCAAGAGGGCAGAAGAAGAAGAAGAAGAAGAAAGTCCAATGATGCGACGCACTGCTTTTTTCTCATGACAGACAAATACTAGGGTAACTTTGCTCCTTTAAGCAGCTTTGATGGACGTTTTGTCACTGCTCAGGTTTACTCTGCCAGCCGTCGTTCCTTTGCATCAAGTTCAGTCCACGCAGTTTTGGCTCAGTAAGCTCATCAGTAAAGCTGGTTCTGTCCTGGGACTGAAGTTGGAGTCCGTGGTTGAGGTGGCTGAGAGGAGGATACTGAAAAAATTGCTCAGTATCCGAAACGATCCATCCCACCCTCTGCATGAAACTCTGGTCTCCTATCAGAGTACTTTCAGCTGTAGACTCAGACTGCCAAGAAGCAGCACAGAACGCCACAGGAGGTCTTTCCTACCTGTGGCCATCAGACTGTTTAACTCCTCCCCTTTTAGTAAGGGGAGGGAGTGACTCGGACCATCTTGTACAATGCGTAATAACTGTGTTGGGCCTTTCTATCTTATTTATTAATTTATTCATTATTTAACCTGCATTAGCTCCACTTTACATTTGGAGGAACACAGATTGTACTTTGTAAAATGGTCTTTTTACACTATTTTACTATTACTCAGTTAATAGAATTAATGTTATTTTATGTTTATGCTTTTTGTGTATGTTCATGTCTTTGCTCCTCTGGCACAGAAATTTCCTTCGGGATTAATAAAGTTATTTCTTATCTTTCTTATCTTATCTTATCTTTAGCTTGCACCATATTTAATCAAGTGTTTATCTGTTCTTCTGAAACTGACTTGCTGTCATAAAACTTAAACACTGCTCTTGAAATCTGCAAAGTATTTCCCTTGGGGGTTGCAGGTTGCTGGAGTATATTCTTGCAACTTCTTTCTCCAGTTCTCCTGTACATGGATGTGTTCAGGTGGAGGGAGCATATTTTTGAATCTCTCTGTATAGCTTCTATGTACCTTAAGAGTTACTATAATGTGTTATTTATTGTGTGATGTGTCCATGAACAGAAAAGGGCCATTCGAAGGACAGACGCAACCTCCTTTGTACACTTATTCTTTGTTTGTTCTTTTCAATTCATCTGCTTCTTGAACAGTGACCTCCTTTACATCACACTGCCCTTGTTAAAGATTTAAACAAATTCTATTTTCAGCCTTGATCTATGAATCTTTTTTCCCTGCACAAGTAAAACTAAATCCATAAATTGTTGCATGTTAGTTTTAGAGATGGAAAGTAACTCAATACTTCTCCTCAAGTCATTTTTTTTTTTACATTATTAGGAGAAACTAGTTTACATTTTCTGATACTTAGAAAAAACTTTTGGCCTGGATAAATGAAGGAAGGGCATCAGGCATAAAACCCATGCTTCATTATCAATAGGAGACTGATGATTGAGCTGTGGCGACCTCAGAAGGGAGAAGATGAAGAGTACAACCTGAATTCTGGAAATGTTGGGACATTTTTAAAATTTGAATAAAATGAAAACTAAAAAACTTTCAGATCCCATGAGCCAATATTTCATTCATAATAGAACATAGATAATATAACAAATGTGACACTTATATCACAAAATGAGCTCAGTTCAAATTGGGACAGGGGCAACAAATGGCCAAAAGCAAGGAATTTAAAAAAAGATTCAGCTGGGAGGAGATCTAGAAACTAATGAAGTAAACTGATCTCAGGTCTGTGACAGGGTTAGCTCTAAAGGGAAGTCTGGGGCCAACTCAAAATCTCAAGCTTTCAACAACTAATATTTTTTGTTCACTTAATTTGATGTTCATACGTCTAAAAACGTTCAATTTTAACTTTTACTCTATGTCCTTATTTGTTTAACTCATCTTACAGCCAACTTACTCTCCATTGTTCAGAAAAAGTATTATTAAACGTCAAATTAACTAAGATTTGTTGAAAGCTTGAGATTTTGAGTTGGCCTCAAAACTCCAAAATCTTGAGTAATCCTGTTGCCTTGAGTTTTTGCAGCTTTTTTTTTTTTTTTTTTTTTTTTACAGTTCAGAGTCTTTTTAATCTGTGAAAGGTGAAGAGTAAAAAGATTGTGGAATACTTTAAAAACAATAATCCTCAATGTTAGACTGCAAAGGCTTTGTAAATCTCATCATCGACCGAGCAGAACATCGTCTTCAGATTCAGAAAAACTGGAGACTAGGGCTGCACAATATATCGCAAAATTATCGTTATCGCAATATCCGTATCGCAAGAATCTAAATATATCGCAATAACACTGTGGTCTTCCATTTGACAGAGATTTACACTGAAGAATCATTTTCCACCAGAGCCTTAAAAGAACATGTGTTGTGACTAAATAAAAATGTTTAAAAAGTCCAGTTTTAGTGGTAATTTAATTAATTTAGTCACAGCTTAGCCTTGTTTTATTCCTGGTTTAGTCTGTGTTAAGTTTTGATTTTGTTGCTGTTTTGACTTGTAAATACAGGAACTTACATTTTTGTGAAATGTAGTGAATTTAACTTACTATGTTCGAAAAGTAGGCTCTATTTTTAAATATCGCAATAATATCGTTATCGTAATTTTCAACATAGTTATCGAATATTGCATGTTTTCTCCATATCGTGCAGCGCTAAAAGATAATGAGAATAAATGACAAAAACTCACTTTGACTCTTTACCACCTGTTAGCCATTAATGTGTTGCTAATTAGCATGCTAATTAGTGGCTAATTAGGTCTTAACTGATAATTAAAAAGCACATTATAATTGCTTCACTGTAAAAAAAATGTGAAAACGCAAAAACTCAATCTCAAGTTTTTGTTCCTATGTCTAAAAATTTTAAGTTTTACTCACTATCATTATTTTTTTAACTCTTAATTACTATCCATTGTTCAGAAAAATTATTATTATCAAATATATACAACTAAATACACTCAATTTAACAAAAGTATTGATTTTGTCGCTGTTTTGACTTGTAAATACAGGAACTTACATTTATGTGAAATGTAGTGAATTTAACTTACTATGTTCGAAAAGTAGGCTCTGTTTTCAAACATCGCAATAATATCGTTATTGCAATTTTCAACATAGTTATCGAATATCGCATGTTTTCTCCATATCGTGCAGCCCTACTGAAGACCTTTACTGGATGCCTGTGGTCTTTTAGTTTTCATTTTAGTCAAATAAATAAGAAACATCCCAATATTTCCGAAATTCGGGTTGTAAAAGGATTTGGAAGTAACAGTATTTTTGCTTGAGTACTTCCACCTCTGATTAATATCGCACATTATTTCACAGCGCAGTGCTCTGAATTACACGGCTGAGGCTGACGAACACGTGCAAACACATCCCAGTCTGCCGTGAATGAAAAACTCAAACACAAAAACCTTCTTTTGGCTGGATACCCCCCCGGCTCACCGCGCGTTATCTCTGCCACAGTTTGAATAATGACAAAACCCATCCACCGCTCGACGCAAACGAATAAAACGGCTAAATGAACCAAAAGAAGAGGGAAAGACAAAGGGAGAGACATGGAGACAGAAGGAGACAGGTGAAGACAGATAACCGAGACAGCACACAGACAGGCCAGGTCCTTATCTGACGCCTCACACTGACACACAGTACACGAGTGTCACAGCGCCTCGCAATAAGGATCTTTGTGCTGCTGCCTTTCGACGCTGGCGTGGATAAAAAGGAATCAAGAAATGTATATAACCTCATGTAAACAGAACTGCTTTTGTAGGCTTTTTGAAACAGCTTTGGACACCTTTGCATTAGGATTTCCATCAGTGGTGGAAAGTAACAAAATAAAACGACTTAGTTACTTTACTTAAGTACAGTTTTCATGTATTTATACACTCAAGGGAAAAAGAAACGCACCACTGCTTTTTTACCACATTTTTGTTTGGTTACTTATTTTTGATGGAAATATTCCATGTGCACATCAACCATAAACCCGTCCCTGATATTCAGACCCAATTAATCAATGCTTATGACAGTTTCAATAACAATAACATGACCAAACAATAATAATGCAGCAGTTGTGACATGTGGTCAACCAGATCTGGGACGGTCATTGGAGGATCCAGTGGTGTGGAAATGCTCAGCGAGGCGTACAACAGTAGAGTGATGGACTCCAAACTCCTGGCTACAGCCGTGTGCTCCTTCAGCTTGAAGCAGGCCAATGGCTGCCAATCTCTCTCTGGTTGCAGGAGTCGTGGCATTGTGAACAAATGTGCTTTTTTTTCCATTTTGGTGTCTTTTCATAGGGAATGGTTGTGCACAATTGAGGACAGGTCCAATTCATCTCTGAGTTTTACTCCTGACCCAGACATAGGTGATTAATACAAAAATACAGTTGTTATTGCTCATCAAAATCAATCAACCAGAACCAGGAAAACTCATTGTAGTCTGTCATTTTTCACTGGCTGTAATATTTTTTGACAAATTGAGAAAATGAAAGTGGTGCGTTTCTTTTTTCCTTGAGTGTACTTTAGCTGAGTAAATTTTACAAGGGGTACTTTTACTCCACTACATTAATGAATTGATTCGTAAAAAAGTATTTTGAGTTTGGTTTAAAATCAATAGTTTTTGCTGTGTCATCAGTGTAGACACAGTACTTCAGTATAAAAGATGCAGTAAAGTAGTACTACAGAAAAACCTCTCCTACAGATTCAGTCTCTTCTTTAGTTTTCAATAAAATCGCTTACATTTACCACATTCATTTGTTTTTAAATCTGTGCGAAATACTTTAACTTTTTTACTCACAAGTACATTTATCTCATATCGACATGAACAAGCTCTTTTTTGTTTGCCGACCGCGAAAAAAAACTCAAAAGAAAAATAAAAGAATACAAGCTCAAGACACAACATCATTAGTGAATTTAGCCCATCCAGATTCTATTACCATCAATGAATACTGCCTTCTTGTGTTTGTAAACAGAAAGTCTGCGTTCCAAAGGCTGGTACTGGAAGTTAGAAAAGACGATAATAGATGCTAGCCACAAAACATCGCAAATTAGCAATAATCCAGACAGGTTTGAGCTCTGACAACCACTCTGCCACATGCGAGTAATAACAGAGCCTGGTTTAATAACATTAGCGAGTGTGTCAACGTTTAGCCGTTTAATATAAGCTTTCAATTAGCGTCTATATTTAGCATACAAGCTAAAGGCAACATCATTTACATTTCTTAATTTTGCATGGCTAATAGTAACAGAAATGTGGCGGACATGACACTGTATGTTCAGATTTAATTCCTCAATCACCACAAATCCTGCTTTTATAAGTTAACTTTAGCAGATGGTACTGACTCAGATCTGATTATATTGATTCAGAGTCATTTTTAATAAATATATAACCAACCACCATTCGTTCCTGCAGTCCAGAAATAATCTAAATGAATATTTTTATTTTGCTCCCTCATTGAAATGAATGGGATAGAACATTAATATCATTTCCAGGCTGCGTGCACAACTTTTTTAACTTACTATGTTCGAAAAGTAGGCTCTATTTTCAAATATCACAATAATATCGTTATTTTCAACATAGTTATCGAATATCGCATGTTTTCTCCAGCCCTACTTTGTTGTTTGCGTCTCAGAAACAGACCTGGAGTACTTCTAGTATTTTGTAAAGATGGCTTTTTAACAGGAGCCAAATCTTTGGGATCTGTTTATTTCAGAGAGCTTTTAAAAGTCTGGCTCATTTATGGATTTCATGTAATTTTAAGAAGCCAGTCAGTTCATTCAGAAACGCTGGGGTGAGTGATACATTATCATTTTAATCAGAACAAAACATATTCTATTGATGGAACATTTTTATTGTCTTATAGAGCAGTGGTTCACTCTATAACGACAAGCTGCGACCCAAATAAAAAAGGTATTAAGGAAAATTAAGAGATATTTCAGAAAAATTAGAAGATATTGAGGAAAATTAAGCAATACTTACATCGACTTAAGTTATAACAGTAACGTTATAGTAAATATAAAAATAAAAAATAACATTAAGTAATTAACTGGATTTTTTGTTCTTGTTGAGTTTCTTTTATATTATTCTAATCTAAATGTCCCATACTGCCACCTAGTGTTAAGGAGTGTAAATTGATGATTTATTTTTAAAAATTAACCTTTCTTTTTTTTGCCCTGGCAAGGACCCACTGAAAACTGTTCTGCGGCCCCCTTTTGTGTCCCGACGCACCAGTTGAGAACCACTGTTATAAACCATTCCAGGAGTGACGTGCTTAAATCCACTACATTTCACAAAAATATAAGTTCCTGTATTTACAAGTCAAAAACTGCGACAAAATCAAAACTTAACTCAGACTAAACCAGGAATAAAACAAGGCTAAGCTGTGACTAAATTAATTAAATTACCACTAAAACTGGACTTTTTAAACATTTTTATTTAGTCACAACACATGTTCTTTTAAGGCTCTGTCAGCGTTATTGCGATATATTTAGATTCTTGCGATACGGATATTGCGATAATTTGCGATATATCGTGCAGCCCTAATATTTTATCTAACATACTGATTAATTGGAAAGTAATTTTATATATACAATACAGATGCAGTGATTCTCAAACTTGGCTTTCAAAATACTGTTTAATGAATGAAATGAAATGAAACCTAAACAATTGTGTTGCCAGATTGGGCTAGTTTTTCACCTCATTGGGCTCCTTTTCAACACCTTGGGCTACTGGGCTGGCTTTTAAAATTTGGGCTGCTTTTCACAACATTTGGCAGGTTTTTAGAAAATATTCTGGAGAAAATACAAACAAAATAGTTGTCATTTTGTGGATGTGCCCTGTGTGTTGTGTTGTAAGGTGTGTGAGGTAACAGAGCGCTATAGGAACTGAGAGCCTGACTTCATCATTAACATTCTCATTTTTCATGTTGGTATTGATAAGTTAAGTTTATTTGGTCATCTGATTTACTAAATCTCTGTCAGATGGAAGACCACAGCGTTATTGCGATATATTTAGATTCTTGCGATACTGATATTGCAATAACGATAATTTTGCGATATATTGTGCAGCCCTACAGCAAAGACTGGTTAAGATGAAGCTTGTTAAATGTTGCATAAAAGAAAGAGTGAGAGAAAAATGAAGTGAGCTGCTGTGAAAACCTCCCTACGGTTAATAAAACTAGAGGATAATTAAAAACTGTGTACGGTGTGATAGGACGATGGGACGGGGAGGGACAGAAGGAAGTACAGCTCACATTAAACGGGGCGTCCCGCTGCAGACAGAGCGCACACACACTCGCCTCGGGGCCTGTTTGTTTCTACATAAATCTGTGGTTAATGGAAACACACTTCCCGCTGTACTTCCTGCAGAGAGAACAGCGCCGGGGCCAGAGCTCAGCGCAGAAACACAGAGCTGAGACGATAAAGCGAGGTTTTCACCGAGGGGACGGGGGATTTCTAAAGCTGCGCCCGTTTCTGACATTTTCATGAGGAGTAAGTGACAAACGAACACAGACTTCGGCTCGGACACGTGTCAGAAAACTGATCGGGAGTGAGGTTTTATCATCTTCACTGTCAGGGAGTAGTGACTTATGATGTTGTCAACCTTCGGGCTTCATAAATGTGTAATGGGACACGTGTCAGGCGGAATAAATCTTGTATTTAGGATGTTTCTCGTTGACGTGTGACCATAAATAACACATCACTGTCCGCTGGTCTGGGCTGAGGAAAACAAACCTTACATCAAACTGTATACTGTGGAGAGTTTCCCTACAGCGCTGGGGTCAGAGGTCATAGCTGAGGACTGAGAGAGTGACTGGCAGTTGTCCAATGGGTCACACATAAAAAAAAAAAAAACATTTTCTTCAGATGTGTTTCAGAGTTTAGGAATTTAGTCCGGCAACTCTGAGTTTATAGACCTCAACAGTGGCCACGTAAAATTCCCATTCATTTTTCCCATTGACTTTTTGAAAAATATGTATATTAAAAGTTCAACGGCTCGAGGGAGGTAACTCATGGCCATAAAACGATTCATTTCGCTGTAAATGCATATCTGAAACTTGTCAAAAGGTAACGTTACAAACACATTTTGCTGAATTTTCAAGTTTTTTTTAATCGTTTTAATAATGTTATCATCGTGAGTTACCACACAGAGCTGATTAGCCTCCGCCGAGCTTTTAAACTTTTAATATACGAATTTTTTGAAAAGTCTATGGGAAAAATGAATGGGAAATTCACTTCCGGCACCAGAAGGGGGCGGGCTCTGTTGCGGTCTATTTACCTTGGCTTTATCAGGGGGCGGAGCCATTATCAGTGGAGTCAAGAAAAGAGGATTAACATAAAAGCTGATTGATTAATGATTGTATAAAGTAAAACTATAAATGTTAACTATAATTATATAAAAGTTTTTTTTTTTTTTAAGTGTTCCCAATGAGGAAGTGAATTGTCCAATCAGAGCATCAGCAGGAGGAGGAGGAGGAGACTCTGGGTTAAACTCAGGGTCAGAGAAAGAAAACCTGCTCCAGACCAGGTTAGGATTACAGAGTGGTTACCGTGGTAACTGACTCAGGTTTAGGTGAACTCTGTGGCTGTGTCCGAACGTCACCCCTAGGCCCTAACCCCTCAATCCCTATATAGTCCAGCACTATATAGCGGACTATATAGTGCACTCATTTTGTGAATGATTCAGACAGTCGCACACTATTTTTCTCTCACCGGTGATCACGTGACTCTGACGTCTGTGTAAAAAAAGTTCGGCGAAACTCCGCTGATAATGTTCTTCTGTGATAAAGTCCGACCACACTCACTTGATGTTTTAGTATTTATAGATAAATAATGGTCATACGTGTGATATTTAACACAAATTATCGCTATAATGAATAAAACAGAGTGGATTATTGCAGCTCTGTGCCTTACGTGGGGAGGATGAATGCTAACGGCTAAGCTAACGTTAGCAATTTTACACTTCAACGGTTTATTTAAGAGCTTTTTATTTCTGATTACGATGTGACAGAAGTAAAAAAGGTGTTTCTAGCTGGTTTCATTCAGACGTGTTGTGTACAGTTTAAACAGTTTAAAGTCCTGTTGTGGTCCTGCTGTTCTCCTCCAAAACCCGCAAAGCATTCTGCTCTATACTGACCTCTAGTGACCATCGCTGTCCGCTGCTTTTCAAAATGCATTGTGGGAAAATTTGAGTGCACTATTTTTTATCCATTAGACATTCAGACACCACTACAAAATGTGACCACTATGTAGTGCACTACATAGGGATTAGGGAGGACGTTTGGACACAGCCTGTGTGAAACTTAAAACTCTGAGTTTGCCTCGTTCCAGGTTTAACAAACTCTGAGTTTGGACTGAACCTGCTTCGGTAACAAACCGCATGTCTTTACCATGACTTAGAGCAGAGGTTCCCAACATTTTTTGTCTTGTGTACCCTCGGGACTTTTTTTGTCCTGTCATTTCTCAGGCTGTAGTTGACCGAACCTGACCAAAGGATCTGTGGGGGACTGATAATAATAATAATAATAATAATAAGAAGAAGAAGAAGAAGAAGAATAATGCATTATCTTATATAGCGCTTTTCCAGACACTCAAAGTCGCTTTACAATTTCCAAATCCACTTTCAAATCCAAATCCACTTTATTTGTGATGCACATTTTACAAAAACAGTTTCCAAAGTGCTGCACATAGAACACTAAATAACAATAAATTACTCCATTCAGCTCCACCAGTCCCCATTAAATAATAAGAACCAGTAAAACAAATAAAAGTAATACAATAAAATAACAATAAATAAATGCCAAGAATTAAATAATAAAAACAAAACAATAAAAGCCAATAAAAGACAACAGAGGACCACACAATTCACGCTGAGTTAAAAGCCAGAGAATAAAAATGAGTCTTAAGATGAGACTTAAAACGCTCTGATGTGGGGGCCGCTCTGATGTGGGGGCCGCTCTGATGTGGGGGCAGAGTGTTCCATAGTTTGGGGCCAGCAACAGAGAAGGCCCGGCCCCCTGTATAAGGTCAGTGATGTACTGTGGGGCCAAACCATTCACTGCTTTAAAAACAAACAATAAAATCTTGAAATCAATTCTAAAATGAACAGGAAGCCAGTGCAGGAGTGATGTGCTCATGTTTTTTACTTCCTGTTAAAAGACGTGCAGCAGCGTTTTGGACTAACTGTAAACGATAAAGTGCAGTGTGATTAATTCCAATGTAAAGTGCATTACAGTCGTCCAGACGTGATGAGATAAAAGCATGGATTAAACGCTCAAAGTCTTTAAAAGATAAAATCGATTTAATTTTGGCTAAAAGACGAAGATGATAAAAACTGGATTTGACGACTGCGTTTACTTCTTTATTGAATTTCGTGCATTATTCATTCTCTCCTCAGTCGCACTGTGGTGGAAGCGTCCTCCGACCACCACAAACACATTCATACAGGCAAGGTGGGTGAAGTGTCTTGCCCAAGGACACAATGACAGTATGCAATGCTGGGTGTGGGGCTTTAACCACCGACCTGCGAGTTAGTGGGCAAGCGTCTCAACCAACTGAGCTTCTGCTGCCCACTAACACAAACAAGTGACTTTACATTAACCAGGTAATAAAACATTTAGAAAAGATGGCTGTAAAATCTTATTATTATCTAAAATCTTATTATTATCTAAAATCTTATTATTATCTAAAATCTTATTATTATCTATAAATCATCGATGCTATCTTAAACAAAAAGAAAAATAAAAGCTATCAAGTAATAAACTAAACCAGAGTTCCGCTTGTTGGGACCATAGCGGGGAGATACAGCGGCTGACACACACATGTTTGACATCCTCGTGTTCGGACAATTCGTGGCAACAAAACTATCTACTTCAATTTCTATTCAACAGTTGGATTCCGCCTGGATTTTTTAAAAATAAAACATGCATATCTTTCCATTACTTTGTTTATTTGGCACAAATTTTGCTGCAGTAGACCAAGATATGTGAAATTTTCAATTTATGTTGTTATTTGCTTCACTACAGGAAGGAAAAAGGCTTTTTTGGAGGCAAATATGTGTTTTTTTTTTCAGGCGGAAATTAGAATAATCCATTTCAACCTCAATTTATGGTCAAACAATATAATTTATTAATATTATTTCTCTTCCACAGTAATCCCCAAAGTCCACCAATTAATTTGCTTCCAAGGTTAGCTATGTACACCTAGTAAATGCTAAGTAAAACCTTAATAAATGTAGATATAGACCGTTCTCAGTCACGTGACTTGGTTTGTTGACGCCGCCATTTTGGATGGCAAAAAGCCGGTGTAGTCTGCTAGCGATTAGCGATCAAGCGTAGAAATTGAGTTCATATTTACCACTTTCTACACCGTTTCAATACTTGACGTTAAGTGTTCAGGTCAGACTGCGATATTTAGAGAAATGTTCACTTGTCGATGCTTAAGACCCATATGATGTCAAAATTACGGGTTACCAGCCTTCAACACACAATCCGCTTTGGAATACCACAACGTTTACAATTAAACTTTAAAACAATTAAACTTTGCCAAACAGTGCAACATTAACTTTTTTACTTCAAAAGACAGCTGGTAGATACCATCACAGATATAGGACACATTAAACTATTTTTGATGAGTAAAACGAATTTAATTTGTTAGGCTACAGACAGCAGGGGCCGTGAAACAACCGGCTTTTGCCATCCAACATGGCGGCTCCATGGAAATCACGTGATCAGATGACGCTGTGTGAGAAGGGTCTATAGAATTTTCGGGAAAAAGGCCTCAGAGCTTAACAGGTTAACTAGGTAATAAAACATTTAGAAAAGATGGCTGTAAAATATAAACTGTTATCTATAAATCAAGTAATAAACTAAACCATCACCGTCCAAAGCATGTTAAGGTAAAAACATCTCTTCAGATTGTTAGGAGAATAGCAATATAATATTCCATGAAGACAAAATGAATCTACTAAACTTCATTCATTCATTCATTTTCATGATCCTAGTCTGTCCTCACGTGACTGGCTGCATGCTGTGCTCATCCTTCTCACTTCTCTTTCAAAAACTGTACTTCTCCAATAGGAAACAACTCACAAATATGTTCCTATTATTTTCAAAGTACAACTGCAAACCCCCTGCGACGTACTCCGTGCTCTCACTGTGCTTTTAGCTCAACCTTCGCCATGTTTTTGAGCTTTTACGTTGTCAGATTAAAGCCATAAAAGTCATTGCATCCTGAAATATAAGCAGCATCTTCTCTGGAGACTGAAAAAACCTTGACCAGCTGCTGTAAACCCTGCAGCCAACAACATCCAAGACATCTCTGCCCATCGGGATTCATCAGCATTTTGACGTCTAGAAAATACTGCACAGTGTGACGCTGATGAGCCCAGAAAAAGAAAAAAAAACCTCTGCAAGAATAGACTGTGATTCACCCGAAGAGAGAAGAGGAAGAAGATTTAAAAATAAAACGTACCTGGGGTGATTTCTATCAGCGTGTCCTGTCTCTCGGGAGGGAAGAGCACCTTCGGAGGCTGCGTCGTCTGGAGAGCTGCACAAAAACACACACAGAGGTCAGAGGTTAAACTGTGGGCACCGGGGAGGAGATGGTTATCACAACATCATCAGAGGAGACGGGAGCACAGGCGGAGGAGATAAAAATAAAAGGAGACCGCTGCTGTTTATTCAAAAATCAGGCTCTCTGTGAGTCTGACCAGTGTCTCTGCACCGACTGTAGTCTACTTTAAAGCAATGCACGATGGTTTTATTTGGGAATTAAGAGAAATATTGTCTGCGGGTCACAAAAATAAGTCAGTGTTCAGTTCAGCAAAACCTGAGAAAAGATAATTTTGCAGTGGTCTCTTATTTTGAAGCCTACGCAGACAGATGACGCAAAGAGAAGGGACTGAAAATGTTCTAAAGTCTAATAATACTCAGCAGACAGGGAGTACGTCAGATTCAGCGACATCTCAAGGCAGAGCTGACGTCGTGGGGCTTTCTCGCGGCACAGACCATGACTCAGTGTTCACATTTCAACTCAAAAACCTCCAACAAAACATTAAACCCATGCTGTAAACTGTTGGGCAATAACCGTTTAACAGAACCTGAACTGTAGCTTCTGTGTTTTTGAGCTGACTTTCATCTTCTGCACAAATTACAGGCAGAATATAGGCCTGCGACAACTAATCAGATCATCAACTAATTTAATAAACATTTAATTACTATTTGGGTATTCATACTCGTGTGCTGAGAGAGACAGAGCAGAGAAAAACACAGAAATGGTTTTTAAATGAAACCATTTTTGTGTTTTTAAATGAAAAAAATCGTCAAATTTTGTAAAAAAAACAATGCAACATGCTGTACTTTTATTCATTTTTTATGAGAACTAGAAAACACAAGTTTGTCACTGTTAGGTCACCAGCTCACCTCACATTTACTTTACATTCGCTTCACTGTAAAAATATTGAAGATCAAAATAAACTTGAATTACAGCTCAACTTTGTAGGAGCGACATTTCTGTGTAAAGACACTGTTTTGGGGTTTTCCAACTCTTTTTGGAAAGAACAATACTTTAAAAAAAGATAGAAAACTACAGCTTAATCAGCCTTTTTTCTTTTCTTACAATGTTCTATCCACTGTACAGTAAAGCTCTTCTGTCTGTTCCCATGCTTTCCCAGCACCTTGACAAGTTAATAAGTTACAAATGCACGATGCTACAAAATCAGACATTTTCACTTTCATTCAGTTTTATTTGCATGGCTCCATAGAACCACAGAAGTTGCTTCACAGACCTTTCCTTTAGGGCATCGTCCTGCCCCCGAGCTCCAGGCCCGGAGCATCCAGAGACAGCTCAACCTAAAATAAAAATATGTCCTGACCAGAAGCAAGAAGGACAGCTCTGAGCCTAACCTTAGGGATGCCATTAAGGAACATAATACTTCTTTTTTTTTTAATCATTTAGGGGTTTAGAGGCTGTGAGTGGATGCAACGATGAGTTTTAGGCAGGGAACACTCTGGAGTTTATTTCTATAGCACATTTCATATGACACACATAGACTCAGTGTGCTTAAGTGCAAAAAACCCCCCCAAAAAATACATAAAAACAACTCAGCAGCAATATATTTAAGAAAAAATAAAACTTAAGTACTGTGTTTACACTGACGACATGGCAAAAACTAATGATTTTAAACCAAACCCTAAATACTTTTTACTTCAAACCAACTCATAAATGTAGTGGAGTAAAAAAAAAAAATACAGATACTTGCTCTAAAATGTATTAAAAGTAAGTAAAAGTAAAAGTACCCCTTGTAAAATTGACTCAAGTACAATACAGATGCATGAAAACTGTACTTTTACTTTGTTACACTCCTCTCTGTTGTCTTTGGACGGTGGGAGTAAGTCAGAAGTCCGTCAGCTGACCCAACAAACGAACCCAATTAGCAGAAACACTAACCACTCTGCCGCCTTTGAGCCACCTTTCTGACATAACACATTTTCCAGTTTTGTCTCCTGTATCCGTGTTTTTGTTGAAGCTGACTTCCTCATTTGCATTCCGCGTGTTTCTCTGCAGCTCCCTCTTTTCAGATTAATGACGCAGCCCCTCGCCCAGACCCCCGCGTCCCGTTCTGACCTCCTCTCTTCTCTCCGTCAGACAAACAAACTGTGTGTCGTCTGCTCGTCCCCCCTTTAACTCCTGCTGTCCTCTCTGAAAAATAGCACTGCACACTGTTTTGGCCCATTTAAAACTCGCCTTAGTATTATTATTTCTGCCAAGGAGATCATTACGACCCATCTGCCCAAGAAACAGTAGCCACCATTTTCTTTGGACAAAAAGAATAGTCCCATATTTTGGTATTTTTAAGCACTTCTATAAGGCCTTGTGTCATTATACTTGAAGCAATATCATTTATTTTTATGTTATCGCCCTAATTTTTAAGTTATTGCATTGGAAAAAAGTGAATAGATGGAGATGAATAGGTGCTGGGATGATGGGTTTGCTGTTTACGCAACACACCTGTTGTTTCTTATGTTCCTGGGGATCGCTGACAAAATGCAGCTTATTGTGAAAATTATAGGTCTGGACTCTGAGTTAAAAACTGTATTTTTGGAGCACACAGAGAGAGAGAGAGCTGCGATGTTTACCTCCTACCCCTCAAATCAAATCTCTCTTTATGTGCCGCATATTAAGCATGGGTTTCAGAGTTTTGCGAGGTAGACTATGATAAAGCAGGATGGTGGGTTAAAAGACACATCAGGGTTTTGTTTTTTTTGTTTTTGAGGGATGCACTGTGGTGTTTTGGAAGGAAGGATCTGAAAACTTCCAAAATAAAGGCAGCCTCGTGGCCTTCTTCAGTCAGATACAGAGCTGTACACTGCTTCTAGTACCACAAGTACCACATAATACTCTAAATACTACACAAAATTTTACTTAGGGGAGAGAAAGACCCCCTTACTTTCCTCCTGCGTTATCTTAAAAGTCCCCAATTCTGCTAAATCGACCTTTTGTTCAGCTTTTATCCCTGTTCTAATGTTGTCTCCTCCTAAAAAACAGAGCTGCAGTAGTATTCTGTTTGAGTAATCCTGTATGCTGAGGCGCTGTCCTTCTCCAGAGCTGAAAACGATCGGTCTCACAGCTCTACATAGACACCCAAGCCCAGACACCATCACCAGACTCATTCTGATCATTTCAGCCTTAAACCTCCGTCACTACCAAGCATCAGCTCAGAAATCTATCTGTTAGCCTCATGTTGCTTTAGCTGTTGCTAAAGAGTTATTTTATGCTCTGTCCAGTCCCCAGCATTGCCAGCAGGAGGCGACAGGCGCTTAAGCCAAGCTTTCACTGCAGAGTCACAGTAACATGCATTCTACTGTATCAGTATTAAAACCTCTCACTTCAGTCTTTCATTCAGCACTGAGGTTTAAAACAGGAGACGCTGTAGAAGTCATCACTGTGAACTATTTTCTAAACTTGGATGTAAGGCGAGAACAGCAGTGCCTTTTGTTTATATATAAAACACTTCCTGGTAGGTTGAACCATTATTTAACCAATATGTTAAACTTCAAGTTAACTTCTTACCAACTCTTCAATCTTACAACTTTGAAAGTGAAATTGGTAAAAAGCTTTTAGTTATTTTGCTCCTCATTATTGAAATAAGGCACAGAAATCACTGCATCTGGACAAACTTTTGTATTTTAAACATTTTAAGGCTCTTGTGAAAGACTATCCACAATGCCACTGTTCCTGTTTTAAATAACTTTGTATGTATGTGTGTGTGTGCTTTATGTGTGATGATTTATTGTCAGTATTTTCTATCATGATTTGGCAAATTTAGTTTTTATCCATTGTATGTTTATGTGTCAAACAGGGCACTCATGAAAAAGAGAGAAGTACTCATTGAGTTTTCCCTGTATAAATAAAGTTTAATAATAATAATAATAATAATAATAATAATAATAATAATAATAACAGTTTTCCACAGATACTTTATTTTAAATTATAAAACCTGAAATACTAATGCAAAGGAGTCTAACTCAAAAAGTCCGATATAAGGATAATCTACAGTAGGACATGTCTGCATGTACTGTACAGCACATGTCACTGGTTCTCAAATTGTGGTACAAGCACCACTAGTGGTACATGAACTACTTCTGGTGTCTTGCAGTTCAAGTCCTGATCTAGACCACGGCTTGGTTCTTGTGTAGACAGTTAATACTGGTTTGGTTCTGCTTTCACCCTGGTTCAGTCCTGGTTTAGTCCTGGTTCAGTCCTGGTTCAGTCCTGGTTTAGTCCTGGTTCAGTCCTGGTTCAGTCCTGGTTCAGTCCTGGTTTAGTCCTGGTTCAGTCCTGGTTTAGTCCTGGTTCAGTCCTGGTTTAGTCCTGGTTCAGTCCTGGTTCAGTCCTGGTTTAGTCCTGGTTTAGTCCTGGTTTAGTCCTGGTTCAGTCCTGGTTCAGTCCTGGTTCAGTCCTGGTTCAGTCCTGGTTTAGTCCTGGTTCAGTCCTGGTTCAGTCCTGGTTCAGTCCTGGTTCAGTCCTGGTTTAGTCCTGGTTCAGTCCTGGTTTAGTTCTGGTTTAGTCCTGGTTCAGTCCTGGTTTAGTCCTGGTTCAGTCCTGGTTTAGTCCTGGTTCAGTCCTGGTTCAGTCCTGGTTTAGTCCTGGTTCAGTCCTGGTTTAGTCCAGTTTGAGTCCTTTGTGTGTTAATTCCTACGCTATCCCTTGGTTTAGACCTGGGTTAGTCCAGCAGAGTTGCCAGATCTGACTGAAACAGCCAACCCAAACAGAACTTAAAACCTGCTCAGCACAATAAAAACCAGCTCTAATCAAAACCACACAATGTTAAAACTGTTAGAACTGCAAGAAAGAACACAAAAACTTACCAGCAGCAGTAAATCAGACGACCAAATAAACTTAACTTATCAATACCAACATGAAAAGTGAGAAACAAGACACCTGAATCCGCTCTGTTACCTCACACACCTTACAACACAACACACAGGGCACATCCACAAAATGACAGCTATTTTGTTTGTATTTTCTCCAGAATATTTTCTAAAAACCTGCCAAATGTTGTGAAAAGCAGCCCAAATTTTAAAAGCCAGCCCAGTAGCCCAAGATGTTGAAAAGGAGCCCAATGAGGTGAAAAACTAGCCCAATCTGGCAACACAATTGTTTAGGTTTCATTTCATTTCATTCATTAAACAGTATTTTGAAAGCCAAGTCTGAGAATCACTGCATGCGTATTGTATATATAAAATTACTTTCCAATTAATCAGTATGTTAGATAAAATATTAGGGCTGCACAATATATCGCAAATTATCGCAATATCCGTATCGCAAGAATCTAAATATATCGCAATAACGCTGTGGTCTTCCATCTGACAGAGATTTACACTGAAGAATCATTTTCCATCAGAGCCTTAAAAGAACATGTGTTGTGACTAAATAAAAATGTTTAAAAAGTCCAGTTTTAGTGGTAATTTAATTAATTTAGTCACAGCTTAGCCTTGTTTTATTCCTGGTTTAGTCTGAGTTAAGTTTTGATTTTGTCGCAGTTTTTGACTTGTAAATACAGGAACTTACATTTTTGTGAAATGTACTGAATTTAAGCACGTCACTCCTGGAATGGTTTATAACAGTGGTTCTCAACTGGTGCGTCGGGACACAAAAGGGGGCGGCAGAACAGTTTTCAGTGGGTCCTTGCCAGGGCAAAAAAAAGAAAGGTTAATTTTTAAAAATAAATCATCGATTTACACTCCTTAACAGTAGGTGGCAGTATGGGACATTTAGATTAGAATAATATAAAATAAACTCATCAAGAGCAAAAAATCCAGTTAATTACTTAATGTTATTTTTTATTTTTATATTTACTATAACGTTACTGTTAAAACTTAAGTCGACGTCAGCATTGCTTAATTTTCCTCAATATCTTCTAATTTTTCTGAAATATCTCTTAATTTTCCTTAATACTTTTTTTATTTGGGTCGCAGCTTGTCGTTATAGAGTGAACCACTGCTCTATAAGACAATAAAAATGTTCCATCAATAGAATATGTTTTGTTCTGATATGTTTTGTTGAAAAGTAGGCTCTATTTTCAAACATCGCAATAATATCGTTATCGCAATTTTCAACATAGTTATCGAATATCGCATGTTTTCTCCATATCGTGCAGCTCTATAAAATATAAGCATTTTTGTGAGGAAGCGTCTACTTTAGGTTAATTAGTTTCTGTCACGTCGTCTTCCTCTTTTACATTTCGAGATCTGCCCTTTTCCCTCCGAGAGCCGCGCTCAGAGCCGGACGAGGTCAGGCGGCCTCATAATGACCACGCAGACAGAGACACAGCGCTCAAAGTTAGTTTTAGAGATCATCTCCTGCAGCAGCCGTCATCAGCGAGGACAGAAATCTGGTTTTCTCATGAACTTTAGGCCTTGTCCAAACAATGAGCCTCTGCGTAGAAACGAACGAGACGGGAGTTTCAGAGTAGCTCGAGGAGAAATTTTGATTCGACAACTTTTCAGCACAATTCTTCAGCTCAACATCTGTAAGTCTCTAAAATGCAGCGAACAAGGCCTGGACTAAATCCTTTCTGTCTTTCTATCACAAAGCTGCCCTTTTCACACTTGCTCAGTGTTTTCCACTTGACCAATTCCTCAGCTTCCACTTCCATTTGAGTGCACAAAATATCTATAAAACTACAATAAAATCTTACTTTTCTGAGTTGAAATTGGACACAATGCCAAAACTAATCAGTGTTAAATTCAGTGCTTGTTCTTGTTTGATTCAATAATGTGTTTAGAGCAAGGACTAATAAACATTTACCAACGTTTAGCAGCTTTACACAACCCAAGTGTGTTTTCAGTTCAGACACATCTCTGTTTTTAATGCAGTGTTGCTTAATATTCAGAAGATCAGGAGCATTCATAACCTTCCTTTCAAAAAATGCTTCTTCTACCCAGCTGCTTTGGGCCTGAGGCGGGTTTGTATTTGTATTTATTTGTATTTATTTGTTTATTTGAATGGGACAGTGCACATTAATGAACAGGCGACAGGTGCCAGATTTAGCACAATGCTAATTTCCATCTGTAGTCCCATGTGGAAAAAAAAATAGACACAAAATACACTATATACAAAAACATAAACACACCTAGCACACCCAGAAATGCAGACATGTAACACAGAATAGGACATAGTTCACACAGACAACAGATAATACAGAAAAAATATTACAACTTCAGTGAAGACAATGCACACAAATTAGCAAAACATAGCAACAACAATACTGAATGTAGCCCTAAAGTGCTGGTTATATACATTTATAACTAAAGTTAGCTACAGCGCTAACACAGAGACCATTCACTCTCTCATTCATTCACTATCAACATCTTTACATAATGCCATAAATATCTTTGTAAATGTCTTGTACTGCTACAACCTGCTCAGTTAAAGTAAAGGGAAGTAACACAACCAAGATGTAAAAAGGTAAATTAAAGTTGACAATTTATTTAAAAGGGAAATGTAAGTGAAAATGTAACAAAAGCGTCTCCAAGGGCAGCGTGGCTAACAGAAATAACAATAACAATAAATGCAACAAAAGGAGACTCTTGTACAGAGTTCAGGCGTAAGGCTAACCTAAAATTAAATTAAGCACAGATTTTAAAAGGTCACTGTAAGGTCCAGTGCCCATTCCACTGGCCCTACATGGTTGGAAGGGATCAGAGCCTAATTAACAAAGGACTCACAGTATAATGTATAAACAAAATTACCATTTATTTATTGGTCTTTGATTTAATCAAAACACACACACTAGTGGGCTGCGAATATCTGGATATTATTGCTCACAACATATCAGAGGTGGAAGACGTACAGATAAACGAGCACACATTTACTCAAGTAAAAGTAAAAGTATTACTTTTTAAATATTAAAATTTCTACTTAACTAAAAATATAGTAGTACTCACTTTGAAATGCACTTGCAAGTAAAAAAGTAAAAGTATCACCGTTAAATTTCTATTTAAGTTAAAGTATAAAAGTACTTGTAAGTAAGAAAGTAAAAGTAGTTCTCACAGACTCAGCTCATGAATGAGTTAAATGTGAGGGATTTTGCTGATTCCAGAGGAAAAGAACAAACTGCTGCAGTAGAAGAAACTGAATCTGTCGCTGAGCTCTGAGCTCTTTATTATTCTGATGTTTCTAAAGGAAAAACAAATGATTTTAAACCAAACCAACTCAGAAATGTAGTGGAGTAAAAAGTACAGATACTTGCTCTAAAATGTACAGACATATGAACATTGTACTGAAGTAAAGTAACTAAGTACTTTTACTTTGCGACATATATCTCACACTTGTAACTTTGCTTTATGTCACCTAAAAACATTAATACTGCGCTGCTCGTCTGATCCCAGCGACGTCAGCGCTGAGTTAATTCCAGTCGAACTATTTTCAGTTTGTTCATTTCTGCTCATTTCCTGTTCAGTGAAAAGTTAACATTCAAACCCATAATTATCTCCCTTTGATTTGAATTATTCCCGTTCTGTGACCTTTACGTCGCTTGTCTCAACATTTTAAGGATCACTTCATTCTGACCTTTTAGCTCTCGCTCTCTCTCTCTATTTTTTCTTTTCTTTTCTCCACAAAACACTTTGCCTCGAGTCATTCCTCCGTCACATGAAGCCCTGTGTCCGCGATGAGGACGGGGCAGAAGAAGTGTCGCCGAGCGGTGGAGCGGCGCTAACGCGAGGAGTGACGCTCCGAGTTCTCACCTCCGCCGCTCCGGGCTCCAGGTACGAGGAGAGCGACGCGAGATCCATCGGGACGCCGCATTAAGACGTCAGTTTGTTGTGGCGTGAAAACATCGGTGAGAAATGTGTGTGGTGGAGTGAGCGCGTTGCGTTTTAAGCGGTGTAAATCAAATGGACTTGACCTTTTAGAAGACAAAAGAGGGTTCTTTTCAATGACAAAATAGCTGCTTCACTCACTCTGTTCCTGTTGTTTGGTCCAACTGCCTTCCTAAATTGAAAAGTTTCCTAAATGTTCAAACTTTAATGGCGTTATCAGCAAGATATTTAAAGCGACTGAGGAAGAAGGCAGCAGAAGACAAACAAAAGCGAGGTCAAAATCACTCGACAAACAACGACTAAAAAGCTTGGTTCAATCAGCGCTGCAGGAGCGACGTCGAGCAACTTCATTAAATCACAAAAACATTTTAGTGGCTTACTGGCGGCGCGTGGAGGGGAGGGGGGGTTCATCCTGGGAAGAGCTGAAGTAATTTAAAATCATTTACAGGGGCTTTATTCTGCAAAATCAACTTTTTCTCTTTTTCTTCCATGTTCTAATGTTGTTTCCTCATCAAAAACAGAGCTGGAGTTGTGTTTTGTTTCAGTAAGTAATGAGTAATCCTGTATTCTCTAGCGCTGAGTTTCGGAGGCCTCAGAACGCTCGGTTGCACAAAGCACCGCCCACTCCAGGAAGCTCTGACCAATCAACAACAAGCCCTCTACATTCAGTCTGCTCTCAGGCATTTATCTAAAAAAAAAAAACAGTGTACAGCTCTGTTTCCTCACAGGCTTTTTTTATATTTTGGAGTAAAATGGTGTCATACAAAAAGTTTAAGGAAGTGGAGAGCTTTTTTTCTTTGATTATATTTTCAAAACATCCACGACACTCTGCTGCCCTCTGCTGGTCTCTTCACCCGTTTGTTTATGGCACCAGTACAGTTCTTATTAAAAACGTTTTCAGAGGTTAACACTGGTCCACAACTAAACCAGAACTAAACAGAGTCTAAACCAGGCCTAAACCAGGACTGAACCAGGATTAAACCAAGCATAAACCAGGTCTAAACCAAGAACAAAGTAAGCCTAAATTAGAAGTAAAACAGGTCAAAACCAGAAGTAAACCAAGAATAAAACAGGGCTAAACAGGGTATAAACCAGGACTAAACCAGGACTAAACCAGGATTAAACCAAGCATAAACCAGGTCTAAACCAGGACTAAACCAGGATTAAACCAAACATAAACCAGGACTAAACCAGGGCTAAACCAGGGCTAAACCAGGACTAAACCAGGATTAAACCAAGCATAAACCAGGTCTAAACCAGGACTAAACCAGGATTAAACCAAACATAAACCAGGACTAAACCAGGACTAAACCAGGGCTAAACCAGGACTAAACCAGGATTAAACCAGGTCTAAACCAAGTCTAAACCAGAACTAAACTAAAATAAACCAGGTCCAAATAAGGTCTAAAACAGGTCTAAACCAGGACTAAACCAGGACTAAACCAGGATTAAACCAAGCATAAACCAGGTCTAAACCTTTAAACTAAACCAAGTCAAACCAGGTCTAAACTAAGAATAAAACAGGTCTTAACCAGGTTCAAACATGGTCTAAACCTGGACTAAACCAGGCCTAAATCAGAACTAAACATTAAACCAGGACTAAATTAAAATAAACCAGGTCCGAACAAGGACTAAAACAGGTCTAAACCAGGACTAAACTTAGACTAAACCAGAGTTAAACCAAGAACAAACCAGGGCTAAACCAGAACCAAACCAAAATAAACCAGGACTGAATCAAGCATAAACCAGATCTAAACCTTTAAACTAAACGGGGTCAAAACCAGGTCTAAACTAAGAATAAAATAAGCCTAAATCAGAACTAAAACAGGTCAAAATGAGGAGTAGACCAAGAATAAAACAAGGCTAAACTACCGACTGTAGAAATAATAGAAGCTAACCTAAAACAATCCCATTTTATGTATTTATTTAACATTAATTGTGTTTATTTTTTGGCAGCAGAGCTAACGAGAAACGTGTAGCTGTCCTGAAAAGCTGTTTAAAAGCAACGCTCCCAACCGTGAACAAAAACTAATTCATTTCTCATTAAAACAACAAAACCAATACAGTGTGAATAAATGAAAGCGTCAGATGCTAAACACTCATTTACTTTCTTGTGACTGTCTCGTTTTTTTTTTATTCCATCTGTTTAGAAAAAGGCAGAATAATCATCAAGGCGCAGCGCAGTCGTGGCTGTATTTGGTCAATTTTCTGGTTATTAAACATCTCTCATTTCTGCCACGTCTGCTGTCCCGTTACCGCGTGTCCCTGAATGTCCCTCATGTGTTTGTTACTGCATCATTCATGTAGCTGGGGGCAGAGAGAGCTGGCTGTGAAAGGAGAGTGGGCGGGCCATGTGTTCTGATTGGACGAACACCAGCCTGTACCTGTGAATATGCTAATGAGGAGCGTAGGTGTGCGAGGGACTTGGAGCGGGACGCCTTCACGTGTCGGGACGTCTGTGCATATGTTTACTGCGGGACAGAGTTCTGCTGCAGAGCCGAGGCCGAGCTGACGGCAGCGAAATCTACACAACACTTCTCAGTTCATCCAAAAGAAAATTATAAAGAGAATAAAGTTAATCTGAGAAAGCCACCTTCAATAAGTAATATGCAATACTATGGACAGAACAGGGTCTAAACCAGGGCTAAAACAGGACTAAATCAGGATTAAACCAGGGCTAAACCAGGGCTAAACCAGGACTAAACCAGGGCTAAACCAGGGCTAAACCAGGTCTAAACCAGGTCTAAACCAGGGCTAAACCAGGGCTAAACCAGGGCTAAACCAGGACTAAACCAGGTCTAAATCAGGGCTAAACCAGGGCTAAACCAGGGCTAAACCAGGACTAAATCAGGATTAAACCAGGGCTAAACCAGGGCTAAACCAGGGCTAAACCAGGGCTAAACCAGGGCTAAACCAGGGCTAAACCAGGACTAAATCAGGACTAAACCAGGGCTAAACCAGGACTAAACTAACAATAAAACATAGCTAAACCAGCAATAAACCAGAACTAAACAGGGTCTAAACCAGGGCTAAACCAGGGCTAAATCAGGATTAAACCAGGGCTAAACCAGGGCTAAACCAGGGCTAAACCAGGGCTAAACCAGGGCTAAACCAGGACTAAATCAGGATTAAACCAGGGCTAAACCAGGGCTAAACCAGGGCTAAACCTGGGCTAAACCAGGACTAAATCAGGACTAAACCAGGGCTAAACCAGGACTAAACTAACAATAAAACATAGCTAAACCAGCAATAAACCAGAACTAAACAGGGTCTAAACCAGGATTAAACCAGGTCTAAACCAGGATTAAAACAGTCTAAACCAGTACTAGTGTAAACAAGGACTAAACCAGGCCTACACCAAGTCTAAACCAGGACTAAACCAGGACTAAACCTGGACTAAACCAGGACTAAACCAAGTCTAAACCAGGATTAAACCAGGTCTAAACCCGGACTAAACCAGGACTAAACCAAGTCTAAACCAGGACTAAACCAGGACTAAACTAGGACTAAACCAAGTCTAAACCAGGGCTAAATCAGGACTAAACCAGGATTAAACCAGGTCTAAACCAGAACTAAACTAAGATGAACCAGGTCCAAACAAGGTCTAAAACAGGTCTACAGCTGGACTAAACCAGAACTAAACCAAGAACAAACCAGGGCTAAACCAGAACTGAAACAAAATAATCCAAGCATAAACCGGGTCTAAACTAAGAATAAAACAGGTCTAATCCAGTTCCAAACATGGTCTAAACCTGGACTAAACCAGGCCTAAATCAGAACTAAACACTAAACCAGAACTAAACTAAAATAAACCAGGTCCAAACAAGGACTAAAACAGGTCTAAACCAGGACTACACTTGGACTAAACCAGAACTAAACCAAGAATAAACCAGGGCTAAACCAGGACTAATTTAAGCATAAACCAGACCTAAATCTTTAAACTAAACGAGGTCATAACCAGGTCTAAACTAAGAATAAAACAGGGCTAAACTAAGACTAAACCAGAACTAGTGGTCAGTGGTCAAAAGGAATAAAACTGGCTCTTAATTAAACTAAACCAGGACTTGAACTGCAGAGGTCTCCTGAGTACCACCAGAAGAAGCCAGCGTACCACCAGTAGGACCCGCACCACAGTTTGAGAACCACTGACCTAAGCTTGTACCTGAATGCTGTCGAATGCTAAGTGTGGATGCGATTTAACACAGAAATGCTTGAAAATGAGTTATAAAATGTGTCTATAATGGCTCCAGTTTGACTCAGTAAAAACTACGGAAGCCCAGGCAGCTCAAACCCGGCTCAAACCCGGCTCAAACCCGGCTCAAACCCAGCTCAAACCCGGCTCAAACCCGGCTCAAACCCGGCTCAAACTCGGCTCAAACCCGGCTCAAACTCAACTCAAACTCGGCTCAAACTCAACTCAAACTCGGCTCAAACTCAACTCAAACTCGGCTCAAACTCAACTCAAACTCGGCTCAAACTCGGCTCAAACTCGGCTCAAACTCGGCTCAAACTCAACTCAAACTCGGCTCAAACTCAACTCAAACTCGGCTCAAACTCAACTCAAACTCGGCTCAAACTCAACTCAAACTCGGCTCAAACTCGGCTCAAACTCGGCTCAAACTCGGCTCAAACTCGGCTCAAACCCGGCTCAAACTCGGCTCAAACCCGGCTCAAACTCAACTCAAACGCGGCTCAAACTCAACTCAAACTCGGCTCAAACTCAGCTCAAACTCGGCTAAAACTTGGCTCAAACTCGGCTCAAACCCGGCTCAAACTCGGCTCAAACCCGGCTCAAACTCAACTCAAACTCGGCTCAAACTCAACTCAAACTCGGCTCAAACTCGGCTCAAACGCAACTCAAACTCGGCTCAAACTCAACTCAAACTCGGCTCAAACTCGGCTCAAACTCAACTCAAACTCGGCTCAAACTCAGCTCAAACTCAACTCAAACTCGGCTCAAACTCAACTCAAACTCAACTCAAACTCGGCTCAAACTCAGCTCAAACTCAGCTCAAACTCAACTCAAACTCGGCTCAAACTCAACTCAAACTCAGCTCAAACTCGGCTCAAACTCAACTCAAACTCGGCTCAAACTCAGCTCAAACTCAACTCAAACTCGGCTCAAACTCGGCTCAAACTCAACTCAAACTCGGCTCAAACTCGGCTCAAACTCAGCTCAAACTCAACTCAAACTCGGCTCAAACTCAACTCAAACTCAACTCAAACTCGGCTCAAACTCAGCTCAAACTCAGCTCAAACTCAACTCAAACTCGGCTCAAACTCAACTCAAACTCAACTCAAACTCGGCTCAAACTCAGCTCAAACTCAGCTCAAACTCAACTCAAACTCGGCTCAAACTCAACTCAAACTCAACTCAAACTCAGCTCAAACTCAGCTCAAACTCAACTCAAACTCGGCTCAAACTCAACTCAACCTCGGCTCGTTCTCAGTTCATGTGATGCTGATGAACTTTACTGTGGCCCTGAGTAAAGCAGAGAGAGCATTAAAGTTGTACACACTTGTCTCTGTTCACAGATAATATGAAAGGTGGATCATTATCAGAGATGCCATCTGCTGTGGGGCAGCGTCACACCGGCGGGACGTCCTGGAGGAGGAAACAAGCGCTCTCCCCTAACTCCTCTCACTCAGCTAAATGATCACAGGAATAAATGAAAGATGAAGGGCCCAGGAGGGACAGAGGACAAAGGACAGAGGACAGAGGAGAGAGGACAGAGGACAGAGGAGAGAGGACAGAGGACAGAGGACAGAGGAGAGAGGACAGAGGAGAAAGGAGAGAGGACAGAGGACAGAGGAGAGAGGACAGAGGAGAAAGGAGAGAGGACAGAGGAGAGAAGGGAGAGGACAGAGGATAAAGGACAGAGGAGAAAGGAAAGAGGACAAAGGAGAGAGGGCAGAGGAGAGAGGACAGAGGAGAGAGGACAGAGGACAAAGGACAGAGGACAGAGGAGAAAGGAGAGAGGACAAAGGACAGAGGACAGAGGAGAGAGGACAGAGGACAGAGGAGAAAGGAGAGAGGACAGAGGAGAGATTATTAGGATTTTACAAATTTAATAGAATTTAAAATTGAATTCTGTAATAGAGTTTTGTGCTGCTCCTAATTATTATGAATATTTTAAACACAGACTTGACCATAGATGAACAAGGGCCTACTCTAATGGGCCCCTAAACCTCCTGGGCCCCAGTGCCCAGGCTGCACTGCCTGATGTTACGCCCCTGGTCCACGGCTTGTACTAAGTGATACAATGATGTTTCTCATAAATACTAGCAGGAAATACTTCAGTCTAAGTTTATCATGCATAGTAGTCACACTGGTTCTGTAAGGACAGCCCAAAACCATTCGAGCTGCTTTATTTTGAGCAACCTGAAGTCTGTAGAACTTGTTTTCACTTGTGTTTGAGCAAACAACTGAGGCATAATCCAAATGAGAAAGCACCAACAGCTGAACCAGTTGTTTAGTTAACCGAGTGTTAGTTTGTTAGTGGCTAAGCTAATGGGGTTTAGTGAGACCCCGGTCGTTGCGGTGATACGATTGGTTATGAGCTACGTGCAGACGCATGTGATAGACATTCACACACATAGACACTTGTGATTAGGCTAGCGTTAGCCAGGCTAGGACAGATCATTTTGCTTGAAATAATCAGAATTATCATTTTAACGAGTGCAGATATTGATATTTTTGCAGTGTAGTACCAATATCAAAAATGACACATATCTCCCAGATGTTCACACAGCAGAAATGAGTGGTGCAGTGTTATTTCCGGTCTTTTGTCTCCTCTCCCTCCCCCTCGGCGTGTGTGAGGTGTGTGTGGTGTGTGTGGTGTGTGTGGTGTGTGAGGTGTGTGAGGTGTGTGTGGTGTGTGAGGTGTGTGAGGTGTGTGTGGTGTGTGAGGTGTGTGAGGTGTGTGTGGTGTGTGAGGTGTGTGTGGTGTGTGTGGTGTGTGAGGTGTGTGAGGTGTGTGAGGTGTGTGAGGTGTGTGAGGTGTGTGAGGTGTGTGTGGTGTGTGTGGTGTGTGAGGTGTGTGTGGTGTGTGTGGTGTGTGAGGTGTGTGAGGTGTGTGTGGTGTGTGTGGTGTGTGAGGTGTGTGTGAGGTGTGTGTGGTGTGTGAGGTGTGTGAGGTGTGTTCTGTAGGAGCTCATGTAATTAGTAGATTTAAATCAGTCGCGGGACTCTTGCCGCAGCGCCGCCGGTCCCGCCGACAGCCTGGATGGGAGCGCTCTCCGTTTCCAGTGTCGGTGCCGGGGAGAAGGGGGGTACGGACCCCCCGCCCCCACCCCCCTGTGGAGATTCAGCTAATTATCTGCGCTGCTAACTGTAGGCTATAGGACCCCTCCCCCACCGTCTCGCAGGGGGACGGAGCGGAGCAGGTGGAGGAGCTGTCAGAGCGCTCACAACTTCTGCACCAACTTTAAATACTCTCATGATTTATCACTGTTTGTATAAGGCCTGCCATGTGTTTGGGTAAAAACGAGGCAGTTTAGTAATCATCTCATTAGTAGCTATCAGGTTGGCCTAGGACACAAGAGAGTTGGGAAGTTGAACTACTGCCAGAAAAAAACAAAAAAAATTCCAACACGTGAACTATGTGTAGGTAGACAGCCAGCAAACAAAATAAAGAAGGCTCCACACAAGACTTGCTTTTCTTGTTTTGGAGGTTCTTCTTTATGTAGTGAATTTTTTTGTAACTGAAATACACGGACAAATAAAAATCACCGATACAAATATCCAGCTTAAATACATGTGGTACACAATATGAGAACGTCAACTACAACCTCTGTTTTGTTTCTGAGGTGGAACAATCAAAGGAACGAAGAGAAACGAAGGGCGAGGCATAAGCCGTGCACCGCTGACCCAAACAAACATGGATTCCAGATGTGTTTTACATAAATTACCAGAAAATGGCGTATTATGAGCAGCTCTGTTGCTATTTCTAAACGGGGACAGCAGCAGAAGCCAGTTGTTTGTTTTTTTTATTAGTCATTCGTTACATCGGACGTCAGCAGGACTTTACTGTTGTTAAAATGGTATTTATACAGCGCTTTACCTATGACACAAGTCACCCAAAGCGCTTTACACAGAAGGGAAGGGGTAGTTCATTCACTCCATAGTCAGTGGTGGTGAGCTATGTTTTGTAGCCACAGTTTCTCCTGGGGCAGTTTCCCTCCGAGGTCTGAGGGGATCGGGCGTCCGGCAACAAGACGAAGAAAAAAAATCCCACAAAGGACTGAACAACAACGAGGACTTCAGCAGAACCAATAGGTGATGCTGTTAATCAGCTCAGAGAAGTTATTAAATTAGCTCGGTAGCCATCGCTATCTTGGTTAGCTTCCGTGCTGCAGATATCGTCTGTGATAGGCCAGCTCCAAATCAAACCAGAGAAACACTTTGCTCCGAGAGAGGAATCAGACTGCCCTGCTTGTCCTGCTATTTTACAAAATCTATCATCATTTATTCTAAGTTTCCTCTGTCCTCATTAGAATATTGTATTAAAATGTTCGAATATTTTGGCTCAGTTTGCTTCAGATCATGCGTTTATCATCTCAGGCACTAAATATTACTGCTTTCATACGCACCATAATCCATACTTATAAATGATTAAAGTTATTACCCCTCGTCGGCTGCAGTCTTCCTTCTTCCCACAGAAACATAATGGCTCCATCGTTCAGAGCCAGAGTGTGTCCTTAAGCTGTCATTGTCTTCGGAAGATCTTCGTACAACTTTTTTCCAAAGGTGAGTCGACCCAAACGCTGATGATGATGACGAATGCCTCGATAACTTTGAGTATTAAGTCGGGAGTGTGTGTGACAGATGTGTGTGTGTGTGAGTGACAGATGTGTGTGTGTGTGAGTGACAGATGTGTGTGTGTGAGTCTGCAGAGGAGTGATAAGAGCTGCAGTAACGAGCTTATTCTTCCGGTCATCAGTCAACGCACCTCACTGTCTGCGCCGCACTCAGTCATTAATACATTTTTCATTTACACACATTAGGCCCCAGAGAGTAATGGTTCAGGAGAGTTTAGACCAGTGGTTCTCAAACTGCGGTACAGGGCACACAAGTGGTACACAGGCTTCTTCTACTCAAGATTTATTTGCAGTTCTGGTTCGGTTTGGTTGGAGAAATAAAGTGTAGGCCGCTTCAGAGTCCTGGTTTAGGGAGAATTTAGTCCTGGTTTAGTTCTGCTTTAGTCTGGCTTACTCCTAGACCCGATTGAGGCCAAGTTTAAGCCTGGTTTAGTCACAGTTATGAGTAAGTATAGACCTGGTTTAGGTCATGTTTTGTCCTGACTTATACCTGGTTTAGTCCTAGTTTAGGCCTGGTTTAGGTCTTGTTCTTTCCTGGTTTAGACCCAATTTAGTCCTGGTTTAGTCCTGGTTTAGGCCTGGTTAAGTACTGGTTTAGATATGGATTGGGCCAGGTTTAGTCCCAGTTTAGACTTGGTTAAGACCTGGTTTAAACTTGATTTAGTCCAATTTTAGTCCTGGTTTAGTTCTGTATTCATCCTGGTTTGAACATGGTTTAGACCTAATATAGTCTTGGTTTAGACCTAGGTTAGGTACAGTTAAGTCCTGGCTTAGTCCTGATTGAGGCCAAGTTTAGGCCTGGTTTAGTCACAGTTATGACCAACTATAGACCTGGTTTAGGTTTTGTTTTGTCCTGGTTTAGACCTGGTATAGTCCTGGTTTAGACCCAGTTTAGTCCTGGTTTAGACCTGGTTAAGTACTGGTTTAGATATGGATTGGGCCAGGTTTAGTCCCAGTTTAGACTCGGTTTAGACCTGGTTTAAACTTGATTTAGTCCAATTTTAGGCCTGGTTTAGGTCTTATTTAGTCCTGGTTTAGTTCTGTATTCATCCTGGTTTGAACATAGTTTAGACCTGATTTAGTCTTGGTTTAGACCTAGGTTAGGCATAGTTAGGACCCAATGAAGATGTGGTTTAGGTCTTGTTTAGTGCTGGCTTTGACCTGGTTTAGACCTGGTTTAGTCTTGGTTTAGATCTGGTTTAGGTCTTATTTAGTCCTGATTTAAACCTGGTTTAGACCTGGTTTAGACCTGGTTTTGTCCTGTCCTGGTTCAGACCTGGTTTAGACCTGGTTTAGTCTTGGTTTAGATCTGGTTTAGGTCTTATTTAGACCTGGTTTAGACCTGGTTTTGTCCTGTCCTGGTTCAGACCTGGTTTAGACCTGGTTTAGTCTTGGTTTAGATCTGGTTTAGGTCTTATTTAGTCCTGATTTAAACCTGGTTTAGACCTGGTTTAGACCTGGTTTTGTCCTGTCCTGGTTCAGACCTGGTTTAGACCTGGTTTAGGTCTTATTTAGACCTGGTTTAGACCTGGTTTTGTCCTGTCCTGGTTCAGACCTGGTTTAGACACAGTCCGTCCCACACAAGTCACTTCCACAGAGCTCTGATTGTACGCAGACTTTATATTAACCACATTCATCTTTCTTCATTAGTGCATTTCTGAGTTAAATATCTCTTCATTTCCGGAGCAGCGTCTGTCGTCAGCTCATTACAGGGAACAGCACCGTTATTCCAGCCTCTTATTAATGGATGTTTTACATAATTACGTTGAGCAAAAACAAATGTAGCACCAGGAGAAAGCGCCGTTCTTTAAATGAATGCAGGAGGAGAATGTTGCACACACTATTAGCTACTCATTAGGAGACTGCTGTAAAATGACCACCAAGCATTTTACATGCGCCCGAGCCAGAACCATTCACTTCCTCAGCAAAATCCAGTCAAACATAACCCGTTTCTCTGGCTGCTGGTTTTTCAAATTAAGTCCTCCTAAAATCTGGTTTGTTTTATTCCACTGCAGGCCTGGTACCTTCTTAGATGACCATCCAGAGAGAACATTTTGGCTTATTTCCACCATCCAACGGTACAAAATTAATAAAATAGATGCACTTTCCTGGTTAAATATAGGTCAGAAAATAGTGCAGACCTCCACCTCCAAGGCACTGGCTCTATTTGTCATTGGTGAAGATAAAAACCCCTGGTCTGGGACTGTAGGGCTCCACTTAAACTAATATTTTTTTTCTTTTACTCACTTTAATCAAACCAAATGTCCACATGTGCTAAAATGTAATTGCTTATGTGTACAGTAGTATAAAAAGAAACTGGCACGGTGTTGGGACGTTTTGTTGGTCGTCATCTGGAAAGAAGCGTTTTGCCTGATTTTAGTCAAGTCAAACTTTATTTATATAGCACATTTAAAACAACCCAAGTTGACCAAAGTGTTGCACATGCCATAATATGCTAATATAAAATAATACAATAATAAAAGTAGTATAATATAATAATATAAAAGCATAGGAAGACAGTAATTAATAATGCATAGGTTCCTAAAACTAAACTAAAATACAAGTTAAAATGTAAGGTGCTTGCTTAACGCCAATGAGAAGAGGTAGGTTTTTAACTTTTTTAGATTTTAGATTAGTACTTTTCTGTAACTAGTTTAGGAGATTTTCATTAAAGCTTTGTTTCAGCTTTTCTAATTCTCATTTGGTGTAAAGTTTTAGTAAACATGAGAGTCTTTTGCACAGAGGTAAACACTACAGAGTCGATCTAAAGCCGCGTTGTAAACATAGTACAATGGGACAATCCTCTTTCTCATTTACTGCAGCAAAAAAGTGGAACTCACTACTGGTTGAGCTTAAAACATGTCCCAACTACCACACTTTCTCCCACGAGTTAAAGCAATGGCTACTGAGCAAACAGACAACATTAATGTCAACATTAATGTCAACATTAATGTCAACATTAATGTCAACATTAATGTCAACATTAACATGTATTAAATAAGGATGTGGCTGGATTTTGGGATTATATTGTTAGATTCCTGAGGGATTGTATAGTTTGATTATTTAATCAACAGTAAACGTTGGTGGAGTGGTGTTTGTGAGGTCTTAAGTGAATAAATATTTATGATAATGGTAATTTAATTTTTTGCTGATACAGTGTTTATTGTATATAGTTTTTATCTGCGAATGATGTTAATGAAATAATACGTGAAATTTTATAGTAGGGTTTGATTGATGATGAATTGATTTTTTTTTTTTTACGGGAAATAATGATAACGAATTACTATTTATGTAGTTTTAATAAGATTCAATACAGATGAGTTTTTATTTTATTGTTATTTATGTGTATTGATGAAATAATAATTGCATATGTTTAAGGACTACAGATGGAAATTAGCCATGTGGCTATAATCTGGTGCAAACATTTTTGCCTTCGCATTATGTTTAACTGTACATTGTCCTTCAAATAAATGAATAAATAAAAATAATAAATAAATAAAATAATTGTTTCGATGGTTAAATCCAACACTTGGTACACACTCAGTACCAGAGTCTTTGGCCCTACAACAAATAATGTCAATCTTAGCCCATTGCTGACCTTTCCTAAAAAAATCATAAAAATGTGATGATTAATTTTTGCGTTATTGGGCAGCAGTAGCTCAGTCGGTAAAGATGTTCGTCCACCAACCCAAAGGTTTGAGGTTTGATCCCTGCTGCTGCCATTGTGCACTGCTGTTGTGTTTTGTTGTAACATTTTTATTGTTTCTACTTGGCTACCCATAATCCTACACTGCAGACAGCTACAACTCCATAAAAGGTCTCTACATGTCTTACAAAAAGGGAAGCAGAGGGAATTTAATAACTTAATAACGGCGTTTAGGTCTTTCCTTCGTCATCTGTTGGTTCTGCTGAAGTCCTCGTTGTTGTTCAGTCCTCTGTGGGATTTTTTTCTTTGTCTTGTTTCCATTTTAACAAAGGTAAAGTCCAAATGACATCCCATTGTAACAAACACACAAAAAAACCCGACAAGCCTTTGTACAACTGGCTTCTGCTTCTGTCCTTGTTCAGAATAGTACAGAGCTGCTCAGAATACGGCATATTCTGGTGTTTTATGACAAAAACCCCAGAAAGAATTCATGTTTGTTTGGGTCAGCACGTCCCATCCTTCATTTCTCTCATTGCTCCACCTCAGAAACAAAATTTTACCAAAGGGATTCCAGACTAAAATGCCTTGTTAGCTTGGTAACATAGTAAGTATTTTAACTATGAATTAATATTAACTTTTGTATTCTGTAATGTTGTATTGCTTGTGCTCACCTGACTGCTGATGGGAAGTAGCTTGTAGCTAACTCTGGCACAAAGCATCTCTTTTCTTGTGAAGTTAATGTATTTGTACATGGTCCCTGATAAATTAAGAATAAACTAAACTAAACTAAACTTACCTACCGTATTTTTCGCACTATAAGGCGCATCGGATTATAAGGCGCACCTTCAATGAATGGCCTATTTTAAAACTGTTTTCATATATAGGGCGCACCGCATTATAAGGCACATCCACTAGATGGCGCTGCGCTAAAGGGAATGTCAATAGAACAGTCAGATAAGTCAGTCAGTCAAACTTTATTAATAGAATACAAACCAGCGTTCTTACAACTCCGTTAACTCCCAAAACAAGTTAGTGCATTCACAATACGGTAGCGTATGTACAGGTAGCTCTTATTTGCGCCGCCCTCATTGAAAACAATGTATTTCCAACTTCATTTGTCACAGTTCAAAGCTACATGAACAGCGTTCGAGCGCACAGTTTTCTGTCCCCTCAATGTCGCAACTCTTCTACTGAGATGGAGCAAAGGCCGCGCCTCCTTGTTCTTTTGCGGCAGGATCCATAAACACGCCTATGGCACACATGAACAGCTGGGACTGGAATTCCCCTTTACTGTTTTTACCGCTGTCACTTCTGCGACGCCCCCTGAATACGGTAGCCATAATTAACCAACATTGATCCATATATAAGGCGCATCAGATTATAAGGCGCACTGTCGGTTTTTGAGAAAATTAAAGTCTTTTAGGTGCGCCTTATAGTGCGGAAAATACGGTAATCTTTAATCTTTCCTTTCCTGTTTAATGCTTCTTTTGGTGCAAGACACTTAACCCACCTCGCTTGCTTTGAGTGAATGTATTATTGTTATTATCTTGCCAATAATAATTCTTTAGCAGAGGTAATAATAATAATAATACATACATTTTATATAGCGCTTTTCACACAACTCAAAGACGCTTTACAAGAAACACAACATATGACAAACAAAAGAAACAGGAGAGATGTTATGAAGGGTTGAAAGCTAGTGTAAAGAGATAGGTTTTTAACAGGTTTTTGAAAGTTTGAAGAGAGTCTGAGGCACAGATGTGTGGGGGGAGAGAGTTCCAGAGGGTGGGGGCAGCAATGGCGAAAGCTCTGTCCCCCAAGGTACGGTGCTTGGATTTAGTGATGGGAGTGAGTAGATTGGAGTTCGATGATCGGAGGTGGCGGGAGGGACGGTGCTGCTGCAGAAGGTCAGTGAGGTATGGGGGAGCCAGGTTATTGAGGGCTTTGAAGGTGATGAGAAGGATCTTGAAATGAATGCGTTGTTGAATGGGGAGCCAGTGGAGCTGCTGTAGGACGGGGGTGATATGTTCCCTGGAGCGGGTGTGGGTGAGGAGGCGGGCGGCTGAGTTCTGAATGTACTGGAGTTTTTGTAGGTGGGTTGAGGGAAGACCATAGAGGAGGCTATTGCAGTAGTCGAGTCTGGAAGAGATGAAGGCATGGATGAGGGTTTCTGCAGCAGATGTGGACAGGGTGGGACGAAGACGGGCAATGTTGCGAAGGTGGAAGAAGGCTGATTTAGTGATTTGACGGATGTAGGGTTGGAAGGAGAGAGTGGGGTCGAAGATGAATCCTAGATTTCTGATCTGAGGAGAGGGGGTGACTGTGTGACCGTCGATGGATAGTGTGAAGTCCTGGGTGGAGGGGAGGAGGTTTTTGGGACCAGTTATTATTATTTCAGATTTGTTGCAGTTGAGTTTGAGGAAGTTGATGGACATCCATGATTTTATTGCAGTCAGGCAGTTTGTGAGGGTGGATACAGTGGCTGGGGTGATGGTTTTAGTGGAAAGATAAAGTTGAGTGTCATCAGCGTAGCAGTGAAATTGGAGTCCGTGGTGGCGTATGATGTGGCCAAGGGGTAACATGTACAGGATAAACAGAAGGGGACCAAGCACCGAGCCTTGAGGGACTCCATGGGTGACTGGGGTGGTGTGGGATGAACATCTGTTTATGGAAATGTATTGAAATCTGTTGGAGAGGTAGGAAGTGAACCAGGATAGAGCTGAACCAGTGATGCCAATGTGGGTCTGAAGACGGTGGAGGAGTATGGAGTGATCTATTGTGTCAAAAGCAGCACTGAGGTCGAGGAGGATGAGAATGGATAGGGAACCGGAGTCTGAGGCAAGCAGGAGGTCGTTTGTTACTTTGATGAGGGCTGTTTCGGTGCTGTGGTGGGTGCGGAATCCGGATTGAAAGGTCTCATATAACTGGTTGGAGAGGAGGTATTGTTTAAGTAAGGTAAGGTAAGGAGGTAAGGAAACCATGTTTATACTTTGCATTCATAGCCACGCTCATGAAGGACTCCGATTGCATCCTAAACTAAATTTAAAGCTAGCATCTTGTTACTGAAAAAATGCTTTGAAATGATCTCAGTGTTTTATAATAAAGACTGTCATATATAAGCCTACTGTGACTTCTTTAAAGACAGAGACTGATTGTTGGTTGACGTTGTTTTAAAAAGAAAATGCTGAGATAGACACAAGGAGAAGTTTTATATGAGAAAAATGTAAATAATATCTATAAAACAATATGCAAGGAATGCTCTGGAGAAAGCGGCAAAGTGATGACAATGCAAAAAAACCCAGAACTCTGGAAACAGAATGAAATGGCTCTGTGTGGATTTACTCTGTGTGGGTTCGAATGGGGAGAGTGTAAAACTAACAGAGAGAGATATACGGCGCCTGGAGCTGTTTGTGTTTGTAACAGAACATAATGACGTCTGTTTCATTTTCACTTATCTCTTTACGCTGTGGATGTAATACACAGAGAGTGACAGAGCGGCGGAGAAGAGGAACGGTTTAAAAAATCACAGGCAACGAGCAGAAAATGTTCAATTACTGTGTTTTTTTTATCACAATACAACTGCTGCAGAAGCGTCTGAAGGCAGGGTGTGAGGGTAACTCGCTGTGTAAAGGCCAGAAACAAACAGGATGGTTTTAATGTCTAAGCTGTGAAGAGCAGAAGAGGGCAGGCTCAAATGATCTCTGCATAATAATCAGAATGAAAACAGTCAGTTCCATAGAAGAACTTGTCTACTCACATTCACTGTCCCTCCTCTGTGCAAACCAGCTCAGTCTCCAAAGCTAAAGCTGGAGCTAAAGCTGTGTTAGCTTCAGTAAACAGGAGATTACTTCGGGTTTACCTCCAGCTTTCTGTGCTTTAAATTCATTTCTCTGCTCCACTTTAACACATTTTAACCTCTGAACATATAACCACATGAGTGTAACTCGTGTTTAATCCAGTCTAAACTAAAAATTAAACGTTTAGATTTTCGAAGCGAGAGTCGTACTTCGCTAAACCGGAAATAGCTGTTGCTAATTTAGCTTTATTTTTAGAAAAAGCCTCCTCAACAAAAAAAACAACAACATTTTTTCTTTTATTTCTCTTCTTTGGCTTGTTGTTTTTGCCTCAGTGGTAATAAGGTATCAAAATCTATTGCCATATTGTACAAAACAAGAGATTTTATAACTAACAATGGTTTGTATATGATATATTGCTCTTTGGTTATGCCCTATTTGTCATATTGTGCAGAGATTTGGAGGAATGCAGGCAAAACAAGTATAGATATGTTAGTTCAATTACAAAAAAAGGCTATTAGAATAATTAATAAAGTGGGGTATTGTAAACCAACTAATAACTTATTTATTCAATCTAAAACTTTAAACTTAAAATATTAGAGATCCTTTATAGAGTTAAAAATCATACTTTATCATCAATCATACTCTTTAAATTAAGAGTAGGTCATTATGATTTAAGAGGTTTATTTATGTTTGACTGTGCTAAAGTAAGAACTAACGTGAAATCAAAATGTGTCTCAGTTCTAGGGGTGAAATTATGGAAAGGACATAATTAAACATGTTTAAAGTATAAAATTATTATTGACTATTGTCTCAATATTGACCCCTGCCCCGTTCTGACCGAGTGGAAAAGCACCGATGGTCCCAGTCCCCATTTCCACAGAAGGTTAGAGGAACCGCAGAAGGTTCCTACAGAGGGAAAGGCCCAATGCCTGCTCCAGTCTCAGAATGAGGCTGGATATAAAAACCACATCACTGTGCGTTTGTGTGTGGCAACAGCGTAGGAGAGAACCTACAATAAAAATAAAAAGGGTTTGGTTAAAAAGCCTGATGAGATGATAAATGTCAGAGTTTGACTTAGTGTTAAAAGTGAATCAGTTAAAACCTCTTCTCCGCTGCGTCCACCTCCTCTGCAGAACTCGTTTTTACAGAGTTGTGTGTTGGACTCGGGCTGCTCCGCTGTGTCCCTTCCTTCCTCTTATCTTCTGCGTTCTAAAGTTATCTCCTGAACGTTTTCTGGCAGGACACAGACACAGGCCTTTGAGCTGCTGGCTTAAAATCAGCTCATCCTCCGTCTTTAACTCAGGGCCAAACGGGCTCCACTGAGATCCGGCCAAAGTCACTTAGAGCTGGCCCGAGCTGTCCACGGCCTACAGGGGGCGCTGGCCCTGTTTCTGTAACAGTAATGGCTTACATTCACTTAAATTTGGATTGTTACTACTATTGTAGTTTTATACCAATATACCTGCTTTAGTCCTGGTTTAGACCTGCTTTAGTCCTGGTTTAGACCTGCTTTAGACCTGGTTTAGTCCTGGTTTAGACCTGGTATAGTCCTGGTTAAACCTGCTTAGTCCTGGTTTAGACCTGGTTTAGTCCTGCTTTAGTCCTGGTTTAGACCTGCTTTAGACCTACTTTAGTCCTGGTTTAGACCTGCTTTAGTCCTGGTATAGTCCTGGTTTAGACCTGGTTTAGTCCTGGTTTAGACCTGCTTTAGTCCTGCTTTAGTCCTGGTTTAGACCTGCTTTAGACCTGCTTTAGTCCAGGTTTAGACCTGGTATAGTCCTGGTTTAGACCTGCTTTAGTCCTGGTTTAGACCTGCTTTAGTCCTGGTTTAGACCTGCTTTAGACCTGCTTTAGTCCAGGTTTAGACCTGGTATAGTCCTGGTTTAAACCTGCTTTAGTCCTGGTTTAGACCTGCTTTAGACCTGCTTTAGTCCTGGTTTAGACCTGCTTTAGACCTGCTTTAGTCCAGGTTTAGACCTGCTTTAGTCCTGGTTTAGACCTGGTTTAGACCTGGTTTAGACCTGCCTTAGTCCTGGTTTAGACCTGCTTTAGTCCTGGTTTAGACCTGGTATAGTCCTGGTTTAGACCTGCTTTAGTCCTGGTTTAGACCTGGTATAGTCCTGGTTTAGACCTGCTTTAGTCCTGGTTTAGACCTGGTTTAGTCCTGGTATAGTTCTGCTTTAGACCTGCTTTAGTCCTGGTTTAGACCTGCTTTAGTCCTGGTTTAGACCTGGTATAGTCCTGGTTTAGACCTGCTTTAGTCATGGTTTAGACCTGGTATAGTCCTGGTTTAGACCTGCTTTAGTCCTGGTTTAGACCTGGTATAGTCCTGGTTTAGACCTGCTTTAGTCCTGGTTTAGACCTGCTTTAGTCCTGGTATAGTTCTGCTTTAGACCTGCTTTAGTCCTGGTATAGTTCTGCTTTAGACCTGCTTTAGTCCTGGTTTAGACCTGCTTTAGTCCTGGTTTAGACCTGCTTTAGTCCTGGTTTAGACCTGCTTTAGTCCTGGTATAGTTCTGCTTTAGACCTGCTTTAGTCCTGGTTTAGACCTGCTTTAGTCCTGGTTTAGACCTGCTTTAGACCTGCTTTAGTCCTAGTTTAGACCTGCTTTAGACCTGCTTTAGTCCTGGTATAGTTCTGCTTTAGACCTGCTTTAGTCCTGGTATAGTTCTGCTTTAGACCTGCTATAGTCCTGGTTTAGACCTGCTTTAGTCCTGGTTTAGACCTGCTTTAGTCCTGGTTATAGATCCTGCTTTAGACCTGCTTTAGTCCTAGGTTTAGACCTGCTTTAGACCTGCTTTAGTACCATGCTTTAGACCTGGTATAGTCCTGGCTTTAGACCTGGTATAGTCCTGGTTTAGACCTGCTTTAGTCCTGGTTTAGACCTGCTTTAGTCCTGGTAGTTCTGCTTAGACCTGCTTTAGTCCTGGTTTAGACCTGCTTTAGTCCTGGTTTAGACCTGTTATAGTCCTGGTTTAGACCTGCTTTAGACCTGCTTTAGTCCTGGTTTAGACCTGGTATAGTCCTGGTTTAAACCTGCTTTAGTCCTGGTTTAGACCTGCTTTAGACCTGCTTTAGTCCTGGTTTAGACCTGCTTTAGACCTGCTTTAGTCCAGGTTTAGACCTGGTATAGTCCTGGTTTAGACCTGCTTTAGTCCTGGTTTAGACCTGGTTTAGACCTGGTTTAGACCTGCCTTAGTCCTGGTTTAGACCTGCTTTAGTCCTGGTTTAGACCTGGTATAGTCCTGGTTTAGACCTGCTTTAGTCATGGTTTAGACCTGGTATAGTCCTGGTTTAGACCTGCTTTAGTCCTGGTTTAGACCTGGTATAGTCCTGGTTTAGACCTGCTTTAGTCCTGGTTTAGACCTGCTTTAGTCCTGGTTTAGACCTGCTTTAGTCCTGGTATAGTTCTGCTTTAGACCTGCTTTAGTCCTGGTATAGTTCTGCTTTAGACCTGCTTTAGTCCTGGTTTAGACCTGCTTTAGTTCTGGTTTAGACCTGCTTTAGACCTGCTTTAGTCCTAGTTTAGACCTGCTTTAGACCTGCTTTAGTCCTGGTATAGTTCTGCTTTAGACCTGCTTTAGTCCTGGTTTAGACCTGCTTTAGTCCTGGTTTAGACCTGCTTTGGTCCTGGTTTAGACCTGGTATAGTCCTGGTTTAGACCTGCTTTAGTCCTGGTTTAGACCTGCTTTAATCCTGGTATAGTTCTGCTTTAGACCTGCTTTAGTCCTGGTTTAGACCTGGTTTAGACCTGCTTTAGTCCTGGTTTAGACCTGCTTTAGTCCTGGTTTAGACCTGCTTTAGACCTGGTATAGTTCTGGTTTAGACCTGCTTTAGACCTGCTTTAGTCCTGGTTTAGACCTGCTTTAGACCTGCTTTAGTCCAGGTTTAGACCTGGTATAGTCCTGGTTTAGACCTGGTATAGTCCTGGTTTAGACCTGCTTTAGTCCTGGTTTAGACCTGGTTTAGACCTGGTTTAGACCTGCCTTAGTCCTGGTTTAGACCTGCTTTAGTCCTGGTTTAGACCTGGTATAGTCCTGTTTTAGACCTGCTTTAGTCCTGGTTTAGACCTGCTTTAGTCCTGGTTTAGACCTGCTTTAGACCTGGTATAGTTCTGGTTTAGACCTGCTTTAGACCTGCTTTAGTCCTGGTTTAGACCTGCTTTAGACCTGCTTTAGTCCAGGTTTAGACCTGGTATAGTCCTGGTTTAGACCTGTATAGTCCTGGTTTAGACCTGCTTTAGTCCTGTTTAGAACCTGGTTAGACCTGGTGTAGATCTGGTTTAGACCTGCTTTAGTCCTGGTATAGTTCTGCTTTAGACCTGCTTTAGTCCTGGTATAGTTCTGCTTTAGACCTGCTTTAGTCCTGGTTTAGACCTGCTTTAGTTCTGGTTTAGACCTGCTTTAGACCTGCTTTAGTCCTAGTTTAGACCTGCTTTAGACCTGCTTTAGTCCTGGTATAGTTCTGCTTTAGACCTGCTTTAGTCCTGGTTTAGACCTGCTTTAGTCCTGGTTTAGACCTGCTTTAGACCTGGTATAGTTCTGCTTTAGACCTGCTTTAGTCCTGGTATAGTTCTGCTTTAGACCTGCTTTAGTCCTGGTTTAGACCTGCTTTAGTTCTGGTTTAGACCTGCTTTAGACCTGCTTTAGTCCTAGTTTAGACCTGCTTTAGACCTGCTTTAGTCCTGGTATAGTTCTGCTTTAGACCTGCTTTAGTCCTGGTTTAGACCTGCTTTAGTCCTGGTTTAGACCTGCTTTAGACCTGCTTTAGTCCTAGTTTAGACCTGCTTTAGACCTGCTTTAGTCCAGGTTTAGACCTGGTATAGTCCTGGTTTAGACCTGGTATAGTCCTGGTTTAGACCTGCTTTAGTCCTGGTTTAGACCTGGTTTAGACCTGGTTTAGACCTGCTTTAGTCCTGGTATAGTTCTGCTTTAGACCTGCTTTAGTCCTGGTTTAGACCTGCTTTAGTCCTGGTTTAGACCTGGTATAGTTCTGGTTTAGACCTGCTTTAGTCCTGGTTTAGACCTGCTTTAGTCCTGGTATAGTCCTGGTTTAGACCTGGTATAGTCTTGGTTTAGACCTGCTTTAGTCCTGGTTTAGACCTGCTTTAGTCCTGGTATAGTTCTGGTTTAGACCTGCTTTAGTCCTGGTTTAGACCTGGTATAGTCCTGGTTTAGACCTGCTTTAGACCTGGTATAGACCTTGTTTAGGCAGAAATCTGACTTAGTCCTAGTTTAGTCATGGTTAGAAACAATTAAGTCCTGGTTTAGTACTTGTTTGCTTTAGTCCTGGTTTAGACCTGCTTTAGACCTGGTATAGTTCTGGTTTAGGCAGAAATCTGACTTAGTCCTAGTGTAGTCATGGTTAGGAACAATTAAGTCCTGGTTTAGTACTGGTTTAGACCTGATTTACTCCTGGTTTGTGTTTAACTATATGCTTTCAGACAATTACTCAGTCCAAATACCTTTTTACTTCTAATAATAATAATACATTTTATTCACAAAGCACTTTTCTAGACACTCAAAGACTTCTTCATGAGTAATATTATTTTAAAGTAACAGCTCTCTTACTTTGGTTTATATTTTTGGCAACTCTCTGCTCTGTGACTTATATTTTTCTACAAACCGTAAACCAAACTAAAGCGCTTCTGTTCGCTGATGTCTGTGCTGGAGTTATTAGCGCCGGTCTGTGGAGGATCTGAATGCGGCAGAAGCAACGCGGCGCTGTCAGTGGCCTGGCGTCGGTGCAGCGAGCCTCATTATTTCCACTTCCTGTTGTTGGCGGCTGCAGGTTTTGGCCAATCATTGCCGCTCCAAACTCGCTCCAAACACAAAGCAGCCAACATCTGCCAGGTACGAGCCGCACTCTCCCTGTCAGGGCTACACAGAGGAGCTTTTTCTTTTGATTTTTCTTGTACTCGTGTTTGTGATCTGAGTAAGTATCCAGCCTGTTTTCTTCTCTGTTCTTGATATTTTGTTTGGTCAAAAGGTTCAGCTTCAGTTCTTAAGCCTCCTGCGTTGACAAGGTTCAAGCCAGAATCTATAGCCACCATTAAAAAGTTCACATTTTAGCTTAAAAGTAATTTGTGGTTGTTTGGCAGAAAAGACTGTGCCAATGAGAATTAAATATGGGCAAAACAGGGACTAAAACCAGGACTATTCCAGGTCTAAACTTGGACTGAAACTAGACCAAACCAGGACTTAAAACTGGACTCAACCAGGACTACAACCATGACTAAAACTTTATTAAACCAGGGCATAACCAAGACTAAACCAGAACTGAAACCAAGACTAAACCAGGACTGAAACTGGACTAAACCAGGGCTAAAACCCGGACTAAAATCAGAACTAAAACTGTAATAAACCAGGGCCTAACCAGGACTTTGCCAGGTCTAAAATTGGGCTGAAATAAGACCAACCTAGACTAAAACCAGGACTAAACTATGACTACAACCGTGACTAAAACTGTGTTTAACCAGGACTACGCCAGGACGAAAACCAGGATTACGGCAGGTCTAAACTTGGACTGAAACTAGACCAAACCAGGACTTAAAACTGTACTTAACCAGGACTACAACCATGACTAAAACTTTATGAAACCAGGGCATAACCAAGACTAAACCAGGACTGAAACTGGACTAAACCAGGGCTAAAACCAGGACTAAAATCAGAACTAAAACTGTAATAAACCAGGGCCTAACCAGGACTTTGCCAGGTCTAAAATTGGGCTGAAATAAGACCAACCTAGACTAAAACCAGGACTAAACTATGACTACAACCGTGACTAAAACTGTTTAACCAGTGCATAACCAGGACATAATCAAGACTAAACCAGGACTAAAATCAGAACTAAAACTGTATTAAACCAGGGTCTAACCAGGACTAAACCAGGATTTTGCCAGGTCTAAAACTGGACTGAAACTAGACCAAACTAGACTAAACTATGACTACAACCACGACTAAAACTGTGTTTAACCAGTGCATAACCAGGACATAATCAAGACTAAACCAGGACTAAAACCAGGACTAATCTATAGGACTAACCCAGGACTAAAACTGAACTAAGCCAGGGCAAAACCAGGACTAAGCTGGAAGTAAAACCAGGACTAAAACTGGCCTGAAACTTGACCCAATCAGGAAAACACGGACTAAACCAAGAATAAACCATGACTCAGATCAGGACTAAACCAGGAGTGGAACTGGATTAACTAACTAATGTCCTCTTTCACTGCATCCATAAATCTCTTGTCAGTTGTGGTACACTTCATATTTAATCCTTACAGCAGTCCTAAAACATAAGAGAGTGGTTGGTTCAATGCTTGCTTCTCTTATTTCCATTGTTGAAATGCCCTTGGGCAAGACATTGAAGCCTGACCTTCCCTGAGTGTCTAAAAATGCACAAATAAAATAAGAACATTCCACAAAATAATAATAATAAAAGTGATAAAATCATTTCTGTAATGCATGCAGTGCCCTGGCCGTGTTTTGCAGGATCACAGAGTACTTCAAAGTACTTGTACCTCAAACAGCCACAGCATCTGCTTCTCTTAAAGGTACAGACTTTAGTACAGCGAGCCTGCAGACGCGCCAGCTCCTCAGCAAGCTTTCTAGAGCCATGATATACTCCTCTTTCAAACGCTCCTCTGCTCGCCGTAACTCTTCATCTCAGAGCTGTCGGTCTTTCTGAAGCCTCTCTGTGACTGTGCTGCTGCAGAAAACCTCTGGCCTGGTGAGCAGCCTCTACTACTTTCTTTATCAAAGCAGGACAGTCTCGTTCCTCAGTCGCAGTGAACCATTTCTCTCCGGTCGACAGGGAACTGGCCTATCACAGCCGTTTATCTGCAGCTTAAGAATATGGAAGCAGAGTGAATGTAATCGCGTTTAGGTCTTTCCTTCGTCACCTGTTGGTTCTGCTGAAGTCCTCGTTGTTGTTCAGTCCTCTGTGGGATTTTTTCCTTGTCCTGTTTCCATTTTAACAACAGTAAAGTCCCTCTGACGTCCCACTTTCTCCTCAAGTCTTTGTACAACTGGCTTCTGCTGCTGTCCCCGTTCACAAATAAGGACAGAGCTGCTCAGAATACGCCGTTTTCTAGTGTTTTATGGCTAAAAAAAAATTCATAATCACGATTCTTTGGGTCATAATTGAAATTTAAAATGATTATTCATGTACTGCCAAAATAATAACCTGTAGAGGAAGAACAGTTTTATTTATTTGTGTTAGTGGATTCATAGACCCTAGAACAAGACTTTGGACAACGTTCTGGACAAAGACAAGCGTGCATGAAGCTTTGACAGCTCTGTAAAGTCCGTACAGAGCATGCACATCATTCAGAGTTCAATTAAATTAATCGTTTTTCCTTGATTATATCGATTTTGTAATCATTGGGAGCCATAATTGTAATAACAATTAATTGCACAGCTCTAGATTCCACCATGTTTGTTTTGGCTACAGGTCAGCGGTGCACTGCAATGTCCCACCCTTCCTTTCTCTGATTGGTTACTCTGCCTGCGATTGTTCCACCCACAGAAACAAAACTTACGCAAAGGGATACCAGACTAACTTCTTTTTATAGAAAAGTAAAAGAGTTTTTCTGTTCGGCCAGGTTAGAAAACTCCCAGGGCCAGAGTCAGAGTCCAGCACTAAGGGCCATATTTACTCAGACAAGTGCAAAATTGCGAGTGCAGCTTAAAAAATAGCGTCTGGTATTTGTGGGCGTGTTGCGTGTGATATACGAAGAGAAACTGCGCAAGTAACTGCTGCCGCAAATCTGATCTGTAAATGAGAATTTTGCGTGAGCATAAAACGCACTGACAGCGAGAGCAACTCTGTTTGCCAGCTCTGACTGCAACTTTCCTACAGGGATGCAACACAAAACACAATCTGAGAGTCCAACAAATAACAGGACTGACTGTAGTAGAGCTGTGTTCACTGTATCTGAGGGAGAATTATTTTATTGCATTTTACTTTCTTTTATTAACTTTGCGTAGTCCATCCTTGTTAAATGTCTCATGCGGTTTTGGCGCTGACCAGAGTCACGTGACTTATTTCCCCTCTGTGTAAGACAGTGAAGGGAGAGTAAAGTCCTTTTCACTGTCTGTCAGAGCCAGTAACCTTTCAAACAATTATATAAAATGTATCAGTAGCCTATATGGCGTGCTGATGGTGATCAAATAAAAATAACAATTAAAAAAAATTTTTGATGTGGGAGGCAATGAGATAAACACAGTGAGTAGACTTTGCGGAGTGTTTAAAGACTGTTCTGTCACCGTAAGGATTTAAAAGAAAGTTAAACAGACTGAAAGCCCAGAGACAGCAGCGGTAAAAGGCTGAAGTTCAGGGAAATACGAGCAAGAATCAAGGAAAAAGTACCGCAGGTAAAGTCTGTTTCTTTGTTTCCTTCGTCTTCAAATCAACACATTACTGTTGTCTCTTTGTAAATGAGCCCTGTTAAAGCATTAGAACTTATTTTCAACGCCCCATCTGTGCACTAAAAGCTGCACTCTTACCTCCGCAAAACTTTTGCACCTGCTTCTCCATCATACTCAATTTTCACGCAGATTTAGCTCCGTACTCTGATAAATCAAACAGCGACTGCAAAGCGACTTAATTTGCATTTTCCACGCCTTGAATTTTGCGCGTTTTGGCAAGAACGCCTTGTTTTACATATTCATTGAATCACAGGAGCAAAATCTGCGCCGCGCTGAATTTGCTCCTGTGAGAGACGCAAATCTCAGCTGCGCCTGGGTTTGCTCCATTTTTAGCTCGTCTTTTTCATTTAGCGTGCACGCAAACCTTTGATAAATCTGGCCCTAAGTCCTTTAAATGCCACTCATACACATTTTTTTATTATTATTAACCAAGTAAGCGCACATCAACGGCACATCACTGCAAAAAGCTCAGTTTAAGGTCCACATGCAGGCTTTAATAGCGTTTTAAGACCTTATTTAAACCCTGATAATGTAGAAAAGTGACAGAGAGAGAAGAGCTGGCTTTAAAAACTGAGCAAAAACAGAGTCTACCTGGGTACTTTAATGAGGCCACAGGAGAAATGACCTTTTAACCAAGTCAACATATGGTGCGGTACAGCTGTCTGTGTGCGGCTGGCAGCGGCACAAACGGAGCTGCCAGAGCGTCAGAGTGTGAGCCGTCCCATCGCCCGCCGACGCAGACAAAACCGCCTCAGGATGAGACAGAGACGGACCCAGGTACAACAGCATTTATTATAAACATATACACTTTAGTGAAGCGCTGGAGCCGCTCCAGGACTGTCCCAGTGTGGGTTTAGACGTGTCCCAGCCCAGGAACGTGTCCCAGCCCAGGAACGTGTCCCAGCGCAGGAACGTGTCCCAGCCCAGTGGGAGATACAGCCATATTTGGTCAGCGGCCAATCTTGTTCTCTACTGGCTCTGAACGCAACATTTCAGGCAATTTAAAGATGCAGGGAGTTTGCAGTAGACCCTACAGGTGTATTTAGACAGACAATGATGATGGACTTTACCACTACGTAAAATAAATAAAAAAAAACATTTAAATAGTTATGAGGATAAGTTTAGGCTGGTATTTTGGTTTTCATGCAAGAAAAACAATTGGAAACTCGAAGTTACATTCTTACTGTTAAGTGACAAAAGTGTCTCCATCACAAAACATCATAAAACAATGTAAACATTCAAATAGTTTTTCACTTTTTTTGCATAAAGGTTTAATCAACCCAAGCCCTGATCATACATAACAAATATTGAATTATTTTCAGAACAAAACCATTTTTATGCCAGAGTATGTAACAGCATCTGTTACGGCGCTTGGCCTGGGCCCGCCTACCTCTGCTCCCCACATGTCCCATTAACCCATCTTATTTTGTATGCAACAACTGCTGCTTGGGTTCCTGGCTCTGGTTGGTGGCCCAGCCTTTCTACCTGATCCTGGTTGGCTCCTGCTAGCGGCGCCACTGATTGGTCCGGCACTCTAACCCTGCACCAATCCGGAGTTTCCACCTGCCAAGGCTGCTCCCAATAAAAGTGAACGCCCAGCAGCCGGGGGCGTGGCTGGGACTCTGTGAACTACGCTGTGTCTCTCGGTTCGTCACTCTAGCCTGTTTAACTCTAGTGAGTGACTTGTTAGTTGTTTAACTGAGACACTAGGGTCACGTGATGGTTTTTGTGACTGTATAAGAATTGTATTATTTTTATTCTAGTTATCTTTACGCCTACACTCTGTTCTGGAGTCTCCTTTTTCTATTTTTGCATTTATTGTTAATATTGTTTGTGTTAGACAACCTGCCCTTGGAGGCACTTCTGTTACTTTCCATTTACACTTCCCTTATAAATACATTGCCAACTTTAATTTACCAATTTACATCTTGGTTGTGTTACTTCCCTTTTACCCTAGCTGAGCTGGTTGTAACAGCATCTTTTCAGGGTGTTACTACAGCTGAAGGGTAGCCTTAAAAAAAACAAAAACAAACTCTGCCAAATCACCGTGCGTCTGGTTCACTGTGGCAACCTCAAGTAAAAGGGAGAAGCCGAAAGAAAAAGAAAAATTACAGCTTTGGGTCGGTCAAAAATCACATTTATTTTAGGGATATTTTTTCTGTGCTATGTTGGATCTAACAACTTCCATTAAAACTGGCTGTAACGTTTTTGTTTCTACAAAAAAATCCTAAATCCTTCTAAATCAGTGTTGTTTGTGATCTCTGACAGACTCAAAGCTGTAATAACCCACCTAAAAAAATCCACTTTGCATTGGGAAAGTATTAAATAAAGTAGTAAATATGACATTTTTTCTGTTTGTAGATGCCATTACATACACTAGAATAAAAAAGTGTTAAAAATTTGAAAATAATTTAATGAAAAAAAAGTTGAAAGAAATATGAAGGTATAGCTACATTTTCTGTGATGTTTTTGTGATGAGGACACTTTTGTCTCAGCAGCAGTAACAGATTTAATCAGAGAGGAAACATGAAGTAATATTAGATTTGTGTTTAGAAAATCAACATTACACACCTGAGACACAGAGAGGAGGAAAGAACCACTGCAGAGTTTTATAAAAAATAAAACATTTGAAAAGAACACTTTTGTCCTCATTGAGCCCCAAGGGCTAAATATTAACACATCAGCCCTCGAGGGTGGCAGAGTGGTTATCTCTCCCACTTAATGCCAAACTAAGACCTGCATTTTCAGATAAAATTGTCACTTAACACTGAGTAAATGAGGATAAGAGGGGAAGTGGACGCCTGGGTGCTCTCTGGAGGATGCTTGGGCTGATTTCACTCTGATTTGTCTTCAGTGGGCTGTAGATTTATCAAAGCAATAATCATCCTCAACCCAAAGACACAACGAGAGTGTTTTCAGTCAAAAAACACGATTACCATCAGCAGCACAGAAACCTGATGCTTTTTTTTTTAAATGTTTGAAGGTTTATTGGCTCTGAAAGAAGAAGAATTATTTGTTATTGTAAAAATGTTTGCATTTGTAATGACCAGCCCACAAAGACAGTAAACAGAACTGTTCAGTGAACTATAGTCAGTACAGTTATATTTGTTAGTTTAGACCTGAAACTGCTTCTCCTTCCTGGGAGCAGATAAACCAGCTCTCACCAGCTCACTTTCAGAATCAAGAGCCTCTTGGATAAAAGGTGAAACATCTTCAGCTTTAAAAATCAACTCCAGATGACTGCTTTTGAAACTTTTGTTGTAATGCCATTCCACTGAGAGTGAGAGTCTTCACAGACATGTGTTATACATGTTATACATGTTATATATGTTATACATGTTATATATGTTATACATGTTATATATGTTATATATGTTATATATGTTATACATGTTATATATGTTATATTTGTTATATGTGTTATATGTGTTATATATGTTATATGTGTTATATATGTTATATTTGTTATATGTGACTGTCGTCTCTACAGAAATGTGAATGGTCACAGATTAAACCAGTCCTGATGTAGTTTATTATGGGTTTAATCTGATAGGAAAGTTTATAGACCACTCAGACCTGGTTTAGACCTGGTTTAGACCTGTTTTAGTCCTGGTTTAGACTTGGTTTAGTCCTGGTTTAGACCTGGTTTAGTCCTGGTTTAGACCTGGTTTAGACCTGGTTTAGACCTGTTTTAGTCCTGGTTTAGACCTGGTTTAGACCTGTTTTAGTCCTGGTTTAGACTTGGTTTAGTCCTGGTTTAGACCTGGTTTAGTCCTGGTTTAGACCTGGTTTAGACCTGGTTTAGACCTGGTTTAGACCTGGTTTAGACCTGTTTTAGTCCTTGTTTAGACCTGGTTTAGACCTGGTTTAGTCCTGGTTTAGACCTGGTTTAGACCTGGTTTAGACCTGTTTTAGTCCTGGTTTAGACTTGGTTTAGTCCTGGTTTAGACCTGGTTTAGTCCTGGTTTAGTCATGTTTTAATCCTGGTTTAGACCTGGTTTAGACCTGGTTTAGACCTGGTTTAGTCCTGGTTTAGACTTGGTTTAGTCCTGGTTTAGACCTGGTTTAGTCCTGGTTTAGTCATGTTTTAATCCTGGTTTAGACCTGGTTTAGACCTTCTTTAGTCCTGGTTTAGACCTGGTTTAGACCTTCTTTAGTCCTGGTTTAGACCTGGTTTAGACTTGGTTTAGTCCTGGTTTAGACCTGGTTTAGTCCTGGTTAAGACCTACTTAAGACCTGGTTTAGACCTGGTTTAGACCTTCTTTAGTCCTGTGTTAGACCTGGTTTTGTCCTGGTTTAGACTTGGTTTAGACCTGGTTTAGTCCTGGTTTAGACCTGGTTTAGTCCTGGTTTAGTCCTGGTTTAGACCTGGTTTAGACTTGGTTTAGTCCTGGTTTAGACCTGGTTTAGTCCTGGTTTATACCTGGTTTAGCCCTGATTTAGACCTGGTTTAGACCTGGTTTAGACCTTCTTTAGTCCTGGTTTAGTCCTGGTTTAGACCTGGTTTAGACCTGGTTTAGACCTGGTTTAGACCTGGTTTAGTCCTGGTTTATACCTGGTTTAGTCCTGGTTTAGTTTTGGTTTAGACCTGGTTTAGACCTTCTTTAGTCCTGGTTTAGTCCTGGTTTAGACCTGGTTTAGACTTGGTTTAGTCCTGGTTTAGTCCTGGTTTATACCTGGTTTAGTCCTGGTTTAGTCCTGGTTTAGTCCTGGTTTAGACCTTCTTTAGTCCTGGTTTAGTCCTGGTTTAGTCCTGGTTTATACCTGGTTTAGCCCTGATTTAGACCTGGTTTAGACCTGGTTTAGACCTTCTTTAGTCCTGGTTTAGTCCTGGTTTAGACCTGGTTTAGACTTGGTTTAGTCCTGGTTTAGACCTGGTTTAGTCCTGGTTTATACCTGGTTTAGTCCTGGTTTAGTCCTGGTTTAGTCCTGGTTTATACCTGGTTTAGCCCTGATTTAGACCTGGTTTAGACCTGGTTTAGACCTTCTTTAGTCCTGGTTTAGTCCTGGTTTAGACCTGGTTTAGACTTGGTTTAGTCCTGGTTTAGTCCTGGTTTAGTCCTGGTTTATACCTGGTTGAGTCCTGGTTTAGTCCTGGTTTAGTCCTGGTTTAGTCCTGGTTATGACCTTCTTTAGTCCTGGTTTAGCCCTGATTTAGACCTGGTTTAGACCTTCTTTAGTCCTGGTTTAGTCCTGGTTTAGACCTGGTTTAGACCTTCTTTAGTCCTGGTTTAGTCCTGGTTTAGACCTGGTTTAGACCTGGTTTAGACCTGGTTTAGACCTGGTTTAGTCCTGGTTTAGACCTGGTTTAGACCTTCTTTAGTCCTGGTTTAGTCCTGGTTTAGACCTGGTTTAGACCTGGTTTATACCTGGTTTTGTCCTGGTTTAGTCCTGGTTTAGACCTGGTTTAGACCTTCTTTAGTCCTGGTTTAGTCCTGGTTTAGACCTGGTTTAGACCTGGTTTATACCTGGTTTTGTCCTGGTTTAGTCCTGGTTTAGACCTGGTTTAGTCCTGGTTTAGTCCTGGTTTATACCTGGTTTTGTCCTGGTTTAGTCCTGGTTTAGACCTGGTTTAGACCTTCTTTAGTCCTGGTTTAGACCTGGTTTAGACCTGGTTTAGACCTTCTTTAGTCCTGGTTTAGTCCTGGTTTAGACCTGGTTTAGACCTTCTTTAGTCCTGGTTTAGTCCTGGTTTAGACCTGGTTTAGACCTGGTTTATACCTGGTTTTGTCCTGGTTTAGTCCTGGTTTAGTCCTGGTTTATACCTAGTTTAGTCCTGGTTTAGTCCTGGTTTAGCCCTGGTTTAGACCTGGTTTATACCTGGTTTAGACCTGGTTTAGACCTGGTTTATACCTGGTTTAGTCCTGGTTTAGACCTGGTTTAGACCTGGTTTATACCTGGTTTTGTCCTGGTTTAGTCCTGGTTTAGACCTGGTTTATACCTGGTTTAGTCCTGGTTTAGACCTTCTTTAGTCTTGGTTAAGACCATGTTTGAGTAAAAAGAACTTAGTTTTGCCACACATTTATGAGACAGCCTGTTCTTATAAAACCTTTAATAATATTTTATGAATGAACCTTTTTTCCTCGCTGCTCAGGTCCTGCAGTCGCGTCTCAGTCCTGAGGTTGAGTTAGAGCGGCCCCGAGCCAAACACAACATATTGTGACTGAGTTTGTGTCGTATACGAGCGAGCGTTTGAGGAGCCCTGTGGGGCCCAGACACAGAAGACCTGCCAAACTGAACATACTGCAGATTACTGAGGTGGACCGGGCCGGATTTAACCTGGCAACAACAAACCAGCCTTCCCTTCAGAGGAACAGATTACACACACGTCCGACGCAAGACCACACAAACGCAGACAATAAACCTGACTTTTAACGTTAAAATTTACACCGTTTTTGGTCCCCTTGCCTTGCAGACTGGAGAAGAACAGTGTACCAAAGATAAAATAAAGAAAAAAGGTGATTCTTCTTGTTCATGGGTTTGCAATTTATAGAATAATCGCAATATTGGATGCTGAACTTGCATTAACCAGCTTTTAATTAAAGAAAGAAGTTCTCTGGCCAGTTCTCGTGTTTTTTCTTTTCCAGACAAAGAGATCGTCTGGTGCATGTTGATGTGAGTTTGAGTTCCAGAAGGCAGAGTCTAAAGCTTTTGGATAAACATGGTCAGAAAACAGGAGAAGCTGCCACGAAATTGGAGAAATTATACAACCAATAACAAGAAAAAATCACTGTATCAAGCCTGTTTTAATTGTAGATGGATGGTCTTAGAGAATCTGCATCAGGACGGTTCAACTTCATTCAGAGGAGGGCAAAAGTAGGAAATTACAAGATTTGTTAATCCCACTTTAGACCTGGTTTAGTCTTGGTTTAGACCTGGTTTATAGCTGATTTAGCTCCAGTTTAGACATGGTTTAGTTCTGGTCTAGTCCTGGTTTATTCCCAGTTTAAATCTGGTGTAGAACTGGTTTAGACTAGGTTTAGTCCCACTTTAGACCTGGTTAAGGCCTGGTTTAGTCTTGGTTTAGACCTGGTTAAGACCTGATTTAGCTCCAGTTTGGACATGATTTAGTTCTGGTCTAGTCCTGGTTTATTCCCAGTTTAAATCTGGTTTAGTCCCACTTTAGACCTGGTTAAGACCTGGTTTAGTCTTGGTTTAGACCTGGTTTAGCTGATTTAGCTCCAGTTTCAACATGGTTTAGTTCTGCTCTAGACCTGGTTTATTCCCAGTTTAAATCTGGTTTAGTCCTGGTTTAAACCTGTTTAAGGCCTGGTTTAGTCTTGGTTTAGACCTGGTTAAGACCGGATTTAGCTCCAGTTTTTGACATGGTTTAGTTTTGCTCTAGACCTGGTTTATTCCCAGTTTAAATCTGGTGTAAACCTGATTTAGTCCCACTTTAGACCTGGTTTAGACTTTGTTAAGGCCTGGTTTAGTCTTGGTTTAGACCTGGTTTAGCTGATTTAGCTCCAGTTTTTGACATGGTTTAGTTCTGCTCTAGACCTGGTTTATTCCCAGTTATTCTCAAGGACAAGAAAAAAGCACTGTATCAAGTTTTAATTGTAGATGGAGGGTCTTAAAAAAGTCTTTATTAGGAGTTCAACTTCATTCAGAGGAGGGCAAAAGTAGAAAATTACAAGATTTGCGAGGGCCAGAAAGACAATTGCCGCATTAATCCGCATTATGAGTAATACTAATATTCATTACACACAATAAATAAACTCAAATATATATATTTTACGTACAAAGCCTCATTTGGGGCGATATTAACTTTCAAAAGTACAGTATATCCAGAAATATACACAGGATTTAACTCAAAAACACTGAACACATTGTTAAAGATGGAAGATTAAGTAATAGTTTATCTTTTTTAATACAAATGCACTATAAAGGGAGAAAATATGTCCCTCTTGTTTGATATGAGAGCCTTCACACAAGAGAAACAGATCAAATTTAAAGTTAAAAAGAGTTAAAAATGCCTGGTCTATATTCTGCTTTTATTATTTTTTTTAAACAGCAGCACGTTTTATAAACTTTAAAAACATGATCTGACCAAAAGAGAACATTTCCAATAATTACTTTACTATTCCATAAAGAAACAGGTGAAAAGACCAGCAGAGGGCAGCAGAGTGCAGCTCTGTTACACAGCTTTTTATTTTGTATGATGCCATTTTACTCCAAAAAGAAAAGAAAAGTCTGACAGGAATCAGTGGAAAATGTACACCAGACTGAATGTAGAGGGCTTGTTCATTGGTCAGTGCTTCCTGGAGTGGGCGGGGCTTCAAACCGAGCGTTTTGGGCCTCAAAAACTCAGCGCCAGAGAATACGGCATTACTCAAACACAACTCCAAGTCTGTTTTTGACGAGGGAACAACATTATAACATAGGAGAAAGAGAGGAGAAGAATGGGTCTACACTAGATTTAAGGAACAAATATTATTAAAACTATATTAACAAACAGTCCACAGGATAAAATAAGGTCATGTATTAATTATATTTTTGCAGAGCCTTAACTTTGCGTGACTTTCAGGAGAGTTTCCACAGATTTATTTAGGTGATAAGCAAAACACAAATCCTTTATCAAGATAAAAATTAAACTGAATGATGCAAGATCAACGCAATATAAGCAATATGCAGCTCTTCAAACTTTTAAACACGGTAATTAAAAATGGCCCGACACAGCGACTGAGTCTGTTCACACTGCATTAGGTCTCCTTATTTTACTTTGACTGACAGCACGGAGGAGTAAAAACTTTATCTGAATACTTTCACCATGCGCTGCTCAAGGCCGGAGTGGAGGAGCTGGTAATTACCGGAGAGTTTTACTGAAAAAGGAGAGACGGCCTTGAGCCAAATGCGTCCGGGATGAAGGACGCTCATGAACGGTAAGGGTCAGAGGTCAGGTTTCAGTAAACATGATGCTACCTTTTTCTTTATGAAGGTTGTTAAATAATTGCAAGAATACGTCGGTGTCCTGCTACATGTTTGGAATGGTTGCTAAGGAAAGGTAAAGGTATTTTTTATTCCTTGTTGGTTTTGGCAGAGTAACCTTCATCGGTCTGAAAACGTAAGGAATGAGGCTGAAATTTACAACGTTATAGACATGTTTTCTTTTTTCTTTTTATCCCCATCTGCCTCCTGTGTGCACTGATCCAGCCCTCTCCATTTATCCAGGACTGGGACCGGCACAAAACAAAGAGCACTTGTGACCTTCTGTGGCTTGATTTTGTTTTTGTATTTTTTTGTATATTTTTTGATATTGTCTAGCTCAGTGGTTCCCAAAGTGGGGTCCGGGGCCCCCTGGGGGTCTGCGAAGGTACTACGGGGGGCCCCCAGAGGTTGTCTATATTTCAATTTCAATTTATTATTATTATTATTATTATTATTATTATTTCAGACACATGGTTTTGGTTCATAAAAACAAATAAAACACAAAAATATAAAAAGTCAATGAAAATATTAAGTACCTAAAAACATTGGAAATTAATTACAGTTGTATATTTGTTTTAAAATATTACTTTAAAACAACTTTAAGTCAATAATCAGTGTTTTTGTAATGTTTTTATAAAAAAAAAAAAAAAAAAAAAAAAAAAAAAAAACATGGCAGAGTCTTTTGAACAGAGGGAAGTTTTATCATTGGGGGTCCGCGAGGGATTTTCGGAAATTTAAGGGGCCACGACCGTCTTGACTTTGGGAATGGCTGGTCTAGCTCAGTGGTTCCCAAAGTGGGGTCCGGGGCCCCCTGGAGATCTGCAAAGGCGCTGCAGGGGGGCCCCCAGAGGTTGTCTACAGTAAGATAAAACATAAAAAGAAATTGAGTTTGTGAACAAATTACAATTAAGTTCTGTAATATAGTTGTTTAAAATACTAAGTTGAAGCTATTTTATCCAACAGTCTGTGTTTTGGTAACAATAAAACTGTAATAAAGCAAGAATAAACATGTACACTGCAAAAAATCAAAATCTAGCATTAGCTAAAATGACTTGAATTCAGATTATTAACCTTGATTTGAGTAATGTTTTATTAAATTAGATTTATTACCCAACATGTCTAGATGATTTGACTTGTTTCAAATTATTTCTGTCTTAATTTTAAGCCATTTTTACTTATTTCAAGCAAAATTATCTGCCAATGGGGTAAGTGGAATTTTCTTACCCCATTGGCAGATATTTTTGCTGACAAGTCAAATTATCTAGACATAGTAAATAAATCTAATCTAGTAAAAAAAAAAAAAAAACTCACATCAAGGTTAACAATCTGAATTCAAGTCATTTTAACTAATGCTAGATATTGATTTTTTGCAGTGTAATTACCTTTAAATACAATAAATAAACAGCTTTTAGATCCTGAATTACCACTAATGTTTATAATCTTACAGTGATTTACATGAGCTTATTACTAAAGAATTAAACAATAATAACAATGTTTACAACTATAAACTGTTGTGTATAAATGTAGAAGTAATGTTTTGTAGATAATTAACTGGCCACTCTAAACTAATAAATAATACTTAATAGTGTGAATTATTCTAAAGTGTTACTGTTTTTTTTATTTTTTTGTTTGTTTGTTTGTTTGTATAAAAATCTATGGGAAGAAACATGACATAGTTGGAAATTTTATTGTTGGGGGTCCGGGTGGGATTTTCTGATTTTAAAAAGGGACACTCTTGACTTTGGGAATGGTTGATCTAGCTCTGCCATTTCCAGAGTCAAGAGCGTCGCGGTCCCATTAAATTTCCCAAAATCCCACGCGGGCCTCAACTACAGAACTTCCCACTTTTCAAAAGACTGTGTCATCATTTTTCTCCATATTTTTCTATAAAAATGTTATAAAAACACTGCCTGTTGGCTAAAAATTGATTTAACATAATATTTTTAAACAAGTATATAACTGTAAATTAGGGCTGCACGATATGAAGAAAACATGCGATATTCGATAACTATGTTGAAAATTGTGATAACGATATTATTGCGATATTTGAAAATAGAGCCTACTTTTGGAACATAGTAAGTTAAATTCACTACATTTCACAAAAATGTAAGTTCCTGTATTTACAAGTCAAAACAGCCACAAAATCAAAACTTAACACAGACGATCATTCACTCTCACATTCATTCAGTAGGGGACATTTAGAACTTTTTTTGGCTCCAAATCCAATACCAACCATTTAATGTTTAGTTTTAGCTGATCTGTGTAATAAAAGGGTAGCTCCAGGTTTTGTCTTGTGAAACTTAAGACCTATTATTAATACCACTTAGAGTGAAATTTAATTAGGGCTGCACGATATGGAGAAAATATGCGATATTCGATAACTATGTTGAAAATTGCGATATTATTGCAATATTTGAAAATAGAGCCTACTTTTCGAACATAGTAAGGTAAATTCACTACATTTCACAAAAATGTAAGTTCCTGTATTTACAAATCAAACAGTGACAAAATCAAAACTTAACACAGACTAAACCAGGAATAAAACAAGGCTAAGCTGTGACTAAATTAATTAAATTACCACTAAAACTGGACTTTTTAAACATTTTTATTTAGTCACAACACATGTTCTTTTAAGGCTCTGGTGGAAAATGATTCTTCAGTGTAAATCTCTGTCAGATGGAAGACCACAGCGTTATTGCGATATATTTAGATTCTTGCGATACTGATATTGCGTTTGCTGATATTGTGATAACGATAATTTTGCGATATATTGTGCAGCCCTACTGTAAATCCCCCAGGACTTTGGGAAACACTGATAATACAACATTAAACATCAACATCCAGCCGCCAGAGCTTTCCATCCAGAAGCTCATAGGCCTCTAGAAACAGGGCTTATGCAGAAAATGAATGTATACAATAATATTAGACTACTTAGGATACAAAATTAATTTAGTTTTATTTTGTAGGAGCATCTGGCTCTCACAGTGTCTGCCAAGAAAGATTCTGGCCCTTGGACAAATACGCTGCTCTGTAACTTCAACACGTGTTTAATGTCAAAACTACACTTTTCAAAACTTTTTGCTCTCCTGTGTATCGTGCACACTTTCTACAAAAAAAGAAAAAGAAAAGGGGATTCTGCAAAAACTGACTGTTGCATACAACGACTCTATGAGGATATTACTGAGGGTCCCAATACACTGTAGGGTAAAGCCTGAATTTTGCTTGAAATCTTAAAAAAAAAAAAAAAAATTGACTTCCGCTGTAGTACGTACGTGTAAGTCAAATGTTTGTAAATTGTACAGTACAATCTTTTGCAGCTGTTTATGTGTAGAGTTATGAAATTATCTAACGCCATCATACAAGCTCTGTACAAATAAAACTTATTTTTATTTATTATTATTATTATTTTATTTCTCTCTGTGGACCATGTGCTCTGTGTAAGGTTTGAGTGAATGAATGAATTGTAATTGATGACCCCTGACCTACAGACATGCAGCTGTTTGTGAATGTGTCACTCCAGATGTTTTACTGTGTATGTTACACACCAACCCTGGCTTTAGGGTTGCTCTGGCAGCTGACTCTGAACGGTACAAAGCAGCATCACACAAATTATATTTAGATTTTTTGTTTTTGTTTTGTTGTTGTTGTTTTTCACACCAAAGCAGCAGCAGCATCACGTCAGATGCGAGTGAACTGCTTTCTGTTTTATTCAATCTGACGGTTCACACCGGGGACGTCTTAGCGCGTCTTACGACCGACGCCGCGACGCTACGCTCAAATGAGGTTGGAGTTCTATTTTTCCAGCGTCTCTGCGTCGACCGGCAGCGCTACAGCCGAGAAACACAGGAAAATAAACTTCTGCTACACTTTCAAAATAAAGGTTTTCTAAATGCATGACTGACGTAAACATCGCGCATCTCACCAAGGACTTCAGTGAATGTTGCACCATGGACGACGAGAAGCTTTTGAGACCAATTCCACAATCTGCACTTGTTTTCCATAATGTTTTTAAACTTTTATGTCTTATCTGCGTAAATATGTAACTGTGTTTTGTGTTTGCTGCTGCCTCTTGGCCAGGACTCCCTTGAAAAAGAGGTTCTTAATCTCCTTAATGGGATATTTCCTGGTTAAATAAAGGTCAAATAAAAATAAAATAAGTTAATTCTTGAGGTGGAGAACTTTAACATTAACTTTAAGACACAAAAAGATTGTAATTCTACTTCTAGCACGGTAGTAGTGCTGTTGTCTGATCGCCAAGCGAGCTCAATAAAAAAAAAAAAGCGTAATTGGTCACGTACTACAGATAAAAGTACATTTTATTCAAACAAAAATAGTTTGGTATAAATCATTTCGTAATATTTCTGCTTAACCATCTGAAGAAGTAAGAATATCCACCAACTATAGGAATGAAGTTGGTAAAACAGGGAGCAGGGACGCAGCGCCGTCCAAACGCAGCTCTGACGCTTTCGATTTTGAAAAGACGCACGTAAAACTGATCTGCTGCTGCAACGCCCCCCGTGATGTTTTCGGTGTGAATTTGGGGCGAGTCGTCTGTAAAACTCAAGGGGGAGAGCGTTACAGCAGCAGCTCTGATGCTTTTAATGAGTACGCGAGTAAAACGACCGCTCTCGAGGCGTTTTCAGTGTGAATTACTCTACTCTCAATCCACGAGAAGCTTCTGTGTGCCTTATTTTGTCTGTACTCTATTAAACACTTGATGCCACTTTTAACAATGTAAAAAAAAAAAAATATTTTGACAAACAAGCTGCCTCAAACACGTCTATAATTTGTAAGCCGCAGGTAACGTAATGAAGTTGTCAAGAGCTGCCAGACTCTGCTGCTGCTGCTGATGGGAGAGGTCGAGGCCGCTCTGTTTTTGTGCTAAAATGGGAAAAACCTGCAGTGCAAAAACACCTTTAGAAAAACCAAATGATGTTGATTTTAGACAGAGTTTAATGCCCGTGACCTTGCGCGACCATGAAGCCAACACACTGTACAAAACAGCTAATAGCTAATAAACCTGCGTTATAACAGAGCAGGAGAATAATCTGAAAATCCAAGTCGAGCTCTCCATTTCGCCAGGAGCCAGGCCAGATAACCCCGGCGCTCGGATACGCACACACTCACTCTGGGACTTAATGGAGTGTGCTCTTGGCTGTGAGCGCTTAGATTTCCACGCCAGACGTTTAACTTGGCTATTAATACTCTTTAATAGGGGTCAACGCTGCAGAGGAGAGGCAGAAACACACACGCGGAGACAGGCGGAGACGTGTGTGGACACATTCAGCTCAAGAGTCCACGGAGTTTAGGCTAAGGCTGAGAGAAATGTGCTGCTCAATACAGATTAAATCAGATTAATATGTCATGTGATAGGAAGCTGTGGAAAAAACATGGAAGGGGAAAAAAAAAAACAACATACCAGGAGTAAATGAGAATATTATAGGGATACTACACCAGAATTAAACTAGATCTAAACCAGGACTTAAACAGGAATAACTGAAAAATAACCCAGGTCTAACCCAGAACTAAACAAGGTCTGAACCAGGACAATGCCAGAAACACCCCAGGTCTAACATAGCACTAAACCAGGATTAAACCAGAATAATCTACGTTTAAACTAGGTCTAAGCCAGACCTAGACCAGGACTAAACAAGGTCTAAAGCCAGCGCTACAGCAGGTCTAAACCAGGACTAAGTCAGGATTAAACCATATAAAAGCCAGGAATAAATGAGAATATTGTAGGGATACTAAACCAGAAATAAACTAGATCTAAACCAGGATTTAACCAGGAATAATAAAAAAAATAACCCAAGTCTAAACCAGAACTAAACCAGAACTAAACAAGGTCTGAACCAGGACTATGCCAGAAACACCCCAGGTCTAACATAGCTCTAAACCAGGATTAAACCAGAATAATCTACGTTTAAACCAGGTCTAAACCAGAACTAACCCAGAACTAAACAAGGTCTGAACCAGGACTATGCCAGAAACACCCCAGGTCTAACATAGCACTAAACCAGGATTAAACCAGAATAATCTACGTTTAAACCAGGTCTAAGCCAGGTCTAAACCAGGTCTAAGCCAGCGCTACAGCAGGTCTAAACCTGGACTAAGTCAGGATTAAACCATATAAAAGCCAGGAGTAAACAAGAATATTGTAGGGATACTAAACCAGAATTAAACTAGATCTAAACCAGGACTTAAACTTAAATAATTGAAAAATAACCCAGGTCTAACCCAGAACTAAACAAGGTCTGAACCAGGACAATGCCAGAAACACCCCAGGTCTAACATAGCACTAAACCAGGATTAAACCAGAATAATCTACGTTTAAACTAGGTCTAAGCCAGACCTAGACCAGGACTAAACAAGGTCTAAAGCCAGCGCTACAGCAGGTCTAAACCAGGACTAAGTCAGGATTAAACCATATAAAAGCCAGGAATAAATGAGAATATTGTAGGGATACTAAACCAGAAATAAACTAGATCTAAACCAGGATTTAACCAGGAATAATAAAAAAAATAACCCAAGTCTAAACCAGAACTAAACCAGAACTAAACAAGGTCTGAACCAGGACTATGCCAGAAACACCCCAGGTCTAACATAGCACTAAACCAGGATTAAACCAGAATAATCTACGTTTAAACCAGGTCTAAGCCAGGTCTAAACCAGGTCTAAGCCAGCGCTACAGCAGGTCTAAACCTGGACTAAGTCAGGATTAAACCATATAAAAGCCAGGAGTAAACAAGAATATTGTAGGGATACTAAACCAGATATAAACGCTCAATACAGATGAATTCAGATTAATGAGTGTGTATATGATAGGAAGCTGTGGAAAAACCATGAAAGGAAAAAAACAACAACATACCAGGAGTAAACAAGAATATTGTAGGGATACTACACCAGAATTAAACTAGATCTAAACCAGGACTTAAACTTAAATAATTGAAAAATAACCCAAGTCTAAACAAGAACTAAACAAGGTCTGAACCAGGACTATGCCAGAAACACCCCAGGTCTAACATAGCACTAAACCAGGATTAAACCAGAATAATCTACGTTTAAACCAGGTCTAAACCAGGTATAGACCAGGACTAAATAAGGTCTAAAGCCAGCGCTACAGCAGGTCTAAACCAGGACTAAGTCAGGATTAAACCATGCTTTTACATGGAGGAGTAAATGAGAATATTGTGGGGATACTAAACCAGAAACAAACTAGATCTAAACCAGGACTTAACCAGGAATAATCAAAAAATAAACCAGGTCTATGCTGGGTCTAGCATAGGACTAAACCAGGTCTAAGCCAGCACTACACCAGGTCTAAACCAGGACTAAATCAGGAATAAACCAAGTAAAAAACAGGAGTAATATTGTAGGACTAAGTAACCAGGTGAAAACCAGGACTTAACCAGGAATAATTTACAAATAAACCAGGTCTAAGCCAGCACTACATGAATGAATGTGAGAGTGAATGTCTTCTCTGGGGCAAAATGGAACTAAGGTCAAATAGAAAACTCTGTAATGGTCACCGGTCAGTCTTAGTTTTAATGTCTTGTGTTTGTGTCAGAGGCCAGATTACAGTGAATCTAAAGAATGATGAACCTACACTGTTGTGGAATAAACTCTGGGTGGTTTTTAGGTACAATTTTATTTCCCTGTGAGACAAAATCCACAAAGTCTGTCAGTGCAACAGTCCCCGAGAGGATGTTTAAGGACTGGCTGATATTCCCGAAAGACTAGTTACAAGTAGTTTGCTGCCTGCTTGTCTTCTTTCTTGATTTAAACAATCTGGTTTCAATGTCAAGCCCAACTTATCCTAACAAACTTCCTTATCTCCTCGACTTAGAGCCAAAAAATTCACGACGCCAATCACACAAGAGGTAAAGAATGTTCTGAACCCAGGCCTGGATTAATACAATAGTTATGGTTAAAGAAGATTTTACTTTCTCCATAGGGAAATTTGTTCTTCTGCATTCTCTGGAGCGACCTTTCTGTTGAGTGTTTAAGCTTAAAAACATGTTTGCATTTATATATTTTCCATGTTACGGCCCTGAAAATCAGGCACGTGCAGAGGGGGGGGGCGGAGGGGGCTTGGGCACCTGCCCCTTTTGCCCGTTGCCTCCAAGTGCCCTTTTGGTCCTTGGTCTTTTTTTTTTGTGGCTTTAAGCCCTCATGTGGCTCTTCATAAGAGCATTTATTCATTCATTAATTATTAATAATTTGAAATAAATGACATCACACGGCCGCCAGCACCTCGTGACCTTTAACCTTTTGCCTCCGTGAGTTGCGCAGCTGTCACATGACCCTCACGCAGCTGAAAACAGAGGAGAGAGCGGACTGCGGAGCCAATAAAGAGGGCTGTTATCATTTTTTTGGTCCAGATTCCAGAACTTAAACCCAGTCTGGTCTCTGGGAATGAAAGCACAGTGAGTGAGCTGCTCGTGTCGCGTGATTTGTAAAACAAAGCCATGAAAGTATTACGCACGCACGTGAGATCATTTCTGTTTAAATACAGAGCTTTTGACCGCTACTTGCTAACCACCTGGATATTTACAAAATGCTTCCATAAAATGCTTTGTGATTGTTGACAGCATAAAATCTTTTTAATTTTAGACCGGGTTGCTTATAAATAATGGATTGCAGTTAGCATTTAGGCATTTTAATGCAATTAAATTGCGAGAATTTGCTATAATTGTGCAAAAATACGAACTAGTTTGTGATGGGAGCTGGCAAAATGTGATCTGATAAGAAAAAATGTGATGTCCCAAAATCTTGTTCCCACATAACTTATTTAATTTATTACTAGAAATGTCTAAGGACTTCCTCAGTGCTGGGAATAATTCTCATCTTGTCAGAGCACGGATAAAATGACATTATTTAGTTTAGTGTCATGCAGTGTGTGTTTTCTTTACATTTTATATGTTCATTAGTTTTTTACAATTTTCCCAAAATTTTATTAAAAATGTATAGCTTCATCCTTACCGTATTGCAATATATCATAGTATACACAGAAATGTAACAGTTGTGTGAGAGTCTTGCTTGCCACAGTCCTAACACAACAGTGTTTTAATCTGGTTTTATGTATGTGCCCCTTTTTCACTTTGAGCACCTGCCCCTGTAGAAGTCTCTGCACCTGCCTGCTGAAAATACTGCAAATATATATATTTACAATAAAAGAATTATTGTGTAACTCTGTGATATGTTAAACTGTGACTTCTGTGACTGATTGAAACTTTATTTTTTTTAATGAATTAGTAATCTAGATGTATTATGTGTAAACCAAAAAATAAATGTAGTCCTGTTTCACACTATCCACCACAAAACACAGTTAGTACATGTTTTATTAAAAGTGGGTGCCTATTAATATACACTATAGTACATTTATATTTTAAAATCACAATTTGTGCTGGATATAAACTAAAATAATTCATGGTACATTGTTTTCTATGTTTTTCAGGTATAAAATGTATTTTTTACAGGACTTCCGGCTTGTGCGTGCTCAGAACAAATCCCATAGTGACTCAATTCATTTAAGAGATTTTCTCCTGACCTTAAGTAGACAGAAGACCACAACTGCATCTTCAGTAAATCGGCTAAAAATTGATGCAAAAGAGAGAAATTTTGAAACGGTGGAGGAAAAAATGAATCGTGATTCCCCTTTAAAACAGCGTACAGGCCACTGGTGTAATCTGGCTCAGGTGTTTGGTGCTAGACATCATTACCTGGCCATTTTACTTAAACGTAACATGCATTTATATCAAGTTTTAGTTTACAGAACTCGTAAAATCACTAGCAACGTACCAGGCAGGAGAGAAGCATCTGAAGGTTTTATTTAGGCTGCACCTGTTTGCTCCGTTTCCCATTGTTCAGAAATTAGCTTGTGGTTAGCAGCGAGCTAAAGCAAAGCTAAGTGGCTAACAGCAGCCCTGTTGCGCTGATATAAGACTTGACTTTTATCAGGCCCATTATATATTTCTTGTATTCTGTTTTAGGAGCATAGTAGAAAGGTGTTAATAAAAGTGACTAACTAATTATGCTATATATTTTTGTATTTATTTAAAAAGGGACAGTGCGCATTAATCAACAAATAATGCAAATACACCCAAGTTTGCCAAATTAGGCTAATTTTCATCAGTAGGCCCCCTGCCAGCTGTGAAAAGGCAACCTAAAAAAATAAAAAAAAAAAAAAAAAACATGCTACATAAAATCACAGAGTGCCCCCAGATCCTCAAATATTCATACATATATACATATTTTTTTTTTAATAATTTTTACATGTCATTGTTTTAATATCTACTTTTTTAAATTACATTTCAGTTCATAAGAAATATACAACAATTTAAGTTTGATAAGGAGATACAAGTAGGCTATAAAAAACATTTTTATACTGCATAATTATACTGCAACTAACTCTGCTAATAAAAATTGAAAAAAAATTGTAATCGTGAACAGAAAATCGAATCAAATCATGACTTCAGTGCATCGTTACATTGCTACCTGTTTGCTCCTAAGCTGAAAACAAACAATATCTGCCAATACTGCTTAAAACACTATGTACTACATTAATTTAACCAAATACTTTTAAGTGTTTAGCTCAATTTGCAAGACTCCAGGCCCACTGCTATTGATTTAAAAGGTTTAAGGAACACAGCCTTCCTGCTCCGTGTTAATCCTGCTTCAGTACGGACCGTGCCAGGTTAAAGCACCTCTTAATAACCAGTAACCACTGCCAATTAACACACTGTGGTTGTATAAAGTGTGCAGTTATGAACCTGTGTGTGTGTAGCTCTGTGCCTTTGTCCACCAGAGTGTGTTCTGCCGCAAATTAATAGATTTTTTTTTCTCCACGTCTCAGCGTATTGGGAAATTAGAGCTACAAAATTAAGTGTGATTGCCCTGAAGGCCTTTTCTATTATTACTTAACAGTGTTCGGAGACCAGACGGGCTGCTGCTGGAGAATTACCCAGAGCTGCAGGGCTAAATGACGCTTAAAGAATATATAAAAGAAAGAAAAAAAAGAGAGAGAGAAAATGAAAGTTAAAGCTAAACTCCTCAAAATACAAATAAGTGACTCAGACTGAAAGTTAAACTTCTAACTCTGAGTTTAGCCTTTAAGCACCTTTTATCTCCGTCTCATTAAATATCACATCATTGCTTCCCCTTTTTAATTTTTGTTTTTAAAACGTTGCTTCTCTTTGTAAACAGATGAATCTATAGTGCCAAAACAGATTTCTAAACCGGGGCTAAACCAGGAATAAAGAAGGTCGAAACAAGGTCTAAACCAGGAGCAAAATAAACAAGAATGAAACCAGAGCTAAACCAGGACTACACCAGGTCTAAACCAGAGCTAAGCTAGGTCTGACCAAGGACTAAACAAGGGCCAAAGCAGGAATAATAGGGCTACATAAGGTCTAAACCAGGTCTAAACCAGGACTAAAACAAGGAATACACAAGGACTAAACAAGGTCTAAACCAGGTCTAAACCAGGACTAAAACAGGAATAAAACAAGGAATACACAAGGACTAAACTATAGGGCTTAACCAGGATCACACCAGGTCTAAACCAGGTCTAAACCAGGACTAAATCATGTCTAAACCAGTATTAAGCCAGGTCTAAACCAGGAATAAACCACGACTGAACCAGGGCTAAACCAAGACTTAACCAGGAATAAAACAGGACTAGACCAGAGCTGAAACTGGTCTAAACCAGGACTAAACAAGGACTACACCAGGTCTAAATCAGTATTAAGCCAGGTCTAAATGAGGGCAAAACTAGGTCTACACCAGGACTAAATCAGGTCTAAACAGGGACTACACCAGGACCAAAACAGGAATAAACAAGGTCTAAACTATCAGGCTTAAAGAGGACCAAACCATGTCTAAACCAGGACCACACCAGGTCTAAACCACGTCTAAACCAGTACTAAACCAGGTCTAAATCAGGACTACACCAGGTCTAAACCCGAGCTAAACTAGGTCTGCACAAGGACTAAACCAGGTCTAAATCAGGAATAATATAGGACTACATAAGGTCTAAACCAGGTCTAAATCAGGACTACACCAGGTCTAAACCCGAGCTAAACTAGGTCTGCACAAGGACTAAACCAGGTCTAAATCAGGAATAATATAGGACTACATAAGGTCTAAACCAGGTCTAAATCAGGACTACACCAGGTCTAAACCCGAGCTAAACTAGGTCTGACCAAGGACTAAACAAGGTCTAAACTATAGGGCCTAACCAGGATCACACCAGGTCTAAACAAGGTCTAACCCAGGACTAAACCAGGTCTAAACCAGTATTAAGCCAGGGCTAAACCAGGAAAAAACCACGACTGAACCAGGTCTAAACCAGGTCTAAACCAGGAATAATCTAGGATAAAACAAGACCTCAAAAAGATCTAAACAAGATCTAACCCAGGACTAGAGGAGGATTAAAGCAAAACCTAATTAAGCAATGGTCTCCACTTCATTATCAGACTCCTGGTACCTCCAACAACACCTTTACCACAGTTTGAGAACCGCTGCATTAGATTATACGGGTTTCCTGCAGCTAAAAGAAAAAGAAATAAAGATAAAGCTAGTTCCTGTAGAAATGGTCATTGGTTGTCGCAGTCCTTCAGAAACGCTGTCCCTCCTGCTGACAGAGCTCTGACTGAACCGGACCTGGGCCTGTCTGTCTGTTTCCTGGCTCCTGTCACTCACTTTCCGCCCAAAAAAAACCCCCCAAAAAACACAACATCTTATTCTTGAGCGCGCGACAGCCGAGGCGGACTGTCCAGACTCCATCAATCACAGAGCGCCGCTGCTGTTTTGCATGGGTGGCTCCATCTGAAGGCTGCAGAGCGAAGGCCGAGTGAAGATATGAGGCTGAATCTCAAACGCTCGTCTAATCATTTCAAAGGCAAATAAGAGGAACAGAGGAGTGTGACTGGAACGGCGTGGGTGGTTTCACAGCAGTGGACTCTGAAGTGTCCATGACCGCTGCCACATGTTTCCTGGAGATTATTTAGACTGTGGTATAAAACAAAGTCATTAAAAAGCACATTTACTAATCAAGACGTTCATGTTCGTTAGTGCTGTGGTGAATCACGGAGCTGGACCACGGAGAATACAGATAATGCAAAAGAAATGACACGCAATGTACAATTAATAGTTTTCAGTCATGCAAATTTTGAGCTCCACAGGAGGGAAAAACAAAGATGGCGACTGAAGCTGGCATAAGAAGATGCAGCCAAGTAAACGGTAAAGACAAAATACTAGGTGGAGTAAAACTTTAAATACTGGGGACCTGTGACCTGTGTGAGGCAGAGCTGGACTTTAGAAATCCTCTCGAAGTAAACTTATAAACGCAAAGAAAGTTGTTTTTTTTCAGTCGGGGTGGGCCACCAGCCCAGTGCACGGGAAGGACAGTCGTTTTTCAGCACAAAAGGTTATTGCCTAACACTAGCTTTAAGGCAATTGAAGAGGTTAATGAGTTTAAAAAGCTATAAATGTTGTTACTTTAAGTCATTGTAAGACTGGTAACACTGAGGGTTGGTTTTCTTATGCTTTTAGTATTAAAGGTACAGTCAAGTTTTGAGTAATCTATGCATGTTATTCACATTTTGTTGGTTATACGTATAATCAAGCTTCATATAATCTTTATATATTCATTATAGTAAAAAACTTCAGTGCTGTGAGTGTTTGCAGTGTCATGATAATGTCATGTGTTCATCTTCATGCATTCTTTGAGAAATGTGTGACTTTGTAACTGTGAGGGAAACACTGAGCCTCACTGTAGAGAAGATAAAACACACACAGAGGTACAGAGTTTAATTTGGTTCCTGATTGTAGTTTAGTGTAACTGCCACTAGGGGGCGCAGTTTAGTGGGTGTGGTTAAATGTTGATGACATCAGAATAAAGGGGAACATAACATGATGGGCGTGTCCCAGGCTGCCTACATTACATCATGGGTTGTAAATTTCCACTACTTAATGATTTCTATGACTCCATAATAATGACCTGGATGAACTTTGGTGGCTGTGACAAACTGAGCGTCTGCAGCAGGAGCAGGGGTTGGCTCCAGCTCAGTGGGGATGTGTTTGTTTACTAAATAAATTTGAGTAGCAACTGTCTAAACGAATAATAACTGGTTATTATCAAGGACATATGAAAATGAGTGTTATCACAAAAGTATAAAAGATGATGTTTGGATGAGCTCGGGGGCTTCTGTGGAGACCGGACATGAGCTCCGTTTGTTGTCATGTAATAAACTTTTCTGTGCTGGACTCTCTCTCGTCTGCTCTTTGTTTTTGGATCTATTATGTATTTTTTATTCTACACAATGTCATTTAAATACTGTAGGTTTAAGTGGTTACCACTGTTTACCCTCCTTGGGAAGAGGGACTTGTTTAACAACACAAATTCACATCATCTTATTTCTGAGTCAGTTTTCTTTGATGAGATTCTGTAGAAAAACAGATGTAACCTGAGTAAACTGTGGCTTCAGCTGACGCTCGGTGGATTAACGTTAAACCTTTGCCATCCAGGTGTCACTGTAAAGACTAAGAATTGCAATTTTAGACTGCAGGTTCTGACACAGGAGAATATGTCTCACTAGATTATTACCTGTGTAATGTACAGTAGTATTATTAATAATGTGGTAATGCAGTATTATTAGTAATGTTTAACCAGTTGTCCATCCATCGTGGTTAATATTAATCTGCATTATGGCCATAATCGATTGAAAGAAAGAAATACTAACAATGAATGGTTCTGCTGTGCAGTAGAGCAAATGTACCGTGCTATTGAAGAGTTACAGCAAATTAAACATACAATTAAAAATATATAAGCCTATAACTTGTCTTTAGTTTAAACAAAGCCACTTTTTAATGGTTGATGACTTTGATAAAGAGCTGTTTTTTTTTTAACAAATGTATTGATGTCAAGCTGGTGGTTAACCGTTAATTGATAATCATTTCATTTCATCAAGATGCATAACACTGCTGCCCCTCCATTAAGAGAGTTTTTTCAGTTGCGCTCGGATCAAATGACGAGAACGTCCCGTTCATCTGACCATCGCCCTTAAACATAGTACAATGGGACAATCCTCTTTCTCATTTACTGCAGCAAAAAAAGTGGAACTCACTACTGGTTGAGCTTAAAACATGTCCCAACTACCACACTTTCTCCCACAGGTTAAAGCAACATTAATGTCAACATTAATGTCAACATTAATGTCAACATTAACATGTATTAAATAAGGATGTGGCTGGATTTTGGGATTATATTGTTAGATTCCTGAGGGATTGTATAGTTTGATTATTTAATCAACAGTAAACGTTGGTGGAGTGGTGTTTGTGTGGTCTTAAGTGAATTCATATTTATGATAATGGTAATTTAATTTTTTGCTGATACAGTGTTTATTGTATATAGTTTTTATCTGCGAATGATGTTAATGAAATAATACGTGAAATTTTATAGTAGGGTTTGATTGATGATGAATTGATTTTTTAATTTTTTTTTATGGGAAATAATGATAACGAATTACTATTTATGTAGTTTTAATAAGATTCAATACAGATGAGTTTATCTTTGTTTAAATTTTATTGTTATTTATGTGTATTGATGAAATAATAATTGCATATGTTTAAGGACTACAGATGGAAATTAGCCATGTGGCTATAATCTGGTGCAAACATTTTTGCCTTCGCATTATGTTTAACTGTACATTGTCCTTGAATGAATAAATAAATAAAATAAGACTATTAATTAATGAATTAAAGAAAATTAACTTATTGTGCCTGTAGGGTTTCCAAAAAGATTCCAGGCCTGATGTAAAACAACAACCTCTCTTTTCTGTCAAAAGTGGTGATAAATATTCTGTGACATTGCTCACCGGTCTCTGTTAAATCAAAGGCTGTGACGTTGCATAACACCTCTGAGTAAAATTCATGTGTTGTTGAGAATTAGCTGTGTGCTAATGCTCTGTGCTAATGCAGCTGGGCAGCACTGAGTCATGCGGATGTTTACAAAAAGCTGTTATTGCTAAGACTCCTTTTGCCTCACTGATAATTATAATTAATCAAATAAATGAACATTAAACATCAGGGTTTCTGCAGGGTTCCAGTTTTTTATAACCTTTTTATGACCTTTGTTCAAGAAAATAAGACTTATTTCATAAGCATGCAGTGTATCAGAAATGTACAAAACATTGCAACAGTGAGTACCACAAAGCATTTTGGTCAGAAAGGATCTGTGCTCTCGGATCAGCGACGTAACGCACCTTTGAGTGATTTAGAAAAAGCTCGTGAGCACAGGTCGTTACATCAAATTACCAGGACTAAAACAGGAATAAAACAAGGAATACACGAGGTCTAAACTATAGGGCTTAACCAGGTCTAAACAAGGTCTAACCCAGGACTAAACCATGTCTAAACCAGTATTAAGCCAGGTCTAAACCAGGAATAAACCACGGCTGAACCAGGGCTAAACCAAGACTTAACCAGGAATAAAACAGGACTAGACCAGAGCTGAAACTGGTCTAAACCAGGACTAAACAAGGACTACACCAGGTCTAAATCAGTATTAAGCCAGGTCTAAATGAGGGCAAAACTAGGTCTACACCAGGACTAAATCAGGTCTAAACAGGGACTACACCAGGACCAAAACAGGAATAAACAAGGTCTAAACTATCGGGCTTAAACAGGACCAAACCAGGTCTAAACCAGGACCACACCAGGTCTAAACCACATCTAAACCAGTATTAAACCAGGTCTAAACCAGAGCTAAACTAGGTCTGCACAAGGACTAAATAAGGGCCAAACCAGGAATAATATAGGACTACATAAGGTCTAAACCAGGTCTAAACCAGAACCAAAACAGGAATAAACAAGGAATACAAGGACTAAACAAGGACTAAACTATAGGGCTTAATCAGGATCACACCAGGTCTAACCCAGGTCTAAACCAGGTCTAACCCAGGACTAAACCATGTCTAAACCAGTATTAAGCCAGGGCTAAACTAGGACTGTGAACACAGGTCGTTACATCAAATGTATGTGACATTTAACGGTGCTATGAGCAGTAAATATTTTTTATATTTCATAAACAGTACACTGGGAAAAAATAAAATAAAATGTTACGAAAACTCTAAAACTCAAAAGCCTGGCCAGTCAGACAAACTCTTTTCCTGTTCTATACAAAGAAGTTAGTCTGGTGCCTCTTCTGTAACATTTTGTTTCTGAGGCAGAACAATGACAGAGCAGGACGTAAGCTGTGCACTGCTGACCCAAACAAACATGGATTCCTGACATTTTTTTCATAAAACACCAGAATACGGCTTTTTATGAGCAGCTCTGGGACAGCAGCAGAAGCCAGTTGTGCAAAGACTTGTGGAAAAAAGTCTTTTTTTTAATGCCGTTTGTTATATTGCATGTCAACAAGACTTAACTGTTGTTAAAATGGCAACAAAACAAAAAATAAATACATAAATAATCCCACAGAGGACTGAACATTAACAAGGACTTCAGCAGAACCAACAGGTGATGAAGGAAAGCACTAAACGCTGTTAATCAGCTCAGAGAAGTTATTAAATTAGCTCGGTAGCTAGAGCTATCTTAGTTAGCTCTTCCACTTTCATAAGAGACGCTGCAGATAAAAGGCTGTGATTGGCCATTTCCAAATTAAATCAGAGAAATGCCCTGCCCTGAGACGGGAACCAGACTCTTGCTGTGAAAAGCAAGTAGCAGAGTCTGACCCACCAGGCTAAAAACTCAAAGCAACAGGAATCCCTCAAGATTTTTGAGGCCAACTCAAAATCTCAAGTTTTCAATTTAATGGTCATAATAATAATAATAATAATAAATCTTTATTTATATAGCACTTTTAAAAAACAAGGTTTACAAAGTGCTGAACAGCACACAGCAATGTAAGGCAATAAAATCAACAAAGAAAAGACACATGCAAGAGTACAATTAGCCAGACAGAAGTACGAAAATAAAAAGTCATAGTAAAATAAATAAATAAATAAATAGGTTATAAAAATGCCAGCCGATAAAAGTGCGTTTTAAGAAGTAATTTAAAAGATGACACCGATGGTGCCAGCCTTATCTTCTCAGGCAGGTCGTTCCAGAGTCGACTCGGACCGAAAAAGCTCAGTCACCTTTTGTCTTGAGTCTTGACCCTGGAACAGCTAAAAGGGACCTGCCCGAGGATCTAAGGCTGCAGGGAGGCTCGTAGGGCCTCAGCAACTCTGCAATGTAGCTGGGTGCCAGACCTGAACGAGCTTTAAAAGTAATCAGTAAAATCTTAAAACCAATTCCAAAACGCACAAGGAGCCAGTGCAGCGAGGCTAAAACAGGGCTAATGTGTTGGTGTCTGTTAAAACCAGAGAGAAGCCTAGCTGCTGCGTTCTGAACAAGTTGGCGGCGAGAGAGGGATTTATTGTCGAGACCTGAGAGGAGAGAGTTGCAGTAGTCGAGTCTGGAAAAAATGAGAGCATTGATAAGCTTTTTCCAAATCGGACCGGGAGAGGAACTGGTTTGATTTTACTGATGGTGCGGAGCTGAAGGAAACAGGACTGGGTGACTTTTTTGATGTGAAGATGAAAATTTAAATTGGAATGGAATATAACACCTAGGTTTCTGGCAGCGGGGGTGATGTTAGAGGAAAGAGGGCCTAGACTGTCTTCAGTATGGGCGGTGGAGTGAGGAGGGTTGATTAAGATAATTTCTGATTTTGAACTGTTGAGTTGTAAAAAGTTTTGTGCCATCCAACTGTTCACTTTGTTGAAACACAGCAGCTAGGCTTCCAGTGTCCCTTGGTCTCAGCGGGAGGTTTATCTGTGTGTCATCCGCATAACAGTGGAAGGACACGTTATGGCGGGCCTAGGGGGAGCATATAAATAGAGAATAAAATGGGGCCTAAAATAGAACCTTGCGGAACACCACAGGCAATGGGGGCAGAGGAGGACGTAAAATTGCCAATGGTGACCGCAAAGATTCTGTCTAAAAGATAAGAATAAAACCAATCAAGTGCAGTGTCTGTGATGCCAACCCACGTTCTAAGACGATCAATTAAAATAGCGTGATCAACGGTATCAAACGCAGCACTTAAATCTAAAAGGATTAAAATTACTGCTCTCTCCTCTGTCTGAGGCTAAAAGAAGGTCATTAGAGACTTTGAGGAGAGCTTAGGTCTAAAAACTTTCACTTTTAAGTTTTATTCACGATCTCAAACTCATCAATATTTTTTTAACTCATCTTGCAGCCAACTGACTCTCCATTGTTCAGAAAAAGAATTATTATTGACAATAATAATAAAAACTTAACTCTTTCTGAACATTGGAGAGTAAGTTGGCTGTAAGAAGAGTTTAAAAAAATACTGATAGTGAGTAAATGTTTTTAGATGTATGAAGATATTAGTTTGAGATTTTGAGTTGGCCCCTGAACTTTTGAGGGATCCTGTTGCCTTAAGTTTTCGCAACAGTGCCCCCCACAGGTGTCTCCAGATATGAGATAAACATGTTTACACCAAATGTTAGTTTTACTGATAACAATGCAGTTGATTTATTCACAATTAAAAATATATTTTACATAATGGCCAAGTTGTTTATGTTTACATTTTTTGTTTTGGTTCTAAAACTGCATCACCGATCGTCAATCAGAAAAACAGAAAGACCACAGACCTTTGTTTTAAACTTTATTATTTTCAAAAACTCTTAAATGTATTTTTATAAATGTTCCCACTTCCCTCTTACATTGTTTTTATTTTTTCAGTTTTAATGTTTTAGAACCCATGGCCCTTTTATTATTTCTTTATTTTTATTGTATTTATACTGTGGTGTGTTTATTTTTTCCCTGCCGATTTGATGTAAAGCTCATGCATAAAATGTGCTTTATAAATAAAACTGCCTTGCCTTGCAGTACCGTTTTCAAACCACCAGAGCGCATGCTGCTATAGTACCTTTAAGACCTGTTCAAACTTATTTAAAAGGCAAATGTAATTCTTTTTAAGGCCTTAAATTCAGATTTTTGACTTTTTAAGACCCCACAGAAAGCCTGAAACATTGAAATGCATGGACACTTGTGCTGCTTACTCATAAATGATAAACACGGTGAATTCGGCTGCACACTGAACAGGACAAATGCCTATTGTTTGTCATTTTCATATGTTTATTCCGCAGTATTTTCACATGCAGAGTGTTCTGGTGTGTGGCTGGACGAGCCTGACTCAGCGGTGACTCAGCCTCGGCCGCTAACACCTCCCTCCGATGATTCAGGGATTTAACATTTCTCTCTCTCTCCGCTCTCATCTCTTCTCGTTTTTTTTTCTGCATGAGGGTTTTGTCGGCGGTGCTAATCATGCTAATGCGCTGAATACAGAGGAGAAATTCTAATGACTGACCAGAGCTGAGAGCCACGCTGCATGGCTTTTGTCCTTTTTTTCCTATTTTGCTCATGAATGTGATTAGCCACCAGCATTTAGCGACATATATTTACACACAGTCACAGCACACGTTACCCACTGCAAGTATTTGTATAAATTTTTTCTGGAATGATGCTGTTGGAAAAAATAACCCACCTGCTGCATACTGCTATTGAAAAATATTTGGTCTATTTAGGAGGAAGTCTACTACTACTACTTCTACAGTAAAGCTGTTACTGCTGCTACTACTACTACTACAGTAAAGATTCTACTACTGCTACTACTACTACAGTAAAGCTGTTACTGCTGCTACTACTACTACTACTACAGTAAAGCTGTTACTGCTGCTACTACTACTACTACTACTACAGTAAAGATGCTACTACTGCTACTACTACTACAGTAAAGCTGCTACTGCTGCTACTACTACTACTACTACTACTACAGTAAAGATGCTACTACTGCTACTACTACTACAGTAAAGCTGCTACTACTGCTACTGCTATTACTACTACAGTAAAGATGCTACTACTACTACTACTACTACTACTACAGTAAAGCTGTTACTGCTGCTACTACTACTACTACTACAGTAAAGCTGTTACTGCTACTACTACTACTACTACTACAGTAAAGCTGCTACTACTGCTACTACTACTACTACTACAGTAAAGCTGCTACTACTGCTACTGCTACTACTACTACAGTAAAGCTGCTACTGCTGCTACTACTACTACTACTACAGTAAAGCTGCTACTACTGCTACTGCTATTACTACTACAGTAAAGCTGCTGCTACTATTACTACTACTACTACTATTACTACTAGTACTACTACTACAACGCACTTTGGCAGTTAGGTCAAGAAATACTTTTACTCATTTAGAGACAAATAACTTTAAAGGTATTTTTATATTAAGCTATTATCATGCTTTTTGCAATACTTTGACATCTTTGCATTAGTATTTCAGGTTTTATTTGGGCTATTTAGGAGGCAGTTTGAATAAAAGACTCAAAATCTGTACTCATACTATTACTTCAAAAATATATTTCTCAAGTAGAAGGACAATCATTCAACAAAATAAAAGGGCCTATATTATACTTTTAGATCAGCAGCTGACATTTTGTTGGTCAGAAAACACAAAAAATGAAAAAATATTATTTGAAGAACCTCATCATGGGAAATGCTCAGATTAGGTTCCTGTCACTTTAAGAGCCCTCCCTCCCCGCTGTCCCACTGCTGCCACGCCCCTTCAGAGCTTCGAAGCCTGTAGAGTTTACATGTTTGTTTGTTTGGTTGCTGTGGGGGAGGCGTGCATTACCGCTAACAACTTAGGCTATAAAGACAACTGAGAAAGAGCGGAATAATTGGAAATGGAACTGATGCCGAGTCTGACGACAGCCACGCAGAGGAGGAAGCGGCGCTTCGTCTACCTCCAGAGTTGGCGGAGTTGTTCAGAAGTGACACCGAGGATGAAGAATTTAAAGGATTTAGCGATTAGGAGTGAGATGGTGAGTTTGGTGAACTTGTTATATTATGTTCTTTATGCTATAGTTATGTGAATAACTGTTAATATATTACGTTAACATACGAGACACCTATTCAGTTCGTTGTTTATGCTTCATGTAGCTGAATAACCATCAATGTGTTACGTTAGCATAGCGCACACCTATTCAGCTGTTGTTCTCTATTCTATTATTACTATAACTTGCCTTTCAACATGAAATGTCTGTTCTTGGTGTCGGATTTTGTAAAATAAATTTCCCCCAAAAAATATGACTTATAGTCCAGTGCGACTTATATACATTTTTTTCTTCTTCATTATGCATTTTTTGGCTAGTGCCACTTATACTCCGGAGCGACTTATACTCCGGAAAATACGGTACCGTAATTAGAGCTGGCTAAAGAACACTTACAGCTTCAAAGACAAGCTGGACCTTGGTCTAAATGACTTGAAGGTGGTTGGCATTGCAGCATTTAGCAACACTCTGCAAAACACACACAAGCACTTCACAGCCTCACTGACGCACCACTGGACATTTTCTCTGGAGTCAAACAGCGATAGCTCTAACAGCATCAGAGCGAACACGCAGTCAGCAGCCAGCAGGGGGCATGTTAGGAGAAAACACTCCAGGCTGGCCTTTTTTTTTTTTTTTCTGCTCTTACTTAGCCGCCGCTGCTGCTCGAGGCGAGAACGCACACACAGGGAAATGCACAGGGACTTATTTAGCGGAGCCACCCGGGGCGAGACTTCGACACAACATCTGTCCGACATTTATCTGTCCCGACGCAGAGACAGAGGACGGAGACGGATGAGATCTGGAGAAAAACTGCCTCTTCAAAACATGTTTATGGGCACTTTAGCTGCGGGAGCAAGCTGATGGTTAAAGATATGTGGTTAACAAATGATTTATGCTGATGTCTAGCGTTTGACCAGATTGTTAATAAAATACAGCAGATTTTAGCAAGAAGAAGCACAACTACTGATCTTCAACAGCATTTGTTTTGTCTCAGACTTGTTGAGTATCACACCACTTCTTTCACAGACTAGGGTTGCAAAATTTTCAAATTTTCCATGGGAATAAACAGGAATTTATGGGATTTTATGGGAATAAATTGGTAACTTACACATTTCAAAGCTGTAGTAACCTGTGGTACATGGAGTAACATGTGGTACACGTAGTAACATGTGGTACATGTAGTAACCTGTGGTACATGTAGTAACATGTGGTACATGTAGTAACCTGTGGTACATGTAGTAACATGTGGTACATGTAGTAACATGTGGTACACGTAGTAACATGTGGTACATGTAGTAACCTGTGGTACATGTAGTAACCTGTGGTACATGTAGTAACATGTGGTACATGTAGTAACATGTGGTACATGTAGTAACCTGTGGTACATGTAGTAACCTGTGGTACATGTAGTAACCTGTGGTACATGTAGCAACCTGTGGTACATGTAGTAACCTGTAGTCCATGTAGTAACCTGTGGTACATGTAGTAACCTGTGGTCCATGTAGTAACCTGTGGTACATGTAGTAACATGTGGTACATGTAGTAACCTGTGGTACATGTAGTAACCTGTAGTCCATGTAGTAACCTGTGGTACATGTAGTAACCTGTGGTCCATGTAGTAACCTGTGGTACATGTAGTAACATGTGGTACATGTAGTAACCTGCGGAACATGTAGTAACATGTAGTACATGTAGTAACCTGTGGTAAATGTAGTAACCTGTGGTACATGTAATAACCTGTGGTACATGTAGTAACCTGTGGTACATGTAGTAACCTGTGGTACATGTAGTAACATGTGGTACATGTAGCAACCTGTGGTACATGTAGCAACCTGTGGTACATGTAGTAACATGTGGTACAGGTAGTAACATGTGGTACATGTAGCAACCTGTGGTACATGTAGTAACCTGTGGTACAGGTAGTAACATGTGGTACATGTAGTAACATGTGGTACATGTAGTAACCTGTGGTACATGTAGTAACATGTGGTACATGTAGCAACCTGTGGTACAGGTAGTAACATGTGGTACATGTAGTAACCTGTGGTACAGGTAGTAACATGTGGTACAGGTAGTAACCTGTGGTACATGTAGCAACCTGTGGTCCATGTAGTAACCTGTGGTACAGGTAGTAACATGTGGTACATGTAGTAACCTGTGGTACATGTAGTAACCTGTGGTCCATGTAGTAACCTGTGGTACAGGTAGTAACCTGTGGTACAGGTAGTAACCTGTGGTACATGTAGTAACCTGTGGTACATATATAACCTGTGGTACATGTAGTAACCTGTGGTACATATATAACCTGTGGTACATGTAGTAACCTGTGGTACAGGTAGTAACATGTGGTACATGTAGTAACCTGTGGTCCATGTAGTAACCTGTGGTCCATGTAGTAACCTGTGGTACATGTAGTAACCTGTGGTACATATATAACCTGTGGTACATGTAGTAACCTGTGGTACAGGTAGTAACATGTGGTACATGTAGTAACCTGTGGTACAGGTAGTAACATGTGGTACATGTAGTAACCTGTGGTACATGTAGCAACCTGTGGTACATGTAGTAACCTGTGGTCCATGTAGTAACATGTGGTACATGTAGTAACCTGTGGTACATGTAGCAACCTGTGGTACATGTAGTAACATGTGGTACAGGTAGTAACATGTGGTACATGTAGCAACCTGTGGTACATGTAGTAACATGTGGTACATGTAGTAACCTGTGGTACATGTAGTAACCTGTGGTCCATGTAGTAACCTGTGGTACATGTAGTAACCTGTGGTACAGGTAGTAACATGTGGTACATGTAGTAACCTGTGGTCCATGTAGTAACCTGTGGTCCATGTAGTAACATGTGGTACATGTAGTAACCTGTGGTACAGGTAGTAACATGTGGTACATGTAGTAACCTGTGGTACATGTAGCAACCTGTGGTACATGTAGTAACCTGTGGTCCATGTAGTAACCTGTGGTACATGTAGTAACCTGTGGTCCATGTAGTAACCTGTGGTACATGTAGTAACATGTGGTACATGTAGTAACATGTGGTACATGTAGTAACCTGTGGTACAGGTAGTAACATGTGGTACATGTAGTAACCTGTGGTACAGGTAGTAACATGTGGTACATGTAGTAACCTGTGGTACATGTAGCAACCTGTGGTACATGTAGTAACCTGTGGTCCATGTAGTAACATGTGGTACATGTAGTAACCTGTGGTACAGGTAGTAACATGTGGTACATGTAGTAACCTGTGGTACATGTAGCAACCTGTGGTACATGTAGCAACCTGTGGTCCATGTAGTAACATGTGGTACATGTAGTAACCTGTGGTACAGGTAGTAACATGTGGTACATGTAGTAACCTGTGGTACAGGTAGTAACATGTGGTACATGTAGTAACCTGTGGTACATGTAGCAACCTGTGGTACATGTAGTAACCTGTGGTCCATGTAGTAACCTGTGGTACATGTAGTAACCTGTGGTACAGGTAGTAACATGTGGTACATGTAGTAACCTGTGGTACATGTAGCAACCTGTGGTACATGTAGTAACCTGTGGTCCATGTAGTAACATGTGGTACATGTAGTAACCTGTGGTCCATGTAGTAACATGTGGTACATGTAGTAACCTGTGGTACATGTAGTAACATGTGGTACATGTAGCAACCTGTGGTACAGGTAGTAACATGTGGTACATGTAGTAACCTGTGGTACAGGTAGTAACATGTGGTACATGTAGTAACCTGTGGTACATGTAGTAACCTGTGGTACATGTAGCAACCTGTGGTACATGTAGCAACCTGTGGTACATGTAGTAACATGTGGTACAGGTAGTAACATGTGGTACATGTAGCAACCTGTGGTACATGTAGTAACATGTGGTACATGTAGTAACATGTGGTAGGCCTAGCAACATGAGTTTGAGGATGAAGCCACTGAGACGCTACCACAGAAGCTAATGTTGAAGAGCTTGAGAGAATTTTTGTATGATTATTTTACACCTTGAACTGTACAGGTTTTTTTAAAAGGAGTTTTCATTTACTTTTTTGGTTTTGGGACCCTGGACTCTCTCCTCCCTGCTCCTCTCGTGGCTAAAAACTCTTCTTCAATCTGTCTTTAGTCCTAAGACCAAGGACTAAAGACAGATTGAAGAGTTTTTAGCCACAAGCCGTCCGTCTGCTCGACTCTGAGCCTCAGACTGGACTGTTCTTGTTCTCTGTCCTGTTTCCTGATTTGATTTGCACTCCTCCATGCACCTCACTGTTACTGCTGCAATCACATACTCCATAATCTAATGTACATACAAATGACAAGAGTCTCCTTCTATATTTTTATCGTTAAATAAATCTCACTGCACATTGTACCATGCATGACACAAACAAAACTCATCTACTATTTTTGACTTTAAGGCCTGTTTGACTTTATAACACTCACCCCAAACTGATGTCTTACATAAAGTCAACAGAAAACCTACAGAAATAAACACTAAAAGGCTCTAAGAAAAAAATAAATAAATTACAGAAGAGAAAACTCAAAATCTCATCTCTCATTTTGAGCTAAAAACTTTAAATTTTAAGTTTTACTCATTTTAATTCATCTTACAGCCAACTTATTGTCCATTGTTCAAAAAAGTATTATTGTTGATAATAATAAAAAGTAAATATACTAAATTTAACAAAAGAATAATATTCTTGCTGAAAAATGAATAGTAAGTTGGCTGTAAAATGAGTTAAAAATGATAGAGAGTAAAACTTAAAATGGAAGGTTTTTAGACATATGATCGTTATATTAAGTGAACAAAATATATTAGTTATTCGTTGTTGAAAACATTTTGAGTTGGCCCCAAAACTCAAAAATCTTGAGGGATCCTGTTGCCTTGAGTTTTTGCAGCATTTTTTTTTTTTTACAAGTGAAATAAAAAATAAAAGAGATATGTTGCAGACGCTGTAAGGAAACACTAATAAGAAATAAAGATTAATGAGTAAAAGAGATGAAGATTAATAAAAGCTGTAACCCGAGGACAGAAAAATGAAGTAATCTGTGTGTTTGTAAAAGTACTTTTAGCCCACGTTGAAGAAATCCTCGCTTTGTTGGTTCAAACAGAAGGGTTTTATTTTTATTCCTGGACAAATTGCCCACAGTCGCTTCCAAAAGACTCAGGCTCTTTGTTTTTTACTTCATTTATCTCATTATTTTTACACTGTTGGGCTGAGGAAGTTTAGAGTAAATAAGTTTTTTAAATGTATGAGAAAAGATGAGGAGAGCAGCTGCAGGGATAATTACAGCTGGGACTTCATCATATCCCTCTTTCCAAGTGGTTCTCAAGCTGTGGTACAGGCCCCACTGGTGGTACACAGGTTTCTTCAGACCCACTTATTTTTCTGCTCGGGCTTAGGTTTAGTCCTGGATAAGTTTTACATTAGTCCTGGTTTATTCCATTATGTTAATATTACAAAAAACTACAGTCACCGCAATAACAAAATATATATTTACTAAAGAAATGTTTCAAAAGTCACCTGGGCTTGGTTTTTAAAGTTGAAAAAGTTTCGCCTCAGAATTGAGAACGCATCTTGGATAAGCGGCGAAATGTTCTTAACTTTATAAAACGAGTCCTGATGACTGCTTTTTAAACTTTTTGTTGTGATTCAAATGCATGATTCATTTATTCATGATTTTTTTAATGCAGCTCTGGAGTTCTTTCATCTGTGTAAGACTTTTAAAATAAAACCCGTGAGTTTCAGAGAGCAGTGCAGATAATTTCTTAAAATTCATGCAGATTATTGTGCTGTTGTTGACGATGCTGGCATTAAAAAGTCTTCGATTTGACGAGACAAAACCTGGAGCTGCCTGGGTTAGGTCCTGGTTTAGTATCATCCCTGCATGGTTTACTCTTGGATCTACTTCTTCTCCTGTTTAGTCCTGCTCTGGTTTAGGTATTGGTTCGTCCTGGTTTAGTTCTCTTCAGTCAGGGGTACGCACGTTTGATTGCAGTCAGGTCAAATCATTTTTGAGCCACGCATGAATGGACATACAGTTTTCTGTCATGGTTCCTTGGCAGCTTTAAATGAACATATATTTGCATGTTCAATCATGTAAACAAAATATATAGATTAAAGTTACACTGTGTAAGATTCCCGGTCTTGCGCCTCTAGAGGCCACAGGTGCCACTGCACCGTCGCAAAACGTAAACACTAGGGCCCCTCCTCCTTCTGAAACTGTGCGAGCGTGCGTCTATTTCCATCATTGTTTCAACTTTAGTTGACCTGCTGCTACCTTTGGAAGTTTGGACTGGATCTTCTATAGAGTTAGCGCTAGCGTTAGCTTATCAACAAATATCGCGCAATGGTCGCAGTAAAAACAACTAATAACTGTATGAAAAAGCACGTTCTAAAGAAAAAATAAAGAGGCTAATTTACCTGCCCAACAATAAAGAAGCAAAAACGTGATCTGATTTGCAGCCTTCTCTGTCTCTCATCTGACGCCAGCGAGCAAAAGTCTGTCCGATGTTGACTCTTGTCTGCGATCTGGTGCGGTCCCTTTCACATTTTCTTTTTCTTGCCTCGTCCGACATTGTCTTCATCTTCTTGTGTCCTTCGGCCCTGACGAACTGGCGAAAATAACAACGCTAAAAGTAGCTTCATGGTTATACTGCGCCTCAAGTCGTTCCCTGTCACGTGACTCTTCCTCAACAGCGGAGCGCTCCCGGCCAAGTTGCGAGGGCGGTTTCTCAGTACAGAAGCCCCGCTCGGAGCAACAGATCGCGCCTCAGGACTTATAATCGCTCAAAAAATCACAAAAACAAGTCAGTATGCCCCACATATTTAGGAGAAAAGTTACACAGTGTAACTTTAATAAATAAATACCTTAAAAATAAATACAAATCCTAACCCCAACCACACCGCCTACTGTTTTGCTACATTTTTATGCGGTAAATTAGTTAAACATTGCATACTTATTGGATACAGCTGTGGTTCCCAAAGTGGGGTCTGGGGCCCCCTGGGGGTCCGCGAAGGTACTGCAGGGGGCCCCCCCCACAGGTTTTCTATATTTCAATTCAATTTCAGTTTACATTCATTCTTTATTTCAGACACGGTTTTGGTCCAAAACAACAAATAAAACATTCAAAAATATAAAAATACAATTAGGCAATGAAAAAATTAAGTATCTAAAAACATTAAGGACATAGAAAAAAATCTATTTTGAAATTTATTACAGTTATATACTTATTTTAAAATATTACTTTAAAACAAACTACAGTGTTTTTGTAATGTTTTTTATAAAAAATATATGGAGAAAAACATGACACACTGCAAAAAATCAATATCTAGCATTAGTTAAAATGACCTGAGTTCAGATTATTAACCTTGATTTTAGTAATTTTTTACTAGATTAGATTTATTTACTTACTAGGCTAGATTATTTGACTTGTTTCAAATTACTTCTCTTAATTTTAAGCCATTTTTATTTATTTCAAGCTAAATTATCTGCCAATGGGGTAAGAAAATTCCACTTTGGCAGATAATTTTACTTGAAATAAGTAAAAATGGCTTCAAATTAAGAGAAATAATTTGAAACAAGTCAAATCATCTAGACATATTAGTAAATAAATCTAATTTCATAAACCATTACTCAAATCAAGGTTAATAATCTGAATTCAAGTCATTTTAACTAAAGCTAGATATTGATTTTTTGTAGTGTAATTTTATCGTTGGGGGTCCGCGTGGGATTTTTTGAAATTTAAGGGGGCCCCGACAGTCTTGACTTTGGGAAAGGCTGGGATAGAGGAAAGGTAACCATGACAGAAGGAGGTCACATGATAGAATGCTTGCTATTCATTGGCTGGAGGCAACTAAAACCATGAAACCATGACAGAGAGTTGTATGCTTGTAAACAGAGTCTCACAGAAGCCTCACTGACTGACAGCGTCATGGGGTTAAATGCTATCAAGTCATGGCAATTGAATAAAGTGGATATCAGCTAAAAAGTTCACGAGGGCCAACTTTATCCAGCTGGGGGCCAAGGGTCGCCTTTCCCGTGTCTTAAGTCCTGGTTTAGTCCTGCTGTAGGATAAGTCCTGGTTTCGCCTTCAGCTCGTACAAAGAAGTTAATTAAAACATTCTCAAGTTCTTTGCTTTTTAACCTAACCAGGCGTGTGTGGGTTTTACTGTTATATCCAGTTACTAAAAGTGTCTCATTTTAAAGTTAGAAATATTTTCCGTCAGTTTCTCTTAATGGCTTCCTTGTCAAACTGCGGCTCGTTCTGCAGAAATCAAACTTTAATGAGCCTCTCTCTGAGTGTTATCCGGCTTGATGTCCCGTTACTGCAAACTGATAATAAAATGTAAATGCTGCCTTTAGTTCAACACTCGACAGCGACAACGGCCGTATTAAAGTCTGGCTTATACGGCTTTGGGAACTCTGATGTAAAGGCACTTAAAACACAAGCTGCTGCGTCTATATTTGACAAGACAAAGGAATATATTGCTCAATTCCGCCAAACAAGGCCGCAGCTGGGAGAGCGGTGTCAGATCTAATCGTGTATGCAAACACTGCTGACATTTAAAACAGTGGCCTTTCTGTCCGCGTGAATGTACGGAGTGTCACGGCGCGCGCTAAATCTCCACGGCTAATACACTCGCATTAATAAGTGTCAGAGAAAGAGCTAGCCGCGCCGCCGGGCCGCTCTCGCTGCTCGCCGTGCAAAAAGGAAACAGAATTAAAAGGTTATATCCAGACAGCACACATCATATTGTTTTCATTAGGCAGAAGCCACTGTCGCAGTAATTAGTTTTTCCGGAGCTTACTTTGTGAAAGAGCATGAGCCAAAAGAGGAAACTTCTTTTTTTTTTTTTTTATAGTAAAATGTGCAACAAAATTAATTGCATTTCATGAAGGTTTTCATTCTGGTGTTTCAATGTTAAACTGTAAATAACATCAGTCAATAATTCATTTTGATTCTTTCTTTCAGACACAGAAAATAAGAAGATAGCTTATTACCTTATTTCTGTCTAAAAATCTAAATTAATAAACTGAATAAGGAGACATTGGATTTTTAAATCTTTAATGAACTATGCAACTTTTTTTTAAACCTTAGTTTCAGAGTCAGAGTGATGACTAAAGAAGTTGTTGCAGGGTGAATTCAGCGCTTTGCAGTATCTCCAGGTGAAAAAACAGCTTTGTAAGAATGGGAGAACCAGAAATTACATTAACCATGATTTTTCCATCACTGACAGATTATTTATAACTTTAAAAACTAAGAACAGTCTTGTTCTTATCTCGGTTTTGGCTGCAACTTCACTCAGTTTTGGTCTTGAATCAAATTTTATTAGGTCTTGTCTCGGAGATTGTTTTAAACCAAACATTATAATAAAATACTATACTTTTGAATATGTATAATTTTGTGAATAATTTGTTTTCAGCGTTAGAAGAATCAAGAAAAGGCTTTAAATCATTAAAATAATCAATATTGCATTTGATTTAACGCCTTTTGATTTATTGTTACTTCACAGGGTTTGGTCTTGATCTGATCTTGGTTTGCCTGGATCTCGGTTCTTAAAATCCCAGTCTTGAACCCCAAAAGTCTCAGCTTTATCTTGGTCTTGTTTAGTATTTGCATTGTATTTTGTATTATTTTATTTATTTTGAGTAAGTGAATAGTCGGTGTGCAATTAACAACAGAATACATGGAAGAAAGAAAACATATAAAAATAATAAATTAGCATGTACCCAGAAACCTAGATCTTTTTTATATTGCCATAGAAAAATAATAATAATAAAAAAATAAACATTTTATTCATTTTTAGCAAAACAAATAAGCTTGTATAATAAACCATACAGAAACAATCTGCTTGAAAAGAAGTGGGAAGAAGTAAAACTTATTTAATCCTACTCCGTCATTAGGTCTTGACTACAACACCAACAGCAGTGGACAAAGTACTCGAAAGCTGTACTCAAGTAAAAGTACTGTTACTTCAAAAAAGATTTTACTCAAGAGCCTTGTGGAGAGTATCTTATCCTTTAACCTGACCACGCAGAGGAAAAACAAACTCCAAAGCATTGTTAGCTCAAAAATCACAGAGGACACAGCGGCCCTGGAACAACATTCATGAGGAGAAGATGGGAAGGAAAGCTGTGAGTTTTAGAAATGATCCCACCCCCTACACAAGGAATTTGAATTATTACCATCAGGTAGAAGACATCGAATATTATCAGCAAACAAAAACATCTTTAAGAACGCTTTTGCCCCACAGGCTGTGAAATCACTTAACTCAACAAATCTTCATTAACATTGGGCTTAGGGCAGTGCTCTTTAATGCTCTGCGTGCTCTGGCCTGATTATTATATTTTACATATAAAGTATTAAATTAACATGAGATGTATCGCCATGGGTGTAACCATATTTATATTTATATGTATTTATTGAACGCCTTGTACTTTTTAACACGTCTTGCATTCAATGTAAGATACACATGAAATGTAGGATCTGCCAAGTTGTCTTAGATGTTTTATGGTGTGTTTGAGTGGATTTTTGAGTAATTTGAATGTATTTTATGGTGAAACTGAGGGCAAATTTCCACATTCATGGACAATAAAGTTTCATATTCATAACCTAAGTAAGAAAGGACTTGAATGTTTTTTGCAAAATCTTCTTTTTCTACAACTTTTAACTCCTCAGGCAAGTTAACGTTTCTTCAAGTAAAAGTAAAAGTATGTACTACAAAATATCCTCAGAATGTACCTTTTCTTCCAAAAATGTTCTTAACTAAATTACTGGAGTAAAAGTATCTAGTTAGTGTCCACCACTGCTGAACACTGTTAGTAACAAAACACAATATCAAGACACAAAGCAGCTATAGATAAATATAAGAAGAGTATCTCTGCAGCCTGTTGTTGTCTCTGAACTTTGACTTTCACCACATTTCATTTTTCTCTGTGTTTGGCATCAGCAGCTGTTCCTGTGCGCTCTGTTTGTTGAGCTCGCTGTCACTCGTCTCAACATTAACACTGGGACATAACGGTGACGGGGCTGACGCTTTATTGAGTAGATGTCAGGATTTCTCAGTGTGTCCTGTGCGCGCTGTAACGACATTTTACGCACTCATGGACACTTTCTCATGTCTTTGTTTGCTCCGATGCTCTGTCTTTTTTTGGGGTCTGGGATCAGCGCAGTGTGGATCGATGCATGAAGAAGTGACAAGGACAAATAACTCCCTGATTAGGCTCAAGCACACACACACACACACACACACACACACACACACACACACACACACACACACACACACACACACACACACACACACACACACACACACACACACACACACACACACACACACACACACACACACACACACACACCAGTCCAGTCCAGTCCAGTCCAGTCCAGAGGCTGCAGAGAAAAGCTGTCAGCTGTGGAGAGGAAGGAGGCCATAGATATTTACTCTTAAAGCAGTTTCTTAAAGTTACACTGTGTAAGATTCCAGGTCTTGCGCCTCTAGAGGCCACAGGTGCCACTGCACCGTCGCAAAACGTAAACACTAGGGCCCCTCCTCCTTCTGAAACTGTGCGAGCGTGCGTCTATTTCCATCATTGTTTCAACTTTAGTTGACCTGCTGCTACCTTTGGAAGTTTGGACTGGATCTTCTATAGAGTTAGCGCTAGCGTTAGCTTATCAACAAATATCGCGCAATGGTCACAGTAAAAACAACTAATAACTGTATGAAAAAGCACGTTCTAAAGAAAAAATAAAGAGGCTAATTTACCTGCCCAACAATAAAGAAGCAAAAACGTGATCTGATTTGCAGCCTTCTCTGTCTCTCATCTGACGCCAGCGAGCAAAAGTCTGTCCGATGTTGACTCTTGTCTGTGATCTGGTGCGGTCCCTTTCACATTTTCTTTTTCTTGCCTCGTCCGACATTGTCTTCATCTTCTTGTGTCCTTCGGCCCTGACGAACCGGCGAAAATAACAACGCTAAAAGTAGCTTCCTGGTTATACTGCACCTCAGGTATAAGAACAGAAGGGAATGCCGTAAAGCAAGTCGTTTCCTGTCACGTGACTCTTCCTGAACAGCGGAGCGCTCCCGGCCAAGTTGCGAGGGTGGTTTCTCAGTACAGAAGCCCCGCTCGGAGCAACAGATCGCGCCTCAGGCCTTATAATCACTCAAAAAATCACAAAAACAAGTCAGTATGCCCCACATATTTAGGAGAAAAGTTACACAGTGTAACTTTAAAGCAAGTGGGAAAAAAATAATCTAGAACAGCAGCATTTACAACCTTAAAAAACATTATCTGACTAAAATAAAGTGTTTTCAACATTTACAGGTGAAGAAACAGGTGAAGAGACCAGCAGAGGGCAGCGCTGTTGTGCTCTTTTGCACAGAAACAATGAAAAAAACTTCCTTAAACTTTTTGTCTGATGCCATTTTTACTCCAACATGAAAAATGTCTGTGAGGAATCAGTGGAAACAAAGCTGAACACAGTTTTTTTGGGATAAATGAATGAGAGCAGACTGGATGTAGAAGGCTTGTTGTTGCTTCCTGGAGGTTTTGAGTGCAACCGAGCATCCTGAGGCCTCAGAAACTCAGTGCCAGAAAGTACAGGATTACTCAAACAGGCGTGAACAGAACAAAACACAACTCCGGGTCTGTTTTTGACAAGGAAACAACAATATAACATGGAAGGAAGAGAGAAAAAATTGATTTAGTCGCTGGATAAGGAGCAGTGATCTCCTCTTTCTTTTGTCTTTCCCTAAACATGTCCTCATCTTTTGATTTCGTTGTGTTTTTGTTTGTCCCCAGGCGTCTCAGATCTATGGACTTTGGTCAGAGAGTGCAGTGTTTTGGTGGACAGTGTTGTGAAACTCACAAAGAAGTGTTTCAGTTTTGCCTGGTGTTTCAAAAGCTGATAATTGTGTGTAGTGTTGTAATAAAAGTGCAATGGTGTGCGGTGAACAGTTATAGGGTGACCACCTCAAAAAGTACAAAAAGAGGGACAATTTAGTGGGACAACTCAAGAAATAAATGGTTTGAAATACAAATTTAACTTACAAACTCACTGAGATACAACTGGCTTCAGTTTAGAGCCTATAAAACATATGATGTGCTGTTTTTATCCCAAAAACACACACTGAGACTTTTGTCAGTGGAATAAAAAAGATGGAACAGAAACAAATCAAAGCTCTCAGTCTGTATATTCTCAAAACAATCCAGCAGCCAACAGCAGCTCTCAGCAGCAGAACACCAACCTTATCTTCCAACCTGTCAACATGGGACGCCCACAAATATTTATTCTACATTTTATAGGAATACTGTCAAGCGTTTTTAGTAAATGTGGCTACACTTGAGAGCCTGAACGTCCAGACAAATTACAGGAATTCACTCTTTTTCACTTCTTTATTTCTCTTGATGCAGTCATCAATATCCATAATTTAGTTGCAAAACAGTACCGTATTTTCCGGACTACAAGTTGCTCCGGAGTATAAGTGGCACCAGCCAAAAAATGCATAATGAAGAAGAAAAAAACGTATATAAGTCGCATTTTTTTGGGGAAATTTATTTTACAAAATGCGACACCAAGAACAGACATTTCATGTTGAAAAGCAAGTTATAGTAATAATAGAATAGAGAACAACAGCTGAATAGGTGTGTGCTATGCTAACGTAACACATTGATGGTTATTCAGCTACATGAAGCATAAACAACGAACTGAACAGGTGTCTCGTATGTTAACGTAATATATTAACAGTTATTCACATAACTATAGCATAAAGAACATAATATAACAATGGTAAAAAAGCAGGAAACTGAGGCACTCAAAAAGATAGAAATTATTAAAAGGCCTTTATTATCACATGGCTGGTTAGTTAAAACAATGCCAACGCGTTTCGGCTCGAAATGCGGCTAATTTCTATCTTTTTAGTGCCTCAGTTTCCTGCTTTTTTACCAGTGTTGATGCTGATCCCTACACTGAAGAGCACCAAAAGGACATCATTTCAACAAACTCATCACATCCAAGTAGCGCTCTTGCATGCTATACTTTGATGAACATAATATATAAATAAATGTAAACCGCAGCAAAGTTCATGGCGTCCGTGTTGTTCTGGCTGCTTTCGTGAAACAAAGAAAAGTCTGTGCTTAAAAACAGCCCAAGCACCGCACTGATTGTAGTCCGCCTTACCTTTTTGTTCTTTGGCTGTGCAGTACAACCAAAAGTGGGACAGATGGTCAACCTTACGTACAGTATTTTGAGTTGTGCCTGAATTTTTTGCCCCGTGTGTCATGTTTTAGAATTTGTTCATTTATTTTAAGTCCAAGCAGCTACAAAAAACTATAAACTGCCATAACAAGTGCATTTATCATGTGCTTATCTTATCTTTGACCCTCATTGTTCCCCTTCGTTCCTCAGGTATAAGTCCTCTGCCGTCCTTCAGGCAGCACCTTCTTGCCCTGACCCGGCCTCTTCAGAAAACTATCCATGATTTTAATGATTGGCCACGTCTTTGCAGAACCCACAGGATACGTCTGCCCTGCTGTGGGGTGAAAGTGAGGAGTGAGCTAACGAGTCGGGAGCAGAGAAGGTGAAATATCTTCGTCTTTTTCACGCAGCTCCATTTTGGTTGAATGATTTATTCGGGTGAGGAACCTCGGCTCAGTTACAAAATAGCACCCCTTCTCATTTTAGGCAGGGAGGCAGGCGGAGAGAGGTGCAGAGAGCGACGGAGGGAGACAAAATGAGCCATTCGTTAAACAACACGGAGGTCAGATAATATCAGGATGAAGTTAAGGTTCGGTAAGGCAGACTTTAATATCACTGAAAGGAAATCTGTTCTCTGCATTTGACCCAGACTTTGATGCTGCTGGGGCAGAGGCGGTGGGCGACTGCAGACCCCCCAGATGTTCCTGCAGCTGGAAGATCAGCCTGTTGTGTATGTTTTAGATTGATGAGTGCACCCAGACACAGGGAGTTATAGCTTTACTGCTGTAGCTCGTATTTTCAGCAAATGTCAAGTAAATGGATTAATAATAGTAAACATATTTGGTATGTATAGCCTGTATGTGAGCAAAAACATTACTGATACATTGCAAACATTGCTAATAAATACAAATTTCAATACATATTTAACATTAGATAATACTGGAATGAAGAATTAATAGCTTTAAAAGAGGAAAATTGACTTTTTCTCTCTTTTTCTCTTGTGTCCTCATCAAAAACAGACCTGGAGTTGTGTTTGGTTTCATTCACGTCTGTTTGAGTAATCCTGTATTCCCTGGCGCTGAGTTTCTGAGGCCTCTGCATGCTTGGTTTCTTGCACAAAGCTCCGCCCACGCCAGGAAGCACTGACCAATCAACAACAAGCCCTCTACATCCAGTCTGCTCTCATTCATTTATCCAAAAAAACAGTGTACAGCTCTGTTTCCTCTCATACCTTACAGACATTTTAACTTTGGGAGGAAAATGGCATCAGACAAAAAGTTTAAGGAAGTAAAAAGCTCTTTTTCAATGATTCTGTTCAAAATAGCATAACAGCTCTGCTCTCTGCTGCCCTCTGCTGGTCTCTTCACCTCTTTCTTTATGACAGTAGTTAAGTAATTATAGGAAACATTCTCTTTTAATGTTTTTAAAGGTTGTAAAACGTGCTGCTGTTCTAGAGGAGATCAGTATTGGTTTAAAAGATAAATAAAAGCAGAATATATCCCCTTTATTCCCCTGCTCTATACTGTTTCCCAGCGACAGCCCCAAAACATCACTGCTCTAGAGGAGATCTGCATGGAGGAATGGACCAAAATACCAGCAACAGTTTGTGAAAACCTTGTGAAGACTTACAGAAAACGTTTGACCTCCGTCACTGCCAACAAAGGGTATATAACAAAGTATTGAGAAGAACTTTTGTTATTGACCAAAAACTTATTTTTCACCATAATTTGCAAATAAATTCTTTAAAAATCAGAAAATGTGATTTTCTGGATTTTTTTTCTCATTTTGTCTCTCATAGTTGAGGTAAACCTATGATGAAAATTACAGGTCTCTCTCATCTTTTTAAGTGGGAGAACTTGCACAATTGGTGGCTGACTAAATACTTTTTTGCCCCACTGTATCTATAAGATTAGACTGGGTACACTCTGGTGTGTGGTCTGTGCTCTACCAGGTGAGCCACCGAGGCGCCACATAAATGTAGCTTTAAAAGCAGCACACAGATGTAACTGTAATGAACTACTTAAGTTTTAGGCACTTCTGAGCTTTTTTTAGGGCAAAGAGGCAGGAACTAAACCTGAAACACAGGAAGAAGGAGTTGATGAGGCGCTAATGAGCCTCTGTCGAAGCCATCAAGTCACAGGAAGAGGCCGTTTCAGATGCAAGGAGGAGGATAATCTCATGATACGTTCAAGGAAGAATCTGTAGACCACTGATGACCAGAGAAAAAAGAAGAAATACAAAAAAAAAAAAAAAAGTAACCTCAGTAAACCTAAAAGAGGAAAATGGCACATCCTCCTGTCCCATAGAGAGCGGCAGGAGCACACACACACACACACACACACACACACACACACACACACACACACACACACACACGCACACACACACACGCACACACACACACACGTACACAGTAAACACGGCAGCTCTTAATCAAGTGGGTGGTTATCAGTGCACAGGCTTCATTAAGCCCAGCCTAACGACCTGTGTCCTCTCTCTCTCTGTGGACCTCAGACTGTTGTTGTTTTCTCTGCAGTCCCTCGTTCAAAGCACAGAGGCAGCAAAACAACTTTTACACGGGTTTATAAATCTTAGGACACTAACACAACATTATGTTTTTTTATTAACTGGTAAAGAAAGTGTAAGAAGTAAGGCTGGGACTTTAACGTGCTAATTACAGTTCATTCATTACAGAAAAATTAACACGTAAAAAAATTGTATTTAATCGCATTTATATGGCAATGCTGAACTTTTCTCAGTGGCCTAGTTTCTGGTACACGGTAACCAGGACTGTCAAAATTATTTTATATTTTAACGTGATGTCTTTTGTCTTTTCACCTTTTTTTTTTTTTTTTCTTCAAACTCCACCCACTTCTCCAAATATGGTCAATGTTATCATTTGTAGTAATCACCCATAGTCTAAATGATGTTGGATTTTGCTTTGGTTATGGCATTAAAAGAAAAAAGAAAAAAATTTAAAAGGGCCATTTTATGCTTTTTTCTTTTCTTTTTATCATTTTGGACACCTTTTGCATTAATATTTCAGGTTTTATAACTTTAATAATGTATATTTATGGAAAATTACTTCTGTTGGGGAGTTGTTACTGTGACTTTTTGGAGAACGGTTCTGAAATGAAAGCGCAGCAAAACGATTTGACATTATAAAGTGCAACAGATGTAAACAGTTAGACATAAAGTGCGGTGGCTGTAAACAGTAAGCGATGTTAAAGTGCAAGTGCTACAAGCTGCACTGCTTTACAGTAACAACATAAACACACAGACACTGACTGATGGACACTCTTGGTTACACAGAAAGAAACGCAAAGCTCTAAATGAAACAAGTTGAGACATTTTCAGTTCAGTTTGGAGAGAGTTCCACCCAGAGGGAGCTGAAGGCTTGTTTCCCAAAATTAGTCCAAACATGAGGAACATGCACATGATAAATGTCACTAGAGCGTAAGGTACAGTAATTGGTGGTTCTTTGAAGAAGAATGCAAAGGTAAGAAGGTACCAAACTGTTTCTGTGCTTGGATTAGGAGTCTGTCGCCCCCTGCTGGCAACAGTGGAGCCTGGACAGAGCAAAAATACGATATTTAACTCAGATAAATGAGCTGATGCTTCATAGTGACGGAGGTTTAAGGCTGAAATGATCAGAACGAGTCCGGTGACGGTGTCTGGGCTTTAGAAACGCGCAGGAGCACTTCCTGGTTTGAGTCTACGTAGAGCAGGGGCCTCCAATCTGCAGCTCAGGAGCTAGCATTAGCTCTCAGCCACTTTCCAAGTAGCTCCCCAAAGACTTTATGATTGCTGCTTAAACTTTTTGTCAAATTTGAGTTATCACTTTGCAAACCAACTTTAAAGGTGCACGGACTTTTCATGTACAAAATGATTAGGCTATTATTAGCCAATTAGCTGCTTCAGTCAGTAGTGATATTAGCTCGACTTCAGTATTTTCAGATTAGGCGACTAGAGCTTGCTTTCACAAATGTAATGATAAGGGCCATATTTACTAAGACGGGTGCTAAACTGTGAGTGCAGTGAGAAAATATGCGGCCGCTATTAATGTTCGTGTTGCGCGTGAATTACTAAGACAAACTGCGTGGCGGTGACAGTGCAAACAGATGGGGCGGAACTATTTAAACGGCATCATTGCGTGTATTGTTTTGCGTCATGGAAGGTGCGGAAGTGGAACACAAACGGAAGCAAAAATTTAACCAAGAAAAGCTGAAAGTGCTGGTGAATATTTTTTTCATCCGTCATGGCAAATAGATCTGCAAACTCTCTAACCCTACGTATTTCTTCATTTCTTCCCCTTCGTCTCACACGAATCACAGCAGCCATCTGTGCAAAAGATTAGCACGTCCTTCTCCAACGTGCTAAATTTATACGCTATTTTCACACGCAAAGTCATGGTGAGCCTTGATAAATAATATTGCGGGCGGTAAATGAATGAATTTGCATTTTCTCCGCCTTCCATTTTGCGCACTCTGGGAAGAACGCCTCAGTTTACAGATTCATTAGGTCATAGGAGCAAAATCTGCATTGCGTTCGCTCTGCTCCTGTAAGACACGCAAATCTCAACTGCGTCTGGGTTTGCTCCAATTTTAGCACATCTTATTCAGTTAGCGTGCAGCTAACCTTTGATAAATCTGGCCCTAAGTATTTCTTTAATTCAAAATGTGACTTGTAAATGTTCAGGTAAACGTTAAAGGAAAACAAAATACACTTTTCTTTGGGTTACAAGTGTGAGCTCTGCAACTACCTGGGATAGGCTCCAGAAAGTAAATATATGTGAGAAAGCATAAATAGCTCTCTGCCATATTTCGGTTTATAAAAGTAGCTCTCAGGGGGAAAAAGGTTGGAGCCATGAGAACGAGCGTTTTCAGCTCCTAAGAAAGAGACGGCCCAGCATACAGGATTACTCAAAATGAAAGAAAATACAACACAACTCTGTAAGTTTTGGAGGTGGAAACAACATTAAAGCATGCTTACAAGTAAAAAAAAACATTTTAGCGTCATAGGGGAGCTTTAAACAACCTAAAAAAGCCCAGACCTATCTAAATCTAAATATAGTTGTGTACAAATGATGTTGCTTTGGTGCAAGTACAAAGATGATATTAACTTGGAAGACTTTTACAGCTTCCTTAAAACTTTTTCCAATTCCACACCATTACCTTGAAACTCTCGACATGGGAACAAGTTCATTGTTTGTGGGAAGAAGTCAGAGAGAGACGAGACATTGTTTTTAGGCCCAAAGGGAGACCACCAGCAGCTTGTTAGAGCTGTGAGGAAAGCAACACAATCGAGACACAAGGAAGATTCAGGGGAAGAGGACAGGAAGTAAACAGGAGAGAGGCAGAGCGGTCCAAACTATGGGCAAGACACAAACAGTGGACAATAATTAGAGGGTTTGCGTAAGTAAAGGTTGTGTCATGACGATGTATTTTTATGTCGTCTTTAAAGGGTCACTATTGCAATTGTATGGCAGGGGAGTGTTTATTTGTAGTTTGAGGCTGCAGCTCATTTTAATACTAACTCATGCAAGAAAAAAGTGCTACTTTAAGCAAATGGGCAGCAGAGAGTTAGCCATCCTCTCCTACTTTCTTTTCTTTTCTAAAGCAGGAGAGTTTGGTTCCTCAGCCACAGCAAATTGTTTCCACTCAGTCAATTTGGACTCAGCCGTTTATCTGTCATAGAAATGCAGAAGATAATGTACAATCACAGAGGACAAACATGGCACTGGGCTTATACAGACTGAATGTAATAATCTCTCTGAGCTGATTAACGGCATTTACCGTATTTTCCAGACTATAAGTCGCTCCGGAGTATAAGTCGCACTCGCCAAAAAATGCATAATGAAGAAGAAAAAAACATTTATAGGTCGCACTGGACTATAAGTCCAATTTTTGAGGGAAATTTATTTTACAAAATCCGACACCAAGAACAGACATTTCATGTTGAAAGGCAAGTTATAGTAATAATAGAATAGAGAACAACAGCTGAATAGGTGTGCGCTATGCTAACGTAACACATTGATGGTTATTCAGCTACATGAAGCATAAACAACGAACTGAATAGGTGTCTCGTATGTTAACGTAATATATTAACAGTTATTCACATAACTATAGCATAAAGAACATAATATAACAAGTTCACCAAACTCACCATCTCACTCCTAATCGCTAAATCCTTTAAATTCTTCATCCTCGGTGTCGCTTCTGAACAACTCCGCCAACTCCGGAGGTAGACGAAGCGCCGCTTCCTCCTCTGCGTGGCTGTCGTCAGACTCAGCATCAGTTCCATTTCCAATTATTCCGCTCTTTCTCAGTTGTCTTTATAGCCTAAGTTGTTGTTGGTAATGTTTACATTTTAAATTGTCAGTGGTACAGGTGCAGCAGATGCTGGTACACAAGCCTAGAGCGCCCTCTGGTGGCTGTCAGTGTGAAAATAACAAACGCGTGAAATGTTTACTATATATAAGTCGCACCTGAGTATACGTTGCAGCTCTAGCCAGACTATGAAAAAAGTGCGACTTATAGTCCGCAAAAAATCAGTAGGTCTTTCCTTCGTCACCTGTTGGTTCTGCTGAAGTCCTCGTTGTTGTTCAGTCCTCTGTGGGATTTTTGTCTTCGTCCTGTTTCCATTTTAACAAAAGTAAAGTTCACATTCATACAAACACTTTTTTTTTCACAAGTCTTCGTGCAACTGGCTTCTGCTGCTGTCCCTGTTCACAAATAAGTACAGAGCTGCTCATAAAAAGCTGTATTATGGCGTTTAATGGCAAATCCGGCAACAATCCACGTTACTTGTTTTGGTTATAGGTCAGTGGCTGCCTTTGTCCCGCCCTTTGTTTTTTTTCTTTTTGGTTACTCTGTCTGTGATTGTTTCGCCTGTAGAAATGAAACTTAAGGGACTGGACTAACTTCTTGGTATAGAATAGGAAAATAGTTGGAACTGCCCATTCTATATTCTACAGTGGGCCAAGGTATTCTACATGATCAGTGTTTTTCAGTACAGCTCACAAAGACGTGGTTTGGGCATCACCTTGACAGTAACTCTGTAAAAGAAAGGACAAGAATTCTGGTGGACCTTTACTGACAGAAAACCAGTGTGACATGTTTTGACATCTGAATCTAGCGTGGAGAAATATACGACTTGTGTTACAGCAGTAGCTCAGATGGTAGTAGGGCTGTGCTTAAAAAGTTAACACGAGGATATATTGTGAAGTACTTCTAGACAACATGTATCTATACGCATGCTACTGTATCGATACAGCTGTTTAAATGACGTTAATTTGTTATAAACAGCTGGAACGGCAGTTTTGAAGCTGTTCCCTAAGGTGCACATTTCTGCCATAGGTGCAGCACAGCAGCACACATCAGCAGCATGCATCTAGGAAACAAACATGGAAGGGCACGGTGTTTTTTCGGTCAGCAAAACTCGAAGGAAATTATCAACTCTGGACTTTAACGTTACACTGTGTAACTTTTCTCTTAAATATGTGGGGCATACTGACTTGTTTTTGTGATTTTTTTGAGCGATTATAAGGCCTGAGGCGCTGTTGCTCCGAGCGGGGCTTCTGTACTGAGAAACCGCCCTCGCAACTTGGCCGGGAGCGCTCCGCTGTTGAGGAAGAGTCACGTGACAGGGAACGACTTGAGGCGCAGTATAACCAGGAAGCTACTTTTAGCGTTGTTATTTTCGCCAGTTCGTCAGGGCTGAAGGACACAAGAAGATGAAGACAATGTCGGACGAGGCAAGAAAAAGAAAATGTGAAAGGGACCGCACCAGATCGCAGACAAGAGTCAACATCGGACAGACTTTTGCTCGCTGGCGTCAGATGAGAGACAGAGAAGGCTGCAAATCGGATCACGTTTTTGCTTCTTTACTGTTGGGCAGGTAAATTAGCCTCTTTATTTTTTCTTTAGAACGTGCTTTTTCATACAGTTATTAGTTGTTTTTACTGCAACCATTGCGCGATATTTGTTGACAAGCTAACGCTAGCGCTAACTCTATAGAAGATCCAGTCCAAACTTCCAAAGGTAGCAGCAGGTCAACTAAAGTTGAAACAATGATGGAAATAGACGCACGCTCGCACAGTTTCAGAAGGAGGAGGGGCCCTAGTGTTTACGTTTTGCGACGGTGCAGTGGCACCTGTGGCCTCTAGAGGCGCAAGACCGGGAATCTTACACAGTGTAACTTTAACTATATGGAGAAAAGTGACGGCGTGTGTTTGTAAAGGAAAACTGAGAAAGAACAAAGTTACTGATCCTCTTGTGTTTAACTTGGCATGAAATAATCACTGCATCCAGGGAACAGAGAGAGTATGCTCCACTGCTGGGACATTACAGCTCAGCTCAACATGGACATACATTTGTTTTTTCACAAAAACATGATAAGACATAGGCTAGATAAGCCGTAGCTGCTAGTTAAGGCTATAAGCCTATATAAAAGCTTGTTAAAATGTGTATTATTTTATGTACCAATGTCTGTTATTGTCATATCACGCACAGCCAATATACAGAATATAAAACATCCATATAAACTTGTTTGACCCTGTGCTTTGTTCAGAATGTATCGGGATATGTATCGTATCATGAGGTTGTTGGAAATACCCAGCCCTAGATGGTAGAGTCATTTGTCCACTGACCAGAGGGTTGGCGGTTCAAACCCTGCTCCCACTCTTGCATACAGCTGTTGTGTCCTTGGCAAGACACTTCACCCACCTTGACTCCAGTGTCTGCGTACAATGGTGTATGAATGTGAGTGTGATTTAGAACCAAAACAAAATGAAAGCAGGCAGGAGAGTCTGACTCAGGCTAATGCAGATGTAGGCTGTTACAAAATCGACTGGGCGAATGATTCCTAAAGCGCTTTGAGTGCCCATGGAGGGAGGAAAGAGCTGTATAAATGTGACCTTTTATCATTTAACATTTGTCAAAACATCATCATTTCAACTGGAACAGCGCATTAGTAAATCAGACTCCTGTTGCATTCAAAACTGCATGAACCAAGACATTACCAAAACCAACAGGATATGTTTTCAGGACTTACAGCTTTAGGGATCCTACACAAGTTTGATGAGTCACAATTAGTTTTTAATCACACAGTTGCATTGCATTTAAGCTTGAGTCAGTTCAGATGCATACAGACAAAATGCACAATGCAGCTGAACTAAAGACTTTGTTATTTAATGCAAAAAATGAGTTGTGGACTTTAAATGTTAAGTTCTGAGAGTGAATATTACAAAGCATGAGTAGCTCTCAAGGGAAACAATGTTGGAGAGCCTAGTTTAGATAAATTCATGTGGTAGCTGTTCTAAGTAACTTTATTGTATTTACTATATATTATTTCTTAATAGAATAAAGTCTCTTGTCCTTTGCAGAAAGCTAAACTTTACCACAGCCTTCCCAAAGTTTATTACAAACGCCTGAGTGTGACTAACCTGGCATAAACACATTCTGCATAATGTCTGCTCTTTTATGTTTTCCTCCTGTTCTTCCTGTTGTTGTTTTTCCTCTGTGCTCTCGGTCTGAAGTATCGATGTGTGAGGGACAGAGAGGTCTCCGTCTTAAGGTTGTCTAATGTAATTAACTCCATCGGTGGGTCAGCGGCGCGTTTGTGTGAGACCAAATGAGCAACGGCGAAGGTTCAAGCCAGGATCTCTGCTCTTTTTGCCTCTGTGCATTTGGAGATAAACCGCTGCTCGACTGGACGCGCCGCACGTGTGTGTACTTGATTTTCCAGACCAGTGGCTGAATTATGTTGAATTGTGTTTCAAGTGGAAAAAAAAATAAAAGGGTGTCTTGCTCACCTCAAACTCAACTAAAAGTGGTATTTTGAACTGTAAAGCATGTCGTCTGATTAGCCAGTGTAATGTACAATAATACAATTTGGCTTTTAAAGTATCATCTTTACTGCAACAGCGACTGCACCAGGACTAAAACAGAATTTAACCCGGACTAAACCAGAACAAACACTGGACAAAAGCAGGATAACAGTTTTATAATCACTGCTGTTCCATGGTGCCACAAACTAAACAGACCATAAAACATTTTCTATGAAGATTTAGCCACAAAATATTTCAAAGAATGAAATAATCAAAGTCGAGGAGGAGAAAACGAAAGTAAAGCTGAGCGAGGGATCACACAGGAGTAGGGCTGCACGATATGGAGAAAACATGCGATATTCGATAACTATGTTGAAAATTGCGATAACGATATTATTGTGATATTTGAAAATAGAGCCTACTTTTCAAACATAGTAAGTTAAATTCACTACATTTCACAAAAATGTAAGTTCCTGTATTTACAAATCAAACAGTGACAAAATCAAAACTTAACACAGACTAAACCAGGAATAAAACAAGGCTAAGCTGTGACTAAATTCATTAAATTAGCACTAAAACTGGACTTTTTAAACATTTTTATTTAGTCACAACACATGTTCTTTTAAGGCTCTGGTGGAAAATGATTCTTCAGTGTAAATCTCTGTCAGATGGAAGACCACAGCGTTATTGTGATATATTTAGATTCTTGCGATACGGATATTGCGTTTCCTGATATCGCGATAACAATCATTTTGCGATATATTGTGCAGCCCTACACAGGAGTCAACTGGACTTGTGAGTGTTTATGATTGTGCTTTTACTCCGAACTGTAGGGGGAGCTCCACAGAAGAAAATGAAGCAAAACAGCAAAGAAACAAGCAGTTTTCCTCGAGAGTTCCTCTTTAAGATGTGGAGAAGGATCCATGTGCACTGCTACTGACAGATTGACCCATGGCAGCATTAAAGAACGAGTCAAATGCAGAGAACAAATTTCTGCCTTGGACTGGAGAATCTAAATGTCCCAGTCCTAGTGAATGCATGAATGTGAGAGGGAATAGTTGCCTGTCAGTGTGTCTTTAACCCCCAGTTTACACCAAAAGCTGCAGCGGCGCAGAACGACAGCAGCGCATCAGCTGCATATGAACCTCTGTCTGTTTAACCAATCTGACAGCTCAATGGGTTTCTACTTTTCAATTGGCTCTGAGTTGATCTGCAGAGCTACAGCTGAGGAAACACGGGAAACAGGCTCCAAAAATCAAAATAAACTTCTGCTACACTTTCAGAATAAAGGCTCACTGAAACAACGGTAAGGTGAATATCGAACATTGAGAAGTTCATTCTTCAGGGGGAGAACTGTAACATAATTTAAGCAGCCATTTTACAACATGAAGGTGGCCACAGTTTTGTGTTGAGACAGTGAGGTGCTCTTGGTATAAACTGCTTTCAAACACACGCACATGATATCATGAAAACCAGAGAAGCAGGAAACACCGAGGCCATTGTGTGATTGTGGTCAGTAAGGTTGCTTTAATGCAGACGTGTCCAAAGTGCAGCCCAGGGGCCATTTGTGGCACAAATCAAGATTTCATATGGCCCTTGGCTTCTATGACAAAATGTTTTATTTATTTATTTACGTTTTAAAGAGGAATAACCCCTTGAGAGGTAGCATCTCGTTTTCAAGGTGGTCCTGTAATTGAATAGTCAGCAGTGCCATAGTTAACATAAAATACAACAAACAAATAGACACAAACTCACACAAACTACACCACACACACACACACACACACACACACACACCAGCTCTCATAACACCCCCACCCAAAAACAAAAATCAATTACAGTAGTGAAGTACAAAAAAAAAAAAAATAATAATAATAATAATAATAAATAAGGTAATCATAATGATAACATCAATATCAACAACAACAATAAATAAATTGAAGTAAAAGCATGACTGAAAATCAAAAACAAAGACAGACATTTGTTAAACGGCATAGAAGAGCTGTCGTGTAAAGACTGGATGTTTCCAAAAAGCAGGTTGTCAGGCGGAAGCAGTGCTCAAAAAGTGAATTTATTTACAAAAATAAAAAATCTTTAAACAACAAAAATATCCTAGGACTTAACATAAAGAACACAAGACCAACAAAAATGAACTGGTGCAGCCTCACAACAAACTGCTTTCCCCCTCTCACCTCCCGCCTCCAGGGAAGGGAGGAGGTGTAACTGAGCCCTAACAAAACAGAACCCAACATAACTGCAATAATCAATAAAAAATCTAAACATACTCAAACTATATTCAAAGCAATACAATTAACACATCAAAACAATACTGAAAAATACCCCACTTAACAGCAACATAAATGTAACTCCCCTCTGAACTGATTCCCAGTGCTGCAGCCAAATCAGCGCAGGTGTTCCCATTTTCCCACTGATTCTCAGCTGACAGCACCCAAAACAAAACAAAGAAATGACAAAGCAAACTCAACTAAGCAAAAAGAAAAACATAATCAATATGATCAAACTAACATAATTCAAACTTATACAGAACAGGGCTCAGTGAAAGGGAAAATGTAACCCTTTCACAAGAGCATTAGGGAACATATGAAGAGTATTCCAGTCATGAGGGGCCCTAAACTGAAACACACATTTACCAAGCTCTTTTTTTCACTCTGGGAACGGTAAAGAATAAATTATCTGTGTGGCGCAAATTATAAGAAGTACTGTAAGGTACAAGATATTGTTTAAGATATGAAGGATAATCCAAATGAATACATTTAAAAATAAACTGAAGCCAGTGATATTTCCTTCTGTCTGAGGGTTTGAGCCACGACAGCTGTACATCACACAGTGGTGCGTTCTGTGAGGGCAGCGTAGAATAAACCGGCATAAACTTTTGTAAACAACATCAAGTGAGTGAAGACAGGAAGCTGTGGAATTCTCATAAACAATATCTGCATAATCTAAAATGGGAAGTTACAATTGAGAGACAATATCCTTTCGAACTTGGAATGTTATTACAAATGGCCCACCATCATTTTCACAGTGCTTTTGTAGTTTTGTCTGTACATTTGTGCATCTCATCTAAAGCTTTCTGCTGTGTGTTTCCTAATGTATTGGTCAAAACGTAATTGCAGTTGTATTTTTATGTTCATAGATGTTATTTTGTTGGGATTGAATTGATTTTATAGTTAAAGAAAATAATTATTTTGCTTTTGAAAATAAAATTATAAAAACTAAAATAAAACTAAATGTATACTGTATGTGAAAAAACATCAGGAACATTTGCACAGCTTCAAATCTGGCCCACTTTGGAAAAAGTTTGGACACTCCTGCTTTAATGGAACAGACAGAGATGACAGAGATGACAGAGATCTGAACATCTGAACCTCCCTGGGTTTACATATAAACTGGTCAAGGATGGACTAAGACTGGTCAGGGTTCACCTTTCATGCAGACGGAGCTCAGTGCTGGGGTCAAATACCACCACAGAAATGTTAAAGAAATAGCAAACTATACAAAATAAAGCAGCTCGTGTGGTTTTATGCTGTGATAATGGAACCAGTACCAAGGTCATGCTAAGTAAACTTAATTGGTTATTAGTGGAAGACAGGTTATTCTATTCATTATTATTTTTTGTGATTAACATTGTAGTTACCAAGTGTCCTCAGGCTCTATCTGAACTTTGCACTCAGCCATGACAGACATCATTACACTGCGAGACGCCGCAGCACGGAAATTTATTTTACCAAGAGTAAAAACCAACAGCAACAACAACTCTCTAAAAATCTAACTATGGAAGAAAACAAATCATGATTTAGAGCAGCCATTCCCAAAGTCAAGACGGTCGTGGCCCCTTAAATTTCTAAAAATCCCTTGCGGACCCCCAACAATAAAACTTCCCTCTGTTCAAAAGACTCTGCCATGTTTTTTTTTTTTTATATAAAAACATTACAAAAACACTGATTACTGACTAAAAGTTGTTTAAAAGTAATATTTTAAAACAAATATACAACTGTAATTAATTTCCGATGTTTTTAGGTACTTAATATTTTCATTGACTTTTTATATTTTTGTATGTTTTATTTGTTTTTATGAACCAAAACCATGTGTCTGAAATAATAATAATAAAAAATAAAATAAAATAAATTCAAATTGAAATTGAAATATACACAGCCTCTGGGGGCCCCCCTGTAGTACCTTCGCGGACCCCCAGGGGGCCCCGGACCCCACTTTGGGAACCACTGATTTAGATCATTATTAAAACAACTTTTTAAGGGAACTTAAGGGTTAAATTATAATAAGGTTGTTTTAATATCTATATGAATATTTTAATATTTGTAAACTTACATTTGCTGACTGTATTTTGTGACGAGATGTATACTTTTGTACTAATTTAATGAATTTGTCTTTAATGGAACACAGGAAGAATAACAACAGCTAGACTGTTGGTAACGGGGATCCTTTAATAAACATAAACATAAACATAAACAGTGACATCTCAGGACCCAATATGGAGAAGGTCAAAACAACGGGTGATCTCTAACTTGAACAGAAAATAAATAAATGATAAAGATTTAGATACATTTGTGAGGTACAGAGCCACTTACCTCACAACCCAACAACAAAGGCTGTATTCTTTCTCATTTTTTCCTATAACAAACAATATGCTTTTGTCCAGAGCATTTTTAAGATTTCACAATATGTCAAGAGTATTGTTATTTTTCCTCGCCGTCCCTGCTTTGACCACTGTATTTTCAAAAGAAAGCCCAGACTTCATTGAACTGTTCTTGGTCCCGTCCCACCTGAACATTCGCAGTCTCTAACTGAATTAAATTAAGACTCTGCGGCGTGGAGCTGTGTGATAAGCGAGGATCCGGCACAAACACCGCTGATTTATCGGCTCAAGGACAATGAGAGCTGAAGTCTGTTCCTCTTAGTTTATTATTGTCTGCCACTTCTAATTTATTACCCTATGAGAGAGAAAACCCCAGAATAATCCTAAAGTCGTACTGACAAACCTCTCTCTGTGCTGTTTACAATTTCATCAGAGAAACGCCTCGGTCCGACGCGAGGACGGGACGCTTTGGCTGCTGGGAGAATACATTAGCATCATTATGAGAGAATTACTGAGGTTAGCACCGGGACAACTGTCAGATACTCGGTAATCACAACAGCAAAGGGCAATACATGGACTTTCTACGTGAACTTTCTATTAAATAAGTGGGATATTTTAGTGTAAAGTAATTTAGATTCAGTAGTAAGAGGAATGCCGAATATATGGACATGTTACTGCAGCAATATGTCTGTTATGAAGAGTTCAGGAGTGAGAGTTGGCTCTAGACATGACACTAGGGGCCCATTAGTAGCGTCCAGGGAAAAAAAAGCAACAACCAGGCTCTCCTTAAAGTCTTATTCTGCTTTTTACAGTCTTTTTGAAACAGCGTTGGACTCCTTTACTTTAGTATTTCAGGTTTTATAATTTAAAATAATGTAGAAAACCTCTTCTGTTAGGAGCTCACTGCAAATTTTCAATATCTACATTAGATAAAAGGACTTGAATTCAGATTATGAATCTTGATTTGAGCAAAAATTCAGATCATCAATCTTGATTTGAGCAATTTTCACTAGATTAGATTTATTTAGTTATTAGGTAACTTATTACTACATTATTTGCCTTGTTTTAAAGTATTTTTTCCCTGTTTCAAGCTATTTTTACTTATTTCAAGCTAAATATCTGTCCATGGGGTAAACTAATTTTTCTTGAAATAAGTAAAAATAGCATGAAAACAGGTAAAAAATACTTTGAAACAAGGCAAACGTCTAGTAATAAGTTACCTAATAACTAAATAAATCTAATCTAGTAAAAATTGCTCAAATCACGATTGATAATCTGAATTTAAGTAATTTTATCTAATGTAGATATCGATTTTTTGCAGTGCTGTTACTGTGACTTTGCAGAGAACGCTTGGATTAGGCGTCTGCTGCCCCCTGCTGGCAACGCCGGGGACTGGACAGAGCAAAAACTGACTAATTAGCACGGTTATTAGCAACATGAGGCTAACAGATAGATAAATGAGCTGACTGCTTTGTAGTGACGGAGGCCTAAAGGTTCTGTACGCAGCAGCGCTCACACTGGTTTAAAACAGTACTGCACTCTAAATCAAAACAATGGTCTCTTTTCTGATTGGACGATTGGTGATGCAGTTTTAGAACCAAAACAAAAATGTAAACAAACAACTTGGCCATTATGTAAAATATATTTTTAATTGTTAATAACTCATCTGTTCCATTGAAAAATGTGGGTACGTTTTATAAAATATAAAAAAAATCTATACTGCTCATAGCACCTTAGGCATTGAAATGATCAGAACGAGTCTAAAATACTACTAATACTAATGAAAATACTACTGTAGGTCTGTTTATTGATGATGAAACAACATTATAACATGGTTAGCATAGGGCAGTGGTTCCAAACCTTTTTTGTGTTGCGTACCCCCCTGGGCTTTTTGTCCCACGGTTAGTACCCCCTCATTAGTTTATGTGTTAATTTTTCAAAAAGTCATCATAGAGCGGTCATCTGTGTTTATTAGTATGAAGATATTTTATATTTACTTTATTGTAAAAACAAATTTTCCTGCATTTTTTGCTTTGAAACTTAAATTCAAAAGACAAATAAAATCCCTTTAAAATAACAATACATAAAAAATATAAGACAAAAAAAAGTATATAACAAAAAAAAACAAACAAACAAAACCAAAACAATATAAACGCTTATTACATTTATTTGTTATAGCAGCCATTCCCAAAGTCAACACTGTCGTGGCCCCTTAAATTTCCGAAAATCCCTCGCAGACCCCCAACGATAAAACTTCCCTCTATTCAAAAGACTCTGCCATGTTTTTCTCCATGTTTTTTTATTTTTTTTTTTTATAAAAACATTACAAAAACACTAATTATTGACTAAAAGTAGTTTTAAAGTAATATTTTAAAACAAGTATACAACTGTAATTAATTTCAAATGTTTTTTATGGTACTTAATATTAATATTTTCATTGACGTTTTATTTGTTTTTAGGAACCAAAACCATGTGTCTGAAATAATAATAATAATGATAATAAATTCAAATTGAAATTGAAATATAGTCAGCCTTTGGGGGCCCCTCTGCAGTACCTTCGCGGACCCCCAGGGGGCCCCGGACCCCACTTTGGGAACGACTGTTTTATATTATACATATATTATACCCATAATGAGGTAACAAGAAAAATATAACCATTTAAATAACTCTCCTTTGAAACAAGCTTTATAAAGTATTCAAATATTATATATCTAATAGTTTCATCTCATTTTAAACAATAATTTTTAATCAATCAATCATCAATAAGTGCTCGTCTTTCACATATTTTAATAGTTTAATATGAAATGATTCCAAGTACCCCCTGTAAAGTGCTGGCGTACCCCTAGGGGTCCCCGTACCCCTGGTTGGGAATCACTGGTTAAGATTCCAGGAGCAGGTCCCGGTGACAGAGTCTGTGTGCAAAGTTCGTCACACGCCAAACGCTGTCCCATCAAAGACGACTGAAAATGGCAGGTCATCTGTGGCACCTCTGTCACAGTTGTGTGGTATTTACGCCTCTGTACCTGCCTCTGTCACATGGCATCATGTTTTTAAAAACTCAATTTTAACACATTTAGGTGTGAATTTCCACACAGTAACGCCTTTCTACATCAACACAACAACTGTTCAAATGCATTACAACACTCAGTGATTTAACTCACAACAGGCACGTGCGGGACCTCGTGACCTTTAACCTTTTGCCTCCGTGAATTGCGCAGCTGTCTCGTGCCCCTCGCGCAGCTGAAAACAGAGGAGAAAGAGCGGACTGCGGAGCCAATAAAGAGGGCTGTTATCATTTTTTTGGTTTTTAAATTTAAAGTGAGATGACAGCAGCTTGTAGGTTCTGTGCATGTGCGAGACGTAGTAACTATCCACAAACAGCAGGCGGTGCTAGTGGCTAAATTCTGCAGATAATGGGCTTCTGTGAATAAACCTCTGCAACACTCAAGCAAGTATTTATTCAGAGGTGCTTCAGAGGGAGGATTTATATTTTCATCTGCACAAAGCTAAAGCTAAGGTAAGCTAACGGCAGCACATTAGCGCCAATAAAGAGGGCTGTTATCATTTTTTTGGTCCTGATTCCAGAACTTAAAACCCAGAACAGTCACTGGGAATCAAAGAACTGATGAGCTGTTCGTGGCGCGTGATTTGTAAGACAAAGCCATGAAAGTATTACGCATGCACGTTAGATCATTTCTGTTTAAATACAGAGCTTTTGACCGCTACTTGCTAACCACCTAGATATTTACAAAATGCTTCCATAAAATGCTTTGTGATTGTTGATAGCATAAAATCTTTGTATTTTTAGACCGGGTTGCTTATAAATTATCCCAGACTGATGTGTGCTGATATCAATCTAGCTTTTTCCATGTTATCTGAATGTAGAGATTCCCGTTTTAAGCTCCTCTCTGACTTCAAGAGGCTCTTATCCAGAACCAGGTATTCTCTCTCACCTCTTAATTCAACATGAAATCATCTCTTTTCTCCAAAGACTGAAGGTTACAGCAGACGTTCCTCATTAACACGACTCGTACACAAACCTCGGCAGCAGGACACAGACAAACCAGTGTTCAGAGTTTGTCTTTTGTTGTTCTAGACACAGAATTTATTTATTTAGGTGAAGCTCAGGGGTTATTCCCTGTAACTCATAAAAGATGCATGACGCCACTTTTAGCCCACGTTCTCCAGGCTAAAAGTGCCCTTCGTTTAAACTCTCTCTGGTGTCACAGGCAGACCATACATTTCTCATAATTTTTTTAATTTTTATATATACAGTTATTTCACTACAATTATACATTTCATGTTAGTTAAAGGGGCTATATTTTGCAAAATCTCATGTTATAATGTTGTTCCCTCATCAAAAACAGACCTGGAGTTGTGTTTTCTTTCATTTTCGACTGTTTGTGTTGAGTTTCTGAAGCCTCTGAACGCTCGGTTCCACCACAAAGCTCCGCCCACTCCAGGAAGCACTGACCAATCAGCAACAAGCCCTCTACATCCAGTCTGCTCTTAGGCATTTATCCAAAAATCAGTGTAAAGTTCTGTTTCCACTGATTCCTCGCAGACATTTTTCATTTGAGAGTAAACTGACATCAGACAAAAAGTTTAAGGAAGTAAAAACCTTTTTTTCTTTGATTGTGTTCAAGCATTGCAACACTCTGCTGGTCTCCTCTCCTGTTTATTTATGGCACCAGTAGAGTACTTCTTCTTTTAGTCACATAATGTTTTTAAAGGTTGTAAAATGTGCTAGAGGTGACCAAGACTGGTTTAAAAATATAAATAAAAGCAGAATATTTAAGTGGTTAGTTGCCCTAGCTTTGGTTCAAGTGGTTAGGGGTTTGATTCCCTGAAATTCCAGCCACACATACTGCCAGTTCCAAGCATGGTTGAATGAGGGCAGCATCAGAAAGGGTATTTAGTAGGGATGCACTGATACTGATACCATGTCCAAGTACTCATATTCATAAAACTGGGCCAGCAACTGATAGCACTTTACAGCTCTGTCACATGACATTCACCTCTGAGCAGCGAGAGACGAGTGGAAGGATTTCAAAGTGAACTGTACAGAGATAAAGCAAAGTTGAGTCTACATTCTCCTCAACCAGACTTATCCCAGATCATACGTGAGTCCTAAAACTTAAGCAGCTGTCCTTTTTTTTGTCCTGAAAATGATCCCAGAGCAGAGTCTGAAGCAGTAGTTGTCTGATAAAACATAAGGAGTATCGTTGCTAATTGTGTTAGCTGCTGTATGTCTTGGCAAATCTCTTTAAAATGATTTTAGTGAATGAATAGAGGAGAATCTAAGCTTTAAAATGAGGTATAACATGTTCAGACTGAGCAAAGTTTAGCTGTGGTTAGCTGTGTTCAAACCTCAAATTATAACGTTTTAAAGTAAGTACTCGTATCGGTATTCTGTATTTTTTATTTTTTTATTTATTTATTAGTTTATTTGACAGGGACAATGTGCAAATACATTAAAGATGCTTTACACCAGATTATAGCTGAAGCTAGTTTCCATCTGTAGTCCCTGAGCAGGTGAGAAATACAACATAAGCATATACAGTGCAAGCAATATAAACAAAACACATTCACACACTGTCTATGAATTATTACACAATAAAATTATACATTAAAATCTCACTAAGACCACATCATACCTGTTACAATTCTTAATGCTGACACTGCTGATTTTCCAATAGTAATTTCTTGACATTAAATGAAAAGTTTTTCATGTCAGAGGAAAGTTTCAGACTCTGTTGACTGTTGGCGAGTACTCAAATGAAAAAACAGCCAAAGTAAAGTAGTTTACATTTTCTTTTAAAAATTCTTATAGATTGATTTTTTTAAAGACACATTTAGGTCTATATTCTGATGCAACATTTTGTAATACGCCATAAATTTTACTTAAATGTATGGGAAAAACCATAACAGAAAGATTTTCAAACCCAGACATGACAAGAGCTGTAGCCTATGAGCTTACGGGCCCCTAAACCTGCTGGGCCTCTGTGCCTGATGTTACAACCATTCACTCTCACATTCTTTCACTGATGCAACTTAACAGTCACCAATTTAAAGACTAATGTTACAACGCTGCCTATACCAACACGAGTTAGGCCGGTGAGCAAACATTGGTGTAGTATTCGTGAAGTGATGTTAGTTTAGTTTCTGTCTCACAGCTCAAACACAAATGTGCAGCGAGGAACCCACGGCTGCGTTAAATTTAGCCCCGATCCTGTGTACTCTGCTCGTGCACATTTTACTTTGAAATGCCTCTGAAATATGGATGAAGGTTGTTTTGTGAAAAATGGCTTTGGGTGACGTGAGGAGGAGAAGGGAGAGCTGCAGAAAGCGGCTGGGAATTAAACAGAGTCCAGACGGGAGCGATAAGATGGTACCAGAAGTAAAATAATAATAATACAGGTTTTTTTTATATATATATGTGTATACTTTTACAGACAGACAATTAGTGAAAACTGTTGCAACTCTGGACAATATGCATTTGTTTGTTACTTGCTGAATCACTAATTACAGCTTTTTCCTCCCAGAGCTACTGTTTTCTTTTTAAAAAAATTATGCTTTTAAGTAGGGGTGCAACAATACAGTAACTGTATCGATTTTTTCCCTACAATACAACTATATCAATGCACATGACCTCGTATCAAATTGTATCATTTTCTAGGAAGTGAATATCAATACACACAAAGTATCGATTGATAATATCAGAAATATCGAAATTAGAAAATTTGTATGTTAAAATAAAACCAAATATGACTTTTTGGAGATAAATTTTGTGTTTTTAATTAAATAAAATGTTATTTTCAACTTTTCTTCACTCTCTGTCTGCTGGACATAATCAACCCCGGCCGCAGTGCTACATTTGAGAGTAAACTTTTATGATTTTTGGCAAAAAGTTGCTGTATCTATTATCAATACGAAGGTGTTGAATCGTATCAAATCGTATCGTTGCAAATTAGCCAATATTGTTCTTGAATCGTATCAAAACACTTCTAATCGATACATATCGTATTGTTGCAAAAACGTATCGTTACACCCCTACTTTAAAGCGAGATGACAGCAGCTTGTAGGTTCTGTGCATGTGCGAGACGTAGTAACTATCCACAAACAGCAGGCGGTGCTAGTGGCTAAACTCTGCAGATAATGGGCTTCTGTGAACAAACCTCTGCAACACTCAAGCAAGTATTTATTCAGAGGTGCTTCAGAGGGAGGATTTATATTTCCATCTGCACAAAGCTAAAGCTAAGGTAAGCTAACTGCAGTCACAGATGTGGGGAACAGAAAGAAGAGTTATTCCAACAAAATTCACATATAATTTAATGTTATTCTGGAGCTGTATGACAGATTGTGAACGGAGAACACAGCCAATCAGAAGCTAAAAGTATGTCTCCTTCCACGTCTGACTACTACAACTATTTGTCAGGTTAGGTGCACTGCTAATAAAATTTAATTAACATAAAGGTAAAGCCATAGTTTGACCATAAACAAAGTCATGTTGATGTGTCAGTGACATGTTTTAAAGAAGAGTTTTAGGCGTATTGAATAAACATGTACAGTGCTGTTGTGTTTGCAAGTTACCGTATTTTCCGCACTATAAGGCGCAACTAAAAGCCTTTAATTTTCTCAAAAACCGACAGTGCGCCTTATAATCCGATGCGCCTTATATATGGATCAATGTTGGTTAATTATGGCTACCGTATTCTGGGGGCGTCGCTGAAGTGACAGCGGTAAAAACGGTAAAGGGGAATTCCAGTCCCAGCTGTTCATGTGTGCCATAGGCGTGTTTATGGATCCTGCCGCAAAAGAACAAGGAGGCGCGGCCTTTGCTCCATCTCAGTAGAAGAGTTGCGACATTGAGGGGACAGAAAACTGAGCGCTCGAACGCTGTTCATGTACTGTGAACTGTGACAAATGGAGTTGGAAATACATTGTTTTCAACGAGGGCGGCGCAAATAAGAGCTACCGGTACGTACGCTACCGTATTGTGAATGCACTAACTTGTTTTGGGAGTGAACGGAGTTGTAAGAACCTGGTTTGTATTCTATTAATAAAGTTTGACTGACTGACTTATCTGACTGTTTTATTGACATTCCCTTTAGCGCAGCGCCATCTAGTGGATGCGCCTTATAATGCGGTGCGCCCTATATATGAAAACAAGTTTTAAAATAGGCCATTCATTGAAGGTGCGCCTTATAATCCGATGCGCCTTATAGTGCGGAAAATAGGGTAAATTTACAAAAAAGGTGAGAAAAATAGGGAAAGAGAAACTTTGTATGGCAGTATCTGAGTGGGTCAATAAGATTAAAAAACTGGTCAAAGTGGTGTTTTAGACTTACTACCTTACAAATTAAAGGTTCTGTAAGCAGCAGCGCTCGTAGTGGTTTAAAAAGGGTACTGCAGTCTAAATCAAAACAATGGTCTGTGAAAAGTCTTTCTGCTTTTCTGATTGGACGATCGGCAATGCAGGGTTTAGAACCAAAACAAAAAACATGTACCACTATGGTAACTATATGAAAAAAAGTTAAATTAAATAAGGCAGACTAAACATAAAGCCAACAGATCGGTGTTTATGGACTGACGTGAGAACTTGTGCAGCTTTTGTCCCTCACAGACTTTAATACAACATAAATCCAATCCTATTTACTGGCACTGAAACCCATATTAGAAACTGTCATTAGGAAACGCTTCAATATCTAGCTTTACTTTAGTAAGTATGTAATGTAATGTAATATGATGACAAACCATAATATGAGAAATGATTCATTAAAGTTGCACAAATAAAATGTTGGCCCAAGACAAATCCTCTGAAGACAACACAGTGGACGTTTAGCTCTCGCACATTTGTGTCCTGAGCTCTGTATTAAGATGAATCTCAGACACAGATTGCAATTTGATTTTATTTTCTCTCTGTGTTGTCAAATCTCTGCTGTGTTGATGTGTTAGGACAGATAATGCTCTGGAATCAGGACAGATGACATGCGTTGGCTGTTTGGTTTTTATTGCTTTCATTTCAGTACAACAGCTGTCCGCACATTTGGATTTTTATTTATTATTTTTTTGCCAGTGTGAAATGCTTGTCTTGTTTGTGGAGGTTTTAGACTCATGTAAACAGGTAACAATCTGTCAGAGCGGCAGGTGTAAATTGGTTTAAAGCAGTGGTTCTCAAATGGTGGGTCACGGCCCAAACAGGGGTCGCTGAAAGTTTAAACAGCAATAGTTTCTAGAGCGTATTTGTACCTATGAATGGTGTCTGTGTTTCTGCTGCAGAACAGCAACCTGCTGAGTCAGGCCTGATTAACTGTGGTTACACTTTTAATATTTCCCTGTATAATAAATAAAATAAAATGGAATGAAGAAAAACTAACATACATGTGCCATTGTTAGAAAAATACATAGTGAGAAAAAAACTTCTATAGTTCTGTAAAGAGTTAGTTAACATATTCAGAAATATAATAGGTTTAAATCAGGGGTCTGCAACCTTCTGGATCCAGAGAGACAATTTATGCCAAAAACATTAAATTAGCATCTGTAAAAAGCTGCAACTAATCTTAATGCACAAAAGTCGCTGAGCCTATAACTGAAGTGTAGCCTAAGGATGGTCATTAATTATTGCAAACTAACAAAGAACTGTTAAAGTCATTGCAGTGATTATCTTTTAATAGGCCACTAAACAGCAGTGCAGTTCAGGAGCACATGGAGCTACAGCCAGTAACTATTTTTTCGTGGGTTTATTTGAATTATGTGTGTTTCACTTCAAATCACTGTGCAGCCATTAGGCTGCAAACAGCTATAAGTTCATAGCATATTCTGAAAAACTGAGTTTTTTTGTTTTTTTTTAATTGACAGGATGATGCAGATGTAGGCTGGCCTGCCAGAAAAACTCTTTTCCTGTTTTATTTAAAGAAGTCTGGTACCTCTTTTGTAGCATTTCATTTCTGAAGCAGAACAATGACAGGCAAAGTAACCAATCAGAGAAACAAAGGGCAGGACATAAGCTGTGCACCTCTGACCCAAACAAACATGAATTCCTGCTGTTTTATTTAATTTTTTCATAAAACATAAGAATATGGCATATTATGAGCATTTCTGAACAGATCTGCAATCCCACACAGGACTGGATAATACTGCAGACTTCAGCAGAACCAACAGGTGACGAAGGAAAGAACTAAACGCTGTTAATCAGCTCAGAGAGGTTATTAAATTAGCTCGGTAGCTAGAGCTACTTTAGTTAGCTCTTCCGCTTTTGTAAGACGCGCTGCAGATAAAGGGCTGTGATTGGCCATTTCCAAAGTGAATCTGAGAAATGCGCCACCCTGAGAGGGGAACCAGACTGCCCTGCTTGTGAAAAGTCGGAGAGTCTGACTCACCAGGCTAATGCAGATGTAGGCTGTTACAAAATTGTCTACCTATTCCTTTATTAACTAAGTTGCAGATGTCTGGTTTAAATAAACTTACTGTGGATGTGTTCCAAACATGTGAGACTTGGCAGATAAATGTTTAATGTGAAGCTTATTACTGCCTGACAGCATTGTTTGGCTTTTATCTTTTTCATTTGGGTACAACAGCTGTCCACATTTTTAGATTTCCAGTGTGAGACCTATCAAACATGTAAAATATATTCACTTTACACCAAAATGTAAGCAGCAACAATGCTCTGAGCTGCTGCGAGCATCATCAGCGGGACGTGTTAACCCCATGAGATGCTTTCCGTTGGATTACGTCTGGAGTCTAAACCTTTGTATTGTTGTTTTATGTTTGTTCTGTTTTACCAGTCTATTACAGATTCCCTTTGTGACAATAAGGGTTCCATGTATTCTTTGATTCTTTGATCAGACAACAGTAAGCCCCGCTCTTGAACCACAGACCCCAGAACTCTGCCGGTCCTATTCAGCCTCTTCTGATTTACTAGTCCTTTCTAAGTCATTTTTACATTTTTAATTTCACTTGTTTCTTATCAGTGACGTCTCGGAAACCATACCCTTCTGTGTCTTTTACCGACTCTGCTCTGTGATCTTCCTTTCAAGCTTTGTTTTTTTAAGTTTTCTTCTCTCTTTTCTTAGCTACACTTCTATTGCCGTGATGTGACAGTACGTGTCATGTGTTGTGTGATCTTTACAGAGAAAATAAACTGCAGAAAGGAGAAGGAATGCCAGCAATAACCAAATAAGACAGTCCTGGAATTACAACACTTGGACCTGAACTCAAATCCCTGGAAACACTTCTCTATACGCAGGTAGATTCCTATGCATGCACTGATCTGTATGCATGGTCACATCACAGCTGATCCTCTCCACTGCCTGTGCAATGGCCTTAAATACCCCCAGGATAAGCCAAAGCTCTCTTTAATTTCCACTATTTCATTGGAGTTGAAGGAAAAATGCTTGGTCAACTAATAGCACATTGGAAGAAATCATCTGTGAAAAAACAAACCCTAAAACGTTAATCCGAAAAGGTTAATTTGGTCTTCCACTGTTATTAACTTAAAGTTACACTGTGTAACTTTTCTCCTAAATATGTGGGGCATACTGACTTGTTCTTGTGATTTTTTGAGCGATTATAAGGCCTGAGGCGCGATCTGTTGCTCCGAGCGGGGCTTCTGTACTGAGAAACCGCCCTCGCAACTTGGCCGGGAGCGCTCCGCTGTTGAGGAAGAGTCACGTGACAGGGAACGACTCGCTTTACGGCATTCCCTTCTGCTCTTATACCTGAGGTGCAGTATAACCATGAAGCTACTTTTAGCGTTGTTATGTCAACATCGGACAGACTTTTGCTCGCTGGCGTCAGATGAGAGACAGAGAAGGCTGCAAATCAGGATCACGTTTTTGCTTCTTTATTGTTGGGCAGGTAAATTAGCCTCTTTATTTTTTCTTTAGAATGTGCTTTTTCATACAGTTATTAGTTGTTTTTACTGCGACCATTGCGCGATATTTGTTGATAAGCTAACGCTAGCGCTAACTCTATAGAAGATCCAGTCCAAACTTCCAAAGGTAGCAGCAGGTCAACTAAAGTTGAAACAATGATGGAAATAGACGCACGCTTGCACAGTTTCAGAAGGAGGAGGGGCCCTAGTGTTTACGTTTTGCGACGGTGCAGTGGCACCTGTGCCCTCTAGAGGCGCAAGACCGGGAATCTTACACAGTGTAACTTTAACTTAACATCTAAACAGTGTTTTTGTATTGCGAGAAAATCTAAAATTTGTAATATATGACCACTACAAGAGGGAAAATCACATTATGGATCAAGGCAATGCCGGAGTTTTTGACACTGAGAACAACAAACACACAAAGTTGGGTCAAAGAGGCAGGAAACGCGCCTGCGGGACAGTAAACCGGGACGAGGGGCCTAGCTGCCGTCCCACACCTGGACAGCTGTTCTCAAGAAGTCGGACAGCAGATGGCGCTGTCGTCTTCCCGCTCCTGGTGAGAACCTGACTTCATGTGATGTCTGTGCAGAAGTTAAAAAGGAATCTAAATTTGAGAAATGTTTGTTATGTGAGAATCTCAGTTATCGACAGACCGTCTGCAATTTTAGAACAAATAACACCAGGTCTGGATTATATTTGAGAATCTGTAATGTGTATGATAATAACTGTGTGGGAGATGAATTTAATGTGTTTTTGAGTGCACAAAGGGTGATGAAATGAGGAGAAGAATATTTGCCAAAATTTTACTCAAAGCGCCCATCAATATATAAGCTTGTAATGCGAGTCTGAAAAAAATAAAATTATTTGTTTATTATTTCTTCCTTTATATCAATGAATTATTATTGCTTGCCAGTGTATTTTACTTTGTCTGTTATTTATAAATATGTTTGTGCTCCATATCCATGTTTATGGTCATGAACATTACGATTTTAATACTGTACACTAGGCAGGTCCCAGTCAATTTTACTTGGCTTTCGATCATTAAATGTTTAGCTTTAGCCAATCTGAGTCCCAGTACCAATCTTTTATATTGTTATATACCTAACATACTGCAGAGCTATGGTTTTTTGCTAAATGCCTCTCGCAGTGACATCAGAAGTCTTTTAGTTTAAGCTCTCTCTGCTTCTAAAGGCCAAGCCTGTTATAATTTATACAGACTTATGAGGCCTGTTAAAAGATGCTACGCAGAGCATGTGGCTAATTAGCATACATGAACAAAGTATGAAAAGTTAGCGCTGCAGGCTGCGCATCACGCTACTCTCTGTTTTCACCAAACTGCTGCCACATCTTAAAGGCACTGCTATTATTCGTGTTTTTAGTCTTCACAGTCAGTAACTCAGCTGCTCTAGGCGCTGAATGTTGGCTTAATGTCATTTAGTTTCTTGAGGTGGCAAAGTGGCCCAATTTTGCATTTTTTATTACAAAAGAAAAGCAGGAAATGTTGGGGAGGATGGAAGAAGACACTTTCAGGGATTGTGTACACCAGAGGTTCTCATCCACAGACTGCCACTTTTGAAATATTTGGCTCTCCATGTTCCATTTTAATGGACTCTAAACCAGGACTAAACCAGATCTAAACTGAGAAGTGAAGTAAAAATGTAAAGCAGGACTGATCCAGATCTAAGCCAAGCAGTGGTTTTCTCTTCATTACTGGATCAAGCTCTAACTTAAACCCTATCAGGACTTGAACTGCAAAAGATTTCTTCGTACAGCAGTGTGAGTAACACTGGTGTGTACCTCTAACTCATCTGAGTTCCTTATTCGTGTTTCCCCACACTTGGGCCTGTACACATTTACTATGCTCAAAGCCAGTGGTGTAATTTAGTAATGAGGGCCCCAGTGCAGAGGTTTAAAATGGGCCCTAGTGATATAAACCCAGTCAGCACTTCAAATGTATGTCTTCTGATTTATAAAATGTTCTAACACCATCTGTTTTTACTAGATTCAAAGACCAGTGCTTAAAGTGTACAGAGTTGAATTTAAAACACTTTTAGAGTTAGTTTGTATCAATCATAAGAAAACTCACTGGGATAAATGAGATCAAAGTTGATACAGACAAATCCAGATCGTATAAAGTATAATGAATTGGTTAAATTTAACAAGAACTAAATTTATTTTGAAGAAAAGAGGGCCCTGGTGCAGTTGCACTGGCTGCACTGCCTGATATTACACGCCTGCTCAAATCTGAATCCCTTGAAACTCCACATGCATATAGATTCCTCTGCATACACTCATCTTAATGCACAGTCACATACAGCTGATCCTCTCCTCTGCCTGCGCACTGGCCTCAAATGACCAGAGAAGAACGCTCCAGCTCTCTATTTGAAGAAACAGCGTGAGGAGTCGTGCAGAAGATGCCATAAGTTTAGAAACATAAAGAGGGGAAAGTATGGAGGCTAACACAGAAAGGCGGTCACTGCAGTCGTACATACGCTCTGTGGTCTTTTTAACTGGACGAGATAAACTGCCCCCACACAGCAGCAGCGCACAGTTCATTCATGTTACATCAGACAGCGCGGCCATATGCCGTTTCTCTGTGTGCCATTGTCTGTAACCTGCTGATAATGACCGGAGCACAGCGTAAACAACATCAGCGCTGTGACTGCAGGGCACAGTGTTATTGTAATGTGCCGTTTCTTCTTTATGATGAAACAAATGTGTGTAATTGGAGCAGCAGAGCAGCGCGTCCCGTGGGAAGAGGGGCGTTTGCATATAGCCATTAAAAGAAAAGGTGGACACTCAGCCGCTATTAACAGAAATGTATTCAGTAGTACCATATTTTCCTTAATCAGCAATTTAACCCTACATTTGTCAATTACATATCATTTATATCCAACAATTATGGTATAATGCACGGTAAAGAAGCCCTACAGTGCTTCCTGTGGCTAGGCATTTTAAGCAGCAATATTAGAGCCTAATGTAGTATATAATGGCTCAAAACTATTTCAGTGATTCCTATAAAGAAGAGAAAATACAAAAATAAATAAAAGATACACAGTCAGAGCCCTACAGAGTTAAACATAATCCAGTTAAATTTCACAAGCATAGGAGACTGGTTAACCCTTGTGCCCCAGTGAGGACAAAAGTGTCATTTTTTTCTTCTTTTTTTTTAGCACTTTTCTCTGAAATGTGGTTCAGCTGAGTATTGTATTACTAATGTTGATATTCTAATATAAACACAAATCTAATATGACTTCAATTTTGTTAAGTTGCTCCTGTTCTGTGACAAAATTGCCCCCGTCACAAAACATCAGACAGATAGTATACGTTAATACTTTTGTATTTTTTTCATAAATCTTTGAATCAACTTGTGCCCTGATCATAAATACCACATATTTCATTAGTTTCAGAATTTTAACCCTTCTTAGGCCAGTGTATGTAATAGCATTTAGATTTTTGATTTTCAATATATAAATTGGACTTTTTCTTGGGGGGTTATTAAAGTCTTAAAGTCAAGGTGATTTTTTTCAGAAGTGTCCCTGTCAAAAAAGATCGTAGTATACTTATTTTTTCCCCCTTTACATAAACGTTTGAATCAACATGTTCCCAAACTGTTAAGAAAAATATGAATGTATACTATTTTGTATGATGTTTTGTGATGGACACTTTTGTCACTGAACAGTATCAACGTAACAAAACTAAAACTGGGCCATAAGGGTTACAGAGTGGAGGTCTGCATCAGTAGATACACGGTCACGAGCTCTGGGTCTTGACTAAAATGACAAGGTCTGGGATAAAAGCAACAACAAAATCGACTCTGGTCACCGGGGGAGCTCAGAGTAGAGCTCAGATAGTTTATCAGCTATCAATACTGGAGACAGCTGAGCAGTCAACACCACATGAGAAAATTGAGTATTCAAGTCTGGCCATGCCTCCAGAGTGAGGAGGTTAAATATCCTCCGTTGTGCATCAGATTGACTCGTAAGAAGGACAGTAAGTGCATCATAAGTCAAAATGAAGGCTTCTGCAAGGCAAAGTTTTGACTAAAGCCCAGGCTGCCAGAGAGAGAGGCACAGCGTGTCCACCGTGACTGTACAGTACGACCTAAGATGACAGACAAAATATTAATAAATGAAAATTACCACATTAACAAAAGGTCAATTTTTTAACTTCTCTGATACAGGCTTATACAGAGCAAATTTAATAACTTCTCTGACCTGATTAACGGCATTTAGTGCTTTCCTTCATTATCTTATTCTGCTGAAGTCCTCGTTCTGTCCTCTGTGTGATTTTTTTTCTTCATTTTGTTTCCATTTTAAAAACAGTAACGTCCAATGTAACAATCACATTCAGAAATAAGTACAGAGTTTCTCAGAATACAGTGTACACTGGTGTTTTATGTCTGTGAAGACTCTCACTCGTCCAGGGTAATTGCATTGCAACAAAAAGTTAAAAAAGCAGTCATCTGGATTGGATTTTTCAAGTTGAAGACGTTTCACCTCTTATCCAAGAGGCTTTCTCAATTCTGAATTGAGAACTTTTTGTTGCACTGGTGTTTTATGGCAAAAAACAGCAACAGTTCTTTATAAGCTCCATGTTTATTTTGGAGACAGGTCAGCGATGCACCGCTTACGGCCCGCTCTTCGTCTCTGATTGATTACTCCGCCTGTGATTGTTCCTCTCATAGCAATGGAAACTCAAGAAATACTACTTTTTTTTTTACTGTACAGTACAGTATTTTAATTGTATATGGACATTTTTATCCTCATTTTGTGCTTATTTCTATTGTATATGTTGCTTTAACTCTTGTTATTGTTTTCCATGTAAAGCACTTTGGGTTGTATTTCACATAAAAGGTGCTATACAAATAAACTTGACTTGACGATATGCTGGCCATGCTACAAATTTATTAGATCTCAATTTTTAAATATCTCTATTGCACTGCTCTTAGCAACAGATTTCCTAATGCACATGTCAGACAAACTGAACTGGAGCCAAGCTACCCATAAGAAATACATCAGCTTAGTTTAAATGACTGTCTTCCTTGTTCGTCTGCAAAAAAAAGCGTTTGTCACTGCTTCCTGACACCGACATTCACGCTACAGCCACGCAACACAAGTCGACGCGTGTGCGCATCCGAGTGCACTCTCCCAAAGACGCACAAAGAGTAACAGATGGGGCCTGAACTCATAACAGCAGAGTGCAGATGCTAGTGCCGAGTCATGCTTAAGTCAAAACCCACTCGAGCACAAAACAATGTAAGTTTAATACGGCAATGAGAGAAAACACTCACACACACACACAGAGAGAGAGAGAATCCAGTCAGCGAAGCCGGGAATGTAATGCAATTGTTTCAGTCTCTTTTTTTTCTGTTGTGCATATTGTGGAAAGTTGAAAAGTGCTGGAGTAATGATGAATGATGTATCGCTGAGTCGAGGCATCTGTCAAAATAATGGATGCTCCAGAGTCACTGAGCTGTTCGGAGTATATGGAGAACGGGCAGAGCATATATTCCTGCCGCTGTGATAAGTCCACTCTGGCAAAACTCAACACAAGTCCGCTGTCTGGCTTCTGTGTGCATAATGTAGACTGCGATGGAATAATACGGTCTGCTACTCAGAGCTTGTGTATAAAATATTGCAGGAGAGTAAGACGCGGTAAGATGTAGCTTGAAATTCAATAGAAAACAATGTTCATATGATATCAGCAGATCAGAGTTAAGATTGACAGGACGCAGTACCTGCACATGCCCAACTGGAAAGTGATGCAAAATATTCTGATTTTAACATCTATATCACTTCAGATGCATCTTTAGTGACAGCGCAGACAGATTTCTCATGGAAATCATTGTGAAGGGAAAGGATTTGACCTCCCTTACTTGTAATTAGCTGTGCATATGTGAACTGAAAGTGATTTATCTGCACTCTTCTCTTTTAATTTCATTTTAAATTGATTATTTTTTATTATTTTTTATTTTATTTAACCATTCTTTAACCAGGTCAGTCCCATTAAGATTCAAACATCTCTTTTTCAAGGGAGAGGCGTCAACAACACAACCCACATTGCATAATATTTGATTTTATTGTTTTAATTGTGATTCTTGTCTTTGTACTTTTAAACTTGCCTTTTTTCTTCTTCTTGCCTTGATAATAACAAAACTATTAATAATGCATCGGTCTTACATAACGCTTCATTTGACACACACACACACAAAAAGAGGCCATATATGAAAGATTAGAGTGGTTGGCCCTGAACAGACTTGGAGGTCTACATCAACAGCTGTCACACATCTGGGACAGAGCCATCAGAAGACTTCCTAAGATATTTTTGGGGGGACTTCTGCAGCAGGACTCACAGCAGGACTCACAGTCACTAATCCAGCGCTGATGAAGCCACCTGGTTGTTTTGAAAATGAAGTAAGTCCACTTGCCGTTGATTTATTTTGTGATTAACGGACACAAAAAACAACAGACTGGACTTGGAGTTGATGTGATAGAGACAGTAAAAATGTCATGGCTGAACAAAGTTGCTGGGTCAGACCAATGAAGATAACAAAAATAACAGAGCCTTGATTTCTCCTAAAGCTGAATGATTTTAAAAACTCTAATTGAGATTTTTCTGACAGATATTGAAGTTGAGATTTGCCATAGATGTTGTAAAATCAGTGTGAAGGTGAAGCATTTGATGGAGCATTGACTCTTGAGAGAAGAAATATGAAATAAAATATTTACTGTTCAATTAATGCAAGGAATCACAGCCTTTCAGCACATGTCTGTAGAGCTCTAAACTACTGCTGTAGCAAGATTTATACAGATTAAGACCCTGAGGAGGTGGGATATTTTGTTCTCCACATAGGACATTATTATCACCCAAATCATTGATTAATTGTACTGCCATAAGTTGTCCCACATTAGGAAATATGGGGTTTTAGGCATCAACCAGTGAGTGTTTGGAACAATATATTGAGTTTTCGTCAGGTTCCAAGCGGTGTATCTTTATTAGTAACTCACATTATAATGATTTAAAGTTACACTGTGTAAGATTCCCGGTCTTGCGCCTCTAGAGGCCACAGGTGCCACTGCACCGTCGCAAAACGTAAACACTAGGGCCCCTCCTCCTTCTGAAACTGTGCAAGCGTGCGTCTATTTCCATCATTGTTTCAACTTTAGTTGACCTGCTGCTACCTTTGGAAGTTTGGACTGGATCTTCTATAGAGTTAGCGCTAGCGTTAGCTTATCAACAAATATCGCGCAATGGTCGCAGTAAAAACAACTAATAACTGTATGAAAAAGCACGTTCTAAAGAAAAAATAAAGAGACTAATTTACCTGCCCAACAATAAAGAAGCAAAAACGTGATCTGATTTGCAGCCTTCTCTGTCTCTCATCTGACGCCAGCGAGCAAAAGTCTGTCCGATGTTGACTCTTGTCTGCGATCTGGTGCGGTCCCTTTCACATTTTCTTTTTCTTGCCTCGTCCGACATTGTCTTCATCTTCTTGTGTCCTTCGGCCCTGACGAACTGGCAAAAATAACAACGCTAAAAGTAGCTTCCTGGTTATACCTGCACCTCAAGTCGTTCCCTGTCACGTGACTCTTCCTCAACAGCGGAGCGCTCCCGGCCAAGTTGCGAGGGTGGTTTCTCAGTACAGAAGCCCCGCTCGGAGCAACAGATCGCACCTCAGGCCTTATAATCGCTCAAAAAATCACAAAAACAAGTCAGTATGCCCCACATATTTAGGAGAAAAGTTACACAGTGTAACTTTAAGTATGTGAGACCATCTTTGTAGGTGTCCAAGTCTTGCCATAACTCAATCCCAAAGCAAAATCTAAGCTTGTTAGTTCCCTTCAGTACATCCACATGAAGCCAAAAGCAAAAAATACAAAAATCACTATACTGTCCCACGTACAGGAGTCCATTCTTCCAGCAGTGTGGGCTCTATCCAATCAACATCCAAAACATGACAAGTCAGGAAAGCAATGGTAGATCTGTGTACACAAGAAGTACTTCAGTCCATGACGTGTTGTTTCTTTAGCTTTTCCATCTCATTCCTGTCCATTTCTCATTCTCCAGTGCACAATTCAGCTAAATTTATTCTCTTGTCCCAACAGCCATCAATCTAAACTACTTACGTGTCCGCTCCTGTATATGTTCCAACAGGGAAATACAGCACCGCCATCTCATTACAAAAAACCACAGTCGGCCACCAGAGGATACGCCGTTGTTCTTTATGGCCATCGGCTGTGTGTGTTACCTGTGACTTTGAGCTGCGTGGTCCTGCGCACCAGCCTGGAGCCGTACTGCAGCTCGCAGGTGTAGTTGCCCCCGTCGCCCTCCTCCACCTCTGGGATCCAGATGTGGGTGTTGTTCATGGCGATGGAGCTCCGCCACTCGACGCGCTCGCACTCCTGAAAGGGACACGGTACAGGGATCGAGTTAGAACTGGAATAAAAGATGATTGTAGCGTTCTGTGGTACCATGTTTCCACCTGACTCCACAGTTTCTCTGTTGGGTGTTATAACTTTAGAAAAAAATGTGAAACAGCCCTCTCTTTAAGCTGTAAACATCAATACATATGCAGTATATCCAACAGAGCTGCAATGACAGGCAGAGTAACCAATCAGCCGACCCAAACAAACATGGCGGTTTGCTATTTTTGCCATAAAAGACCAGAAAATGGCATATTCTAAGCAGCTCTGTACTTATTTCTGAATGGGGACAGCAGCAGAAGCCAGTTGTACAAAGAAAAAGTGGGTTTATTTGAATGTATTCAATGTCAGGGGCGGTTCTAGAGGGTGGCCAGGGGTGGCCAGTGCCCTGTAACTGTGAGCCTGTGCCCCCTTGTGGCCACCTCTCTGAAGTGTCCTAAATGCTTTAAGAAATTCACACAGTATATTTTTAATTTGTTTCAAGGCTTATTCTAGCATTATAAAAGCATTATCATGTTTACAGAGATGATATTAGAGTTATTTTTAACTGTTGTTTCTAAAGTGTCAATTTACATCAAAATGTTGCATGTACCCCCTGGGGAAAAGGCTGGACCCAGTGTGGCCCCCAGTTAAAAGTGGTCTAGAACCACCCCTGCAATATGTTGGACGTCAGCGGGACTTTACTGTTGTTAAAATGGCAACAAGATGGAAAAAAAAAACTAAAAACGAGACAACGAGGACTTCAGCAGAACCAACAGATGACAAAGGAACGCACTAAACATAGTTCAGAGAAGTTATTAGATTAGCTCTGGATCTAGCGCTACTTGGTTAGCTTCCGCATTCGTAAGATGCACTGCAGATAAAAGTCTGTGAGAGGCCAGTTCCAAAACAACCGGAGAGAAACACTTCCCTCCGAGAGAGGAACTACACTGTCCTGCTTTCGAAAAGAAAGTAGGAGTGGCTGGCTCGCCGGGCTAACTCTCTATGGTACCATGTTTCCACCTGATTCCACTCTGTTTCTCTACTGGGTGTTATAAAGTTAGAAAATAAATGTGACCCAACCCTCTGTTTAGCTGTAATCATCAATACATATGCAGTAAATCTAACAGAGCTGTTCTGTTCTGTGGTTTTGTGTTGATTTTACCTTGTACCAGGCCATCTGAGGCTGTTTGTAGGGGGCCAGGTAGTCGTCTATGTCTGGACAGGTGATCATTTTACTGTGAGTGACCTCGGCCTTCTCCAGGTGTCTGATTTTAGAGCTGAAACACTTCCCCTCGTCGCTCTCCTCCACCGTCATCTGCATGGACACCTTCATGCAGTACGTCGAGTTCCTGCACAGACAAACGCAGAACACAAACGTTTTACTTTTACATTTAAGGGGAACAATGCAACTTTTTTTTTACCTTAAATAAACTGCATTGCAGTCAGCGTGATGGCTAAATGAGCTGTTGCAGAATGAATGAAGCTTCCTGCGCTTCCCTCTGACTGGCTCAGTTTTATATTTTGTTATTATATTTAGTTATTCTAAGTAGCAGCTTGGAGGTATTTTATGATGGAATTAATCACATCGTAGGATGATTTAGGGTCAGATTTTGATCAGAAAATTTCAATCTGCAGTTGTTTTGTTGCTGGTGAAACATCTGAATTTCAATTATCTTGAATTATTGTTTATAATAAGCAGTTGGCCTCTGTGGAAGAAGGTGATGCTTTGACAGATACCGTATTTTCTGGACTATAAGTCACACTTTTTTATGGTCTGGCTAGCGGTGTGACGTATACTCAGGTGTGACTTATATATTAAAATATTTCAGGTGTTGGTTAGAGGGCGCTCTAGGCTTGTGTACCAGCATCTGCTGCACCTGTACCACTGACAATTTAAAATGTAAACATTACCACTAACAACTTAGGCTATAAAGACAACTGAGAAAGAGCGGAATAATTGGAAATGGAACTGATGCTGAGTCTGACGACAGCCACGCAGAGGAGGAAGCGGCGCTTCGTCTACCTCCGGAGTTGGCGGAGTTGTTCAGAAGCGACACCGAGGATGAAGAATTTAAAGGATTTAGCGATTAGGAGTGAGATGGTGAGTTTGGTGAACTTGTTATATTATGTTCTTTATGCTATAGTTATGTGAATAACTGTTAATATATTACGTTAACATACGAGACACCTATTCAGTTCGTTGTTTATGCTTCATGTCGCTGAATAACCATCAATGTGTTACGTTAGCATAGCGCACACCTATTCAGCTGTTGTTCTCTATTCTATTATTACTATAACTTGCCTTTCAACATGAAATGTCTGTTCTTGGTGTCGCATTTTGTAAAATAAATTTCCCCCAAAAAATGCGACTTATAGTCCAGTGTGACTTATATATGTTTTTTTCTTCTTCATTATGCGTTTTTTGGCGAGTGCGACTTCACTAATAAACGTGTGTGTGTTAATAAAACTAACTTAATACTTATGTTTTTCATGCAACACATAGGAAACTTTGTGGCCTCCCCAAAAACCAAGCAGGCTACACTCAACTGTGCTCTTACTCTCGTGCCTGTTTGTCTCACTGTCTAGTAGCAAAGAAGGTGGAGCTTGTGGCAAGAAATATATCTATAGAAAAAGCTCACAACTGTGACACTCAGCTCCCATCATTTGTTTTACAGATTTTGGCAAGGCAAAAAGAAAATCAGATAATAATAATATTTAAAAAAAAAAAAAGCAATATAGCCACTTTTGTAAAATCTAACATGGCCGCCTTTACAAAGACAGGAATTTCACTTGATTTGTGTAAAACAGTAACCAGCTTTGTCCATCTGCTGCTGCACCTGTTATATACAGTCAGACCTGAGGCATGTTCATGTACAAAACCATATGAACTCTTTATGCTGAGATAAACAGTATTGGTTCATTACATTCAACATGTGTTAGTGTCCGCTGAACATACGCTCCGACATCTGTGTCCAAGAACAGAGTTGGGAAGTGAAAATCTGATCTCAGAGTCTCATTTTTCTATTGCGCTGCTACTGGTAACAGTTTACTTCCCTCAGATTTAAGGAGAAAATATCAGACGTTGTTTATTATGGTGTTGTAAACTTGTGCCTTTACTTCACATTTTTGCTTGAGTAAGGATGATCCATTAACAGACTGTAGAGTTTATCTTAACCTTTTCAAATGTAGACAAAAGGAAGAGTATTGTACACCACTGGTTCCCAAACCTTTTTGTTTATTTGTTTGTTTTACCATCTGGGGTGTACCCCTTTTTTCTTATCATGAGGACCCCCTTACATACAGCGAAGCCTCAGATTATTCATACCCCTGGCAAATTCTGAAGTTACTTTCATTCAACCAGAAAGTTTTATTTTTTATTTTTTATACCAGAAATGACACAGGCTTCCCCCAAAAGATAATAAGACGATGTACAAGAGGTATCATTGTGTTGGTTTTTTTTTACATTTGAACAAAAAGTGGCATGTTGGTTGAAAGTAACTTTAAGTCAGAATTTGCCAGGGGTATGAATAATTTCAGGCTTTACTGTATGTGCTGATGATTCTTCAAAAAACTGTCATGTTTATTAGTACAAAAATTTTTACACTTTTTCTATTGTAAATAATAATAAAATGATAATATTTGTTTAATATTATTTTTTATTATTATCTAAATAAAAATTCAAGATGTAAAAACTAAATAAATAATAAGCTGCCTGGCTTTATTAAAAAAAAATAAAAAAATTAAAAATAAAAAATTAAAAATAAAAAATATATATATATACTTGCGGCACAGTATGGCTCAGTTGGTAGAGTGGCATCGCATATACAGGGTAACTATAGCCTGCCTCGGCCATGATTTCCTGTCACTTCTTGATTGCACTCCAACAAATGCCTATGCAAAAAGGCTTGAAAAAATATCTTTAAAAAAAACAACAACTATATTAACTCCAATTAGATTTACTTATTTTACAATATTTTTGTCAGTCAATGACACACGTGAGCTTGTCTTTTATAAATTTATATAGTTCAATATGAAAACTTTTTTATATTTATTTTGAGTGTGAGAAAAAGAAAAAAAAAAAAATAAATATATAAATGAAAAATATATGCATGATCTACATATTATATATACATAAACATAATTATGTACATTTACATATAATTTTACAGTGTTATGCTCGAAAGGGAGTGGGAGGAAGCTCAAAAACCAAACACTGCAAATACTGTCTTATTCTTGGAACCCCCTGCACAGTTTTCATGTACCCCTAGGGGTCCCCGTCCCCCTGGTTGGGAAACACAGTTGTACACCGGAGTAAAAAAGTGTAACACAACACAAATAAAAAACGATCTGTATGATATTGCTGCAGTGGAAACAGCCCTGCCCCTGTACCTTTACTCTGTTTTGGGTTTTTAGTCCCGGCTCAGACCCTGAAGGTGACTGTAGCTTTACTGTGTGCAGCAGCTGTATTTGTGTTTTCCCAAGTTCACCTCCAGACACAAAGCCTGCATCGATCCTTCCTCCTCCTTTCACAATGAGGACTCCCCCAATGTCCCCGAACCACGACCCGTCATCTAAGTGGATCTAAGCCACTTATCCCATCAATGCACTGTTTTTTTTTTTTTTTACACGGGACGCAGGAGTTTCTCTCGTCATTGACCTGACTGTGGCCGCGGTGCATTGAGCTGCGGGTCTGGAAAGCCTTTTATCTGTCTATCCCTGGATCTCTCTCCTCTTCATCAATCCATCTCCAGCCTGCAGCGGCGTGTTTTCTCCTCCAGTGGTCCGGGACTTTCCTGTCTGCCTCTGTGGCTCTCTCTCCTCCTGACTCTCTCTCACGCACAGCCAGGCCACAAAACTGCACATATTTAGTTTAGGCTGGCTGTATGCAAAACGGTTTAGTTGGGAAATCTTATGCAGCTCCATATTGTGATGGTTTGGCCTTGTAACAGTGTGTTTTATTGTTTTATTTTGTTTTATTTTATTTGTGGGGTCTCTCTCCTGACATATAAGATTTTTCTTTTTTTTTAAAAATATGTTTGTTAGCTCTGTGGCTGCTACAGCACTCATTGGGACGGCCATTTTATTGAAACCAGGAAGGAGAAGATTGAACTGTGGTGCAGCGGTTACGTGGTGTGGGAGTGGTATGTATTGTTTTTGTATATTTTATAGTATATTTTATTGAATAAAGTGACATGTTAGTTGTTCCCAAGAAGCACAAAGCCAGTTGCCTGGAAATTCGGTCGCCATAGAATCAATTCGATTTCTAGCGCGGAGCAAACGGGCAGCGGAGTTAGCCAATCAGAAAATGGCGGACGTGACGTTAACAAAGCGACAAGAAAGTAAGCAACACGAAAACATTTTTTTTTTTTTTAATAAAGGCTTCTAGTGCTGTAAGCTGCTGTGGTTTTAATGACTCGATATGTTTTTGGTCATTTAAAACGGAATTTACCGCTGAATGAAACAAACTCGGCTCCTCAGTGCGTCACCTTGATTGTTGTTGTTGCGGACGCTGCTCGCGAAGAACACGTGACTTAAATAAGCGAATCAAAATGCACGGTACGGTTGGGATTTGAGGAAACCACTGCGGACGGCGGTGACCTGGATTTTCCAGGCAACAAAGCCACAATATGCAACAAACTCTATAATGAACACTCCTGACTGTAATTCATACACCTGTGCAATATTGTTTTAACTGTCAGTGTAACGGGTTCTTTATGGTCACCAGTGTGGACACAGGAATGCGAGACACGGGTTCTGGTCACTGCACGTTTTTAATGCCCTTTAAACAGGAGCAAGAGGCATGGAATTAGTGGACAGCACAAGTTCAGCCCCCTACGTGAACAAGGGAAAAACACCGTCAAAATTGGCGTTAGTAATGCCGTGATTAGCGAGTTAAAAATAAAGATTTTTTATAACAGCAGTTATTATTGTTATTAACGTATTTTAGCCTCTTTTTGGCGACTAGCATCACCTTTAGAACTGCTAGCTTAACTCAGGGAGACCACGAAAAAAACACAACTCACCAGCACAGACCGCTCATCTCAACTGAGGGAGAGAGAGAGCTGCCACATGGTGAGAAGAGGTGTGTCCCACTAATTACTGCCCCTGCGCAACACGTAACAATACGGAACCATAGTATTTGGTGATAGCCTCACAGTTGGCTCAAAATTAACAATACAGAAAAAAATAAAATATGCACTGTAAAGTTTTGAGAAGGTTCACTCACAAAAATCAACTCGCTACATCAGCACCTTGTGGAAACCTGTGCAATATTTATATTATTATGTGCCATAATTATTTTATTTTACTTGAAGCACCTATTCACAATGCACACTCTTTACTTATGGTACTTGAATATCCATACTCTCAGACTGTATACTGTACATATTTATTACAGTGTATTTAATTGCTCATATTCTAATTTAGTTTATTTAGCTCTGCTTGTAGTTTAGTTTTTTAGTTAATTATCATTGGCCAGACTGCTCTCTGATACACTTTGTCCTCTTGTGTGATACCACTGTGTGCTACTGCTAACTGTACTGATGCTACTGCTAACTGTACTGATGCTGCTGCTAACTGTACTGATGCTACTGCTAACTGTACTGATGCTACTGCTAACTGTACTGATGCGACTGCTAACGGTACTGATGCTGCTGCTAACTGTACTGATGCTACTGCTAACTGTGCTGATGCTACTGCTAACTGTACTGATGCTACTGCTAACTGTACTGATGCGACTGCTAACGGTACTGATGCTGCTGCTAACTGTACTGATGCTACTGCTAACTGTGCTGATGCTGCTGCTAACTGTGCTGATGCTACTGCTAACTGTACTGATGCTACTGCTAACTGTACTGATGCTACTGCTAACTGTACTGATGCTACTGCTAACTGTACTGATGCGACTGCTAACGGTACTGATGCTGCTGCTAACTGTGCTGATGCTACTGCTAACTGTACTGATGCTACTGCTAACTGTACTGATGCTACTGCTAACTGTACTGATGCTACTGCTAACTGTACTGATGCTACTGCTAACTGTACTGATGCTACTGCTAACTGTACTGATGCTGCTGCTAACTGTACTGATGCTGCTGCTAACTGTACTGATGCTACTGCTAACTGTACTGATGCTGTTGCAACAATGCAATTTCCCCACTGAGGGACTAATAAAGGTTTTCTTATTCTCAAACCTTGATGCCACTGTGTATTCTGACACTTTTCCACCAGAACCAGATTCCTTCAGCGGTTTGAGCTCCACAGAGATCCTAGGTTCGGTCACACGTCTGACAGAAATCGTATTTGTGCAACAGTGCAGACACACTTTATGATAAATCCTCCAAAATATCTGACACTGTCTGATATCTGTCACAGCTCGTCTTTGGTCGTAAGACGGCTATTTCTGTAATCTTTGTCCCTGTCTCACTCTAAAGCTGGGGACACACTACACGATTTTCTCAGTCGTTACAGATTCTGAAAAGACTCGGAGCACACACTAACGACTGGTTTCAGCAGATTTAGTTCTGACGACTGAAAGACTGCGCCTCACACACTACAAGACCTGTAACTGCAACTGACGCCAACCAAACTCTTGCGGGGAACTCGCGAGAACTAAATGGTAAACAAACATGGAGCTCCCTGGGTCGCTGTTGCCGTTGTGTGCGTAGCTATCTGTTTGGAAAAAGGGAAAGAAAAAACAGCAATGTATCTAGTTTTGCTTGGGTAGCACTCAACTTTCTTTGGTGTTTGCCATGGTTGTTTATGTTTTCTTCTTCAAATTTCCGCTTATATTTTCCCGCCGCTTCTTGTTTCTTCGTCTGCGTCCTGACGCTATTTCCTGTGTCCCATCAACTGTTTTTCATTGGCCGCTGGACTCCATGAATTCCCAGTTGGATGTAAACAGCCCACACTACAGGAGTGTGCTCCAGAGTCGGTGTTTGATTGCTTGCGACTGACATCAGGCCAGGTTTTTGCGGCGCACACACTTAAGGACTCGAGTCTTTGAACATCACACACTAACGGATTTCAGGGCCGACTGCTGATTACGATTCCCTGCAACTGTTGTTGACTGGTAAAGACTCGCTGCAACTGTGAATCGTTATAAAATCGGGCAAAAAAATCGTGTAGTGTGTCCCCAGCTTAAGACAAACAGTCACCACTTTTGAGCTACGATGCGCTAGGAATCTTTCATCTGAGGAAAGGCCAACATCATGCAGTGTATCTCCAGCCAAATATATCCACCCGCTAACAGGTGCCACGATGAAGAGAGAAGCTGCTACTCACCTGTCAGCGGTCAAACAATCATTCTGAATATACAAAAACAGGTGTTGTCTTGTGTGTTTCATGCTCTTCAACATCTGTTGCTTGTGATGTTTACTGTCCGTGCTGTTTAGCGTACTGTATATGGGACAGGACTGAACTCCTTTGACTCGACTGTGGAGTGTAACATTGGGCGATCACATGCAAACACATACAAAATCTCCATCCAAATCAGTTCACAGACTCCTTCGCACCTCACACAGTCAAAAACAGATATCTGAAGCCCCGGTTTTCATGTAAATTCATCCTTTTATCCCTCAGCTTTGGTGATTCTGCCCATATGTTTCAACCAGAACACACAGTGTACTCAGACGAACCAAAAACCTTAAAAAAAACCTCTTTGTTGCTGCCTTTGTTCTGTCCTTTCACGTTTTTTTTTGTGTGTTTCCCTGTGTTGTATCATCTTTTATCACCCCCTCATCCCAATGCCATCTGTCCGCACCGCAACGCCGACGATGAATGCTAAAGAGATGATCTATGTAAAGGCGTGTGAATTATGCAAATGTCACATTAAACATGACGCTTTAATTAGATGGCGATGCGAGCGCTGTGTCACAAGCGTTAAGCGTGTGTTGTGTGCACCTCTCTGGGATGCAAAATAGTGTGTGTCCGGTAATAATACTTTTAAATGCTTCGGTTGCTAAAACAGGCCCGAAGCTTCAGATGCAGGAGAGTGTTTAATGCACAGAGAACTAAAAAAAGAGCAACTGCACCTTAATGGGAAAACGCAACATCGTAAATCTTCCTGTTGCTAGTTGGATATTTAGAGATTAGTCAGGTTTGCAAGCGGCCTAATCACATGCAAGACAAAGAAAGACTAAGTATTTTAAAGAATGAAAAAGAGCTTTTGGTGAGAAAGGGAATAAACTTTAGAGCAGGGGAAAGAAGTGACAGTCATTTATTCTGCTTTGGGGCTTACGATGTCAAGTCCGAGTCACCAAATGAGTCCTGGTCCTGGTCTGTGAGAAGAGACCAAGTGTCCAAGTGAAGGTCTGAGGCCTTAAGACAATGATCCGAGTCCGAGTTGATTCATTGAGCCACACAGTCAAGCAATAAATCTCAAAAATTTGCCAAATCCTCCATACTCCATCTCTGCCCCTTAAGAGGTTTTGTTTCTCCACTGTTGGGCAGACATGAAATACAAATGTCACACAAGTTGTCGTTCTTTATGGAATATAATAACTGTCAAAGCAGCAGATGTATCGTGTTTATTTCCAACTTCTAGAAATTTTTTTTATTTTATTTTTTTTTTATTTACAGGTGCAGACATACCTACATGTAATACATAAGACATGAGACAAACAAATCAATATTATGACTTACAAGGAACAAACAACATATAACAGATGTATATAATATGAATATGAATATGTATGCGGATATGAATATGTATTGATGTAAAAAATAAATAATAATAATAATAAAAATAAATAAAATATAATAAAAATAACAAATACATTATAATAATAATAATAAAAATAATTATAATTTTCTTATCTTCTATGTGGGTAAATAAATTCCATGAAGAGTTAGAAATAATGATGCCAATAATAATAATGATAATAATAATAATAATACTTAATAAAAAATAATAATAATAATTGCAAAACAAACAACAAAAAGGAGGAAAGAGAAGAAAAAACAATAACAATAATAATAATAATAATAATAATAATACTTAATTTAAAAAAAATAATAATTGCAAAACAAACAACAAAAAGAAGGAAAGAGAAGAAAAAAACAATATCAATAATAATAATAATAATAATAATAATAATAATAATAATAATAATAATAATAATGAGGAAAAAACAAACAAACTTAGAAATTTAAAGTCAGAAAGCCGCTCTACTTTCCTACATTTTAGAAACTCACTATTTCTAACAAGGTTCCCACTGGCTGTTGTTCTACTCTGTCAACACTGATTAAAACACGCAGTGGACAGGAACACAGTGCTACTCAGGGTGAATACCTCAAAAAGTGATAAAAGTAGGATAAGTTGTGTGATTTGGTTGGACATTGTCACAGTAAACTAAGACACTGCTTCTGCGTCCAGCATGGAGGCGCGGCCACTTGCTCCCACTTCATGCACCGCAGGCTACAAGTGATTAACAATCAGCTGTGGCTTTTTAGGCAGCAAGGACGGTCTGCTCATGGAGCACAAGGAGAGCGCCCCTGAAGTTGTCGTCACGAGCCGTTAATACTGCACTTTTCCGGACTCACGGTTTCTACGAAGACCCAGCCGGTAACGACCTTGGAGCCTCGCTGAAATAACTGTTCCTCTCCCGGTGTTGAAAGTTGTTTCTCCCACGGCACAAAATTATTTCTCTGAATTGAAACTAGTGGCGTTCAGTGGCGCCTTCTTTCTGTATTAAAAAGCTAAGGCTAAAATGTTCTCATGTTTGTAAAATTGTTTCTTGTAAAAGCAGATTATTAGTAGCTAAAAGCATGACATTTATTTGACGACACATTTCAAAAATCTATTTAAAATCTGCAGATAAAATGAAGGAGTTGACCTCATTTACATAAAAGATCGAGACCTTTCATGAAACACAGGGGCAGATAAATATTCAACCCACACTGTAAAAAAAAAAATCTGTAAATTTTACGGTAAAAAATTGGCAGCTGTGGTTGCCAGAATTCTACCGTAAAAACTACAAGAGGCCTGTATTTCATTTTACAATATAATTTTATCACAAATGTTGTTTTTACAGTTTTTGACTTGAGTTTTTATTATTATTTACTGCAAAATAAAGTTATTATCTTTCAAAAAATAAGTTAATGTATATTTTAGTTTGTGACTTAACTTTTAATCAACATTTACTGCAAAATTTAAAGTTATCTTTTAAAAAAATAGATTAATGTATATTTTAGTTTGTGACTTATTTTTTAATCAACATTTACTGTAACATTTAAAGTTATTATCTTTTGAAAAGGTGCTAAACTGTAATAAACACAGGACTCGATTTTTTAACAGTGCTATACCTTATACATTACAAAAAATAAAACTAAAAAATACAATTTTGCCTTATTTTTAATTTTACAGTTAATTACCGTAACCAAAACAGTATTTTACCGATATATCAACTACGGTCTTTTACTGTTGAGATTTTACAGATTTTTACCATGAAATCTACAGATATTTTTTACAGTGCAGTGAAATAGTCCCACAAATCAATATTCTACATTTTACACAAGGAATACTGCCCTTATCTTGTTGTTCTTAACTTGAATCTGACTTTTTTTAGGCTAAGAGTCACTGAGAAAGTGGGACATAATCTGAACCAGTGGGATGGGGGACAAATGCCTAAATGGCTGTGCAGTAACACCAAAAGTGGGACAGGCAGTCACTCGAGGGCCACTTCCAGTAAAGGCTGCAGTGTTATGTGGCTCCTCCACGTCTAGAGCACTCTCCCTGATCACCATGACTTAAACTAAAGTCTGACTCTGCGCTCGCTCACCTCGTACCTCTCGACCGCACTGTTACGCTGTTATTGATTCTCTATAGGCAATTTAGAGCCATCAAGTTCACCAATATAGTCATAAATACACAGATCAGGCATAACATTATGACCACTGGCAGGTGAAGTGAAGAACAGATTATCTCATCATGGCTCCTGTCGGTGAGTGGGATATTTTAGGCAGCAAGTGGACATTTAGTTTTTGTGTTAGAAGCAGGAAAAACAGGTAAGGATATGCTCGAGGTTGAGATGGTCTCAGCTCTGTGTGACAAGATCTCGCAAGATTAAAAATGTCACAAGATTCTCGTGAAGGTAAAAATCCATCCTGTGGTCTCAGGATCAGGTTCTGTTTCGTCTTCTTACAAAGAAGAAACGAGTCAGTTTAGTTTGTGGCAAAATTTTATTTAATTTGCTCACAGTCTATTTTAGTTTATTTAGCTTAACTTGTTGTAGTTTGGTTTTATGTAATTCTCCTTGGCTAGACTGATCTCTGATACTCTTTTGTTCTCTTTGTGATACCAGTTGTGTGCTACTGCTTACTGTACTTGTGCAATTTCCCCACTGAGGGACTAAAAGAAGTTTTCTTATTCTTATTTTTCGTATTATATAATTTAAAAATACAAAGAAATACCATTCATTACAAGTTGATTTTAAAAATGCACCTAGATAGTTTTGCATTTTATGACTTTCAGGTGAATAAATTACATTTTTCATTTGTGTAAATACATTTCAATAGTGTAAAAACCTTGTCCGTGTCAGCAGCAGACGCAGAAGTCGGGCAACAATCAGAAACACTGAGCACCACACAACAACAATGGTTAACCTGCAAAAGTCTGTATTGTGTAATGTGTCAGAATTTGCAAATACAAACTTTTAAAAGGCAGTTCATGCGCGCTGTCGGTGTCGAGTTGTTTGTGAAAATGATGCTGCCTTAAATCCCAGAAGAGAGCGCGGTTCAGAAACGCTTCCCGGAGCTGAAGTGGAGAACTGAGTGGATTTGTGAACTCAAAAGGATTCTCGGTCTGAGAGCTCTAAATCTCCTCTGTGCAGCATCTTTTCATTAGCTTCACACATTTGTTTCAGAGAGAGAGAGGCGCTGAAGTAGGTTCAACCGCTCCGGGTTAAACTGCACTCCTGATGTTACTGAATGGTGGGAAGTTAATCTTACTGTAGTGGACTGTTTAAGAGATCTTAAACCCACAGCAGCCAAAAAAAATCCCTAGTGTCATTAACTCTGTGTTGACAAGACTCAGACTGTTCCTTATTGCGCTTGTATGTGATGTGTTGTCATTTTAAAGCGGGTATATTCTGCTTTTACTCATATTTTTAAACCAATATTAGTCGTCCCTAGAACAGCAGCGCGTTTTATAACCTTTAAAAACATTATGTGACTAAAAGAAAGTGTTTGCAATAATTGTTTTAATGGTGAAAGTGCCATGAAGAAAGAAAAGAGACCTGTGCAGCTCTTTTTCAAACAGAAACATACAAAAATAAAAAGCTTTTTAGTTCCTTAGTACTATGAGGAGTATATTTTTTTTAATACTTTATAAAAATTATCCCCAGAAATGAGGTAAACATGCATCAAATATTAATTTCACTGATGGAAAAGTCGATTTATTCACAAGTAAAAACAATATTCTACATAATGGCCAAGTTGTTTATGTTTACAGTTTTGTTTTGGTTCTAAAGTCCTTTACCAAACTTTAATTCATAGAGCTATTTGTAAATATATTTCCACAAATATAAAGTCAATCTTCGTCAAAACTGCTTCTAGTGTCCTTGATGGTTTCTTGTCCGTTGGCGTTTACTGTGACTGAGGTTCGTGTCTGCAGCCCGGGACAGCGGCGGGCGCCTCCCACTCACTCTGCACCGTTAGCATTTGCCGATGTCGCCTCGGGACAGCTCTGATATTATTGTGTCTCTTCAACCTGCTGCTGACAACCGGACGGAGTACTGAGTTTCGTTTCTGTGTGTTTTTCTGCACTGAAAAAATCAAAACTTATTGTGCAACCTTCACATGAACCTGAACATTTACACAATTATCAACCTGCGTGTGCGTTTTAAGCTTTTGACAGGATACTTACACAAGTTGTATGTAATTTGACAATGAAGCTGATGTAGGATTCAGAAAGCCATTGGCGAGCTCCTGCAAAATGCTTGAGAGCAACTGCTTGGCTGAAATAGACTTTATTATCAGGCTCAGTCTACACAACTTGTCAACAGGATGCTGCTAGTACTGAATAATTTTGTCGTTGTAATCTTGTGATGTTTAAAGTGGGACTTGGCTCATTTCTGTGCTATTTTACTCATTTTCCTCTCTCTGTATCTGTACAAAGTTTTTTTTTCTTCCGTTTGGCGCTGTGCCACAAAGAAAACTGAGAAACAAAGCCACCTCTAGCTTGTAGTTTGGCTGATGGATCTCAGCTGACCCCATCTGTGCTCCTGTCCCAACCTGTGGGCCAACCTCACCTGACCTGGGAAAGATCTACCTCACCCCCACTCCCCTGTCTGGATGAATCCTTACAGAGTGAACTATGATCCTATAGATGAGCTAATGGACTAACTCCTGACACATGTTGCTGTCCGTCCTGGGAGAGGATCTCTCCTTCAATATAGGCTCCATAAGGTTTCTGCTTTTTTCCCCACAGCTGGGGTTTTTTAGGAGTTTTTCCTTAAGAGAAGGAGGGGCCTGGGTCTGTTTAGTTAAGAGTAGTTATTGTTTGTGTTGATTGTGTGTTTATGTTTGATTAACTGTTTGTGAAGCCCTTTGTGGTGACTGTTGTTGTGATACTGGGCTGTACAAATAAAACTGAATTGAAAATTGAATTAATGTGCTCTCGCCAGACTTCTGGGACACCGACACAGAAAATAGTGTTAACACTCAAGTGTTGCCAACTATTTTCAATGGGAAGTAGCAGTGGTGTAGTCTACGTGATATGCAGGTGTACGCCGTATACCCACTAGGAATACTGCAGAATTTCTGTATAACCACTTAAGTGCACATTGATACGTAACAATCATTATCTCCTCAGTACTTTTGTCTCTGTTCACAGAGTAACTCCTTACAGCCTCTCTCCTTCTGTTCCCGTCACAGCAGCAGCGCAGCAAACAGAGCTCTGTGGAAGACTAACTCGTTTCTCATTGGCTCCTCTGACGCTTGTCCCGCCTCCCCCGCGCTCTCATTGGCTCCTCTGACGTTTGTCCCACTTCCCCCGCGCTCTCATTGGCTCCTCTGACGCTTGTCCCGCCTCCCCCGCGCTCTCATTGGCTCCTCTGACGCTTGTCCCGCCTCCCCCGCGCTCTCATTGGCTCCTCTGACGTTTGTCCCACTTCCCCCGCGCTCTCATTGGCTCCTCTGACGCTTGTCCCGCCTCCCCCGCGCTCTCATTGGCTCCTCTGACGCTTGTCCCGCCTCCCCCGCGCTCTCATTGGCTCCTCTGACGTTTGTCCCACTTCCCCCGCGCTCTCATTGGCTCCTCTGACGCTTGAAATAAAGAATGAATTGAAACTGAAATTGAATTGAAATATAGACAACCTCTGGGGGCCCCCCTGCAGCACCTTCGCGGACCCCCAGGGGGCCCCAGACCCCACTTTGTGAACCACTGGTGTAGCATAACAGTTATTAACAAACTATAAAGCACATTATATATCTTTATTTTGCTTGTACCATGGGCAAAGCAGGGAAAGTTGGCTGCTCGAGCATTTCTGAATGTTTTAGTGTCAAATCACCTTTTACCCATAGTTCCACTGGCTCTGGTGTAGTGCAGTTAGTTGCTCTGTGTGTTCTTTGTTTTTGTTTTTCCTCAGTAGAACTATTGATTTAAAACTAGATTACTCCTATTTGGCTAAATTATGTATGTATATACTAAAAAAAACAACATGTTAAGCAACACCAACGCGAGACTACACCACTGGGAAGTAGTTAGACCCTGCTCAAAAAGTTGCCAAATGACCTCATTTGCATATTAGTTACATCACCACATCACATTTGCATAATAACCCAGACTATTATTATAAAAATCTTAAGTGTTTTCTCCCCTGTTCCCTCTCTACAAACTCTTTAATATTAATAGTTTTCTGTAAAATCTTTTTTAACCTCACAAAACAGCACCAATACAGAAGTTGTTCAAAATAAGTTTTATAAATATGGCCTATAATAACTTTTTACACAATTTTAAGAGCTGAATTGGAACAAGCAAAAATATTCTATAACATTACGATGATGCCTGACCTGAGCCGTTTTTATGTGATTAAAAACCTTCCAAATGTATTTAATATAAGTGTGTTTGACGTCCAGAAAGTGCGTGCTGCTGTGTCCCGCTGAGAGATCGCTGTGTCTCACTAAACGGGGCAGAAACAGAGAAAACGACACCTCACGCTCCCCCAAAACATATCTGACAACTTTTTAAAGTCGTTAATATCCGCCTAAAATATCGCTAGATTTGTCGCTAGTCGCTTTTTTAGCAAATAGTCACTAATTAGGGCCTGAAATGTTGCTAAATCTAGTGACAAAATTGCTAATTTGGCAACATTTGGACTCTTAAACTCGTCGGTTTTGTCCCGTACGCTTTACTCACTCCATAACAACTCATTTAACCATCACAGACTCTGAAACTGAGACTCTGCTTTAATAATAAGTGTATGACCTAAAGCTATTTTACCACAGAAAATTGCTTCATATCTCAGTATTTAATTCATCTATTCATTAATTCAGCTTCATTTTTCTTGTAGTTTTAGCGTCTCTCTTAAAAGTTACATAGATTAGTCACAGTTGGGAGTTACGATTGTTTTTTTTTTTTTTTGTGCCTGGACCCCCAAGACATCTCTCTGCCAACATCTCACTGACATCTCCTCTCTTTTGTCTAATTAAGGAACCAGAGCAAGCCCAAAGAATGAAAGCCCATTCAAAACCTCTTCTTCTTCTGTCAAACTTCACAGTGGTCTCTGAGTATTTTCATCTGTCTTTGTAGCTTTTATTTAATTGGGGCTAGAGCCAGAAGAAACCGGAAAAAATAAAATAACTTTGAGATCCGTCTGTGAGTTTGTTGCCAGAGGAGATTTGTTATGATTTGCGTCTCTTTTGTGCCATTTTTTTGCAGCCGTCTCTTGATTACGGGGCGATGCAAAGGGAGGTGATGCTGCAAAATGGGGCAATTTGTCGAGTATTACACAACCTGAGCCTGCCTTTTCAAAGAAGAGAGCGGCTTCAGTTTGAACCGTTGGATAATTTTGAAGAAAGTGTTGCATGCGTTTGAAAAAAAGTGGAAATTACATTACTTTTCTATTTTGTTGGACATAGGCTTTCCTTGTTTTGAGGAGAGATGCTGCTTATATAAATGTTTTTCTACCATGTTATAATATTCCATCATCAAAAACAGACCCCTGCCTGCCTGTTTGAGTTATTCTGTACTCTCTGGCGCTGCGTTTCTGAGGCCTCAGAACGCTCAGCTCCATAAACCAAACCCCACTCCACAAAATCTGCTCTCATTCATTAATAAAAATAAAAAAAAAACAGTGTACAGCTCTGTTTCCTCACAGACGTTTATCATTTTGGAGTAAAATGGCATCAGTTGTGAGAAGCTGAACTTCCCCTAAAATCAAATACGCACTGTTGAATTTCATAAATGTAGATATTAAGTTACATTAAATGTGCACAAGAATATATTTAATTTTGTGAGTATGTCATTTATTAATCAGTTTTAGTCTGGTTCTCCTTTCACTTCAGAGCAGCTCGGACGCCGTATAAATCCTTACTGACGCTGTATAAATCCTTACTGACGCTGTATAAATGCTACTGACGCTGTATAAATGCTACTGACGCTGTATAAATCCTACTGACGCTGTATAAATCCTACTGACGCTGTATAAATCCTTACTGACGCTGTATAAATCCTACTGACGCTGTATAAATCCTTACTGACGCTGTATAAATCCTTACTGACGCTGTATAAATGCTACTGACGCTGTATAAATCCTACTGACGCTGTATAAATCCTACTGACGCTGTATAAATCCTTACTGACGCTGTATAAATCCTACTGACGCTGTATAAATCCTTACTGACGCTGTATAAATCCTTACTGACGCTGTATAAATGCTACTGACGCTGTATAAATGCTACTGACGCTGTATAAATCCTACTGACGCTGTATAAATCCTACTGACGCTGTATAAATCCTTACTGACGCTGTATAAATGGTACTGACGCTGTATAAATTCTTACTGACGCCGTATAAATCCTACTGACGCTGTATAAATGCTACTGACGCTGTATAAATCCTACTGACGCTGTATAAATCCTACTGACACTGTATAAATCCTACTGACGCTGTATAAATTCCTACTGACGCTGTATAAATCCTTACTGACGCTGTATAAATCCTTACTGACGCTGTATAAATGCTACTGACGCTGTATAAATGCTACTGACGCTGTATAAATCCTACTGACGCTGTATAAATCCTACTGACGCTGTATAAATCCTACTGACGCTGTATAAATCCTTACTGACGCTGTATAAATCTTACTGAGGCTGTATAAATGCTACTGACGCTGTATAAATCCTACTGAGGCTGTATAAATCCTTACTGACGCTGTATAAATCCTTACTGACGCTGTATAAATGCTACTGACGCTGTATAAATCCTTACTGACGCTGTATAAATCTTACTGACGCTGTATAAATCCTACTGACGCTGTATAAATCCTTACTGACGCTGTATAAATCCTTACTGAGGCTGTATAAATGCTACTGACGCTGTATAAATCCTTACTGACGCTGTATAAATCTTACTGACGCTGTATAAATGCTACTGACGCTGTATAAATCCTACTGACGCTGTATAAATGCTACTGACGCTGTATAAATCTTACTGACGCTGTATAAATCCTTACTGACGCTGTATAAATCCTACTGACGCTGTATAAATGCTACTGACGCTGTATAAATCCTACTGACGCTGTATAAATCCTACTGACGCCATATAAATCTTACTGACGCTGTATAAATCCTTACTGACGCTGTATAAATCCTTACTGACGCTGTATAAATCTTACTGAGGCTGTATAAATCCTACTGACGCTGTATAAATGCTACTGACGCTGTATAAATCTTACTGACGCTGTATAAATCCTTACTGACGCTGTATAAATCCTACTGACGCCATATAAATCTTACTGACGCTGTATAAATCCTTACTGACGCTGTATAAATCTTACTGAGGCTGTATAAATCCTACTGACGCTGTATAAATGCTACTGACGCTGTATAAATCCTACTGACGCTGTATAAATCCTACTGACGCCGTATAAATCTTACTGACGCTGTATAAATCCTTACTGACGCTGTATAAATCCTACTGACGCTGTATAAATCCTACTGACGCCATATAAATCTTACTGATGCTGTATAAATCCTTACTGACGCTGTATAAATCCTACTGACGCTGTATAAATACTTACTGACGCTGTATAAATCCTTACTGACGCTGTATAAATCCTACTGACGCTGTATAAATCCTTACTGACGCTGTATAAATCTTACTGAGGCTGTATAAATGCTACTGACGCTGTATAAATCCTACTGACGCTGTATAAATCCTTACTGACGCTGTATAAATCCTACTGACGCTGTATAAATGCTACTGACGCTGTATAAATCCTTACTGACGCTGTATAAATCCTTACTGACGCTGTATAAATCCTACTGACGCTGTATAAATCCTTACTGACGCTGTATAAATCCTTACTGACGCTGTATAAATCCTTACTGACGCTGTATAAATGCTACTGACGCTGTATAAATCCTTACTGACGCTGTATAAATCCTACTGACGCTGTATAAATCCTTACTGACGCTGTATAAATCCTTACTGACGCCATATAAATCTTACTGACGCTGTATAAATCCTTACTGAGGCTGTATAAATCCTACTGACGCCATATAAATCTTACTGACGCTGTATAAATCCTTACTGACGCTGTATAAATGCTACTGACGCTGTATAAATCCTTACTGACGCTGTATAAATCCTTACTGACGCTGTATAAATGCTACTGACGCTGTATAAATCCTTACTGACGCTGTATAAATCCTTACTGACGCTGTACAAATCCTACTGACGCTGTATAAATCCTTACTGACGCTGTATAAATCCTACTGACGCTGTATAAATCTTACTGACGCTGTATAAATCCTTACTGACGCTGTATAAATCCTACTGACGCTGTATAAATGCTACTGACGCTGTATAAATCTTACTGACGCTGTATAAATCCTTACTGACGCTGTATAAATCCTTACTGACGCTGTATAAATCCTACTGACGCCATATAAATCTTACTGACGCTGTATAAATCCTTACTGACGCTGTATAAATCCTACTGACGCTGTATAAATCCTACTGACGCTGTATAAATCCTACTGACGCCATATAAATCTTACTGACGCTGTATAAATCCTTACTGACGCTGTATAAATCCTACTGACGCTGTATAAATCCTACTGACGCCATATAAATCTTACTGATGCTGTATAAATCCTTACTGACGCTGTATAAATCCTACTGACGCTGTATAAATCTTACTGACGCTGTATAAATGCTACTGACGCTGTATAAATCCTTACTGACGCTGTATAAATCCTTACTGACGCCGTATAAATCCTTACTGACGCCGTATAAATCCTTACTGACGCTGTATAAATGCTACTGACGCTGTATAAATCCTTACTGACGCTGTATAAATCCTTACTGACGCTGTATAAATCCTTACTGACGCTGTATAAATCCTTACTGACGCTGTATAAATGCTACTGACGCTGTATAAATCCTTACTGACGCTGTATAAATCCTTACTGACGCTGTATAAATGCTACTGACGCTGTATAAATCCTTACTGACGCTGTATAAATCCTTACTGACGCTGTATAAATCCTACTGACGCTGTATAAATCCTTACTGACGCTGTATAAATCCTTACTGACGCCGTATAAATCCTTACTGACGCTGTATAAATGCTACTGACGCTGTATAAATCCTTACTGACGCTGTATAAATCCTTACTGACGCTGTATAAATCCTACTGACGCTGTATAAATCCTACTGACGCTGTATAAATCCTTACTGACGCCGTATAAATCCTTACTGACGCCGTATAAATCCTTACTGACGCTGTATAAATGCTACTGACGCTGTATAAATCCTTACTGACGCTGTATAAATCTTTACTGATGCTGTATAAATCCTACTGACGCTGTATAAATCCTACTGACGCTGTATAAATCTTACTGACGCTGTATAAATCCTTACTGATGCTGTATAAATCCTACTGACGCTGTATAAATCCTTACTGACGCTGTATAAATCCTTACTGACGCCGTATAAATCCTACTGACGCTGTATAAATCCTTACTGACGCTGTATAAATCCTTACTGACGCTGTATAAATCCTACTGACGCTGTATAAATCCTTACTGACGCTGTATAAATCCTTACTGACGCCGTATAAATCCTTACTGACGCTGTATAAATGCTACTGACGCTGTATAAATCCTTACTGACGCCGTATAAATCCTTACTGACGCTGTATAAATCCTTACTGACGCCGTATAAATCCTTACTGACGCTGTATAAATCCTACTGACGCTGTATAAATCCTTACTGACGCTGTATAAATCCTTACTGACGCCGTATAAATCCTTACTGACGCCGTATAAATCCTTACTGACGCTGTATAAATGCTACTGACGCTGTATAAATCCTTACTGACGCTGTATAAATCCTTACTGACGCTGTATAAATCCTACTGACGCTGTATAAATCCTTACTGACGCTGTATAAATCCTTACTGACGCTGTATAAATCCTTACTGACGCTGTATAAATGCTACTGACGCTGTATAAATCCTTACTGACGCTGTATAAATCCTTACTGACGCTGTATAAATGCTACTGACGCTGTATAAATCCTTACTGACGCTGTATAAATCCTTACTGACGCTGTATAAATCCTACTGACGCTGTATAAATCCTTACTGACGCTGTATAAATCCTTACTGACGCCGTATAAATCCTTACTGACGCTGTATAAATGCTACTGACGCTGTATAAATCCTTACTGACGCTGTATAAATCCTTACTGACGCTGTATAAATCCTACTGACGCTGTATAAATCCTACTGACGCTGTATAAATCCTTACTGACGCCGTATAAATCCTTACTGACGCCGTATAAATCCTTACTGACGCTGTATAAATGCTACTGACGCTGTATAAATCCTTACTGACGCTGTATAAATCTTTACTGATGCTGTATAAATCCTACTGACGCTGTATAAATCCTACTGACGCTGTATAAATCTTACTGACGCTGTATAAATCCTTACTGATGCTGTATAAATCCTACTGACGCTGTATAAATCCTTACTGACGCTGTATAAATCCTTACTGACGCCGTATAAATCCTACTGACGCTGTATAAATCCTTACTGACGCTGTATAAATCCTTACTGACGCTGTATAAATCCTACTGACGCTGTATAAATCCTTACTGACGCTGTATAAATCCTTACTGACGCCGTATAAATCCTTACTGACGCTGTATAAATGCTACTGACGCTGTATAAATCCTTACTGACGCCGTATAAATCCTTACTGACGCTGTATAAATCCTTACTGACGCCGTATAAATCCTTACTGACGCTGTATAAATCCTACTGACGCTGTATAAATCCTTACTGACGCTGTATAAAACCTACTGACGCTGTATAAATCCTACTGACGCTGTATAAATCCTACTGACGCTGTATAAATCCTTACTGACGCTGTATAAATCCTACTGACGCTGTATAAATCCTTACTGACGCTGTATAAATCCTACTGACGCTGTATAAATCCTTACTGACGCTGTATAAATCCTACTGACGCCGTATAAATCCTTACTGACGCTGTATAAATCCTACTGACGCTGTATAAATCCTTACTGACGCTGTATAAATCCTTACTGACGCTGTATAAATCTTACTGACGCTGTATAAATTCTTACTGACGCTGTATAAATCTTACTGACGCTGTATAAAACCTACTGACGCTGTATAAATCCTACTGACGCTGTATAAATCTTACTGACGCTGTATAAATCCTTACTGACGCTGTATAAATCTTACTGACGCTGTATAAATCCTTACTGACGCTGTATAAATCTTACTGACGCTGTATAAAACCTACTGACGCTGTATAAATCCTACTGACGCTGTATAAATCCTACTGACGCTGTATAAATCTTACTGACGCTGTATAAATCCTTACTGACGCTGTATAAATCCTTACTGACGCTGTATAAATCTTACTGACGCTGTATAAATCCTTACTGACGCTGTATAAATCTTACTGACGCTGTATAAATCCTTACTGACGCTGTATAAATCTTACTGACGCTGTATAAAACCTACTGACGCTGTATAAATCCTACTGACGCTGTATAAATCCTACTGACGCTGTATAAATCCTTACTGACGCTGTATAAATCCTTACTGACGCTGTATAAATCTTACTGACGCTGTATAAATCTTACTGACGCTGTATAAATCCTTACTGACGTCGAGCTTCAGTGGATCTCTATGAGAAGAGCAGTTTTTTTTCATTACAAAAAGAAAGCCGCTGATTGGTTAAATGTCAGGAAACTAGCGGCTAGTTAGCTCGGTGTTGAACGTTATGAGCTTCTGCAGTGTGACAGATCAGCAGCCGACACTGAACAGCATCATACAGAAAGTTTTTGAAAGTGAAAAAGAGGTTTTTCTGTTCAAAAGAGCACAACACAACTGCTCAGCATAAAGACGAGCTTAATAGAAGAAAATAGATGTTAATGGGATCCTTGAAATCTTGGTCGGTGCAGGAGGGACCTCAGGAGTACGAAAGATGTGCATCCTTGGTTTGAGTGGGCTCACTGCAGGAGCAGTTAGCACTTGTCACAAGGCCCATCTGAAAAGACTGTCCTTAGTTTTTCACACTTTGATGTGCGCACTGTTGTCAAAGGATATTCCGCTGAGTAGATGCTGTTGGTTTTCTGAATGAGTCTCCCTGGGTGGGTTGTGGTCGGTTTCTCTTCATATTTCAAGCCTGTATGCCATAGACCGGTCTGGTCAGGAAACTGTGATGAGTTTGTGATGGCTGTTTGTGGAAATCCCAGTGGATCAGCAGATTCTGAAATAATCAGAGCAGTTCAAAGTCTCCTACATCTGCTGTCATTTCCATTCTGATGCTCGGTTAGAACTTCAGTAGGTCTTCAACATTCATCATTCTTTGCAACTAAAGACACATTCGTCATCAAATATCAATACATGCGAATTGTGAAAACTCTGGACGGGAAACCAACCACTTTTCATTACTGCCCAATATTGCAAAAACACAGGTTACGTAGCTGGGAAAACATGATCTGGTATTCAAATCTATGTCTCATATACACGATTATTCATGGTCTATCATCTCCTCCACTTTGCCAGTTTATGAACATCTGGACAGATGAGCACAGCAGAACCAGAGGAGCAGCGACAGGGGACTGGATTATTCCCTTCAGAAAGAGTTCCAATCTACTTTTTCTGTTCGAGCTGCTTCTGAGTGAAATACCACCCCCATTACAATCACAAATCTGAATACCTACAATACATTTAAGATCCAGTTAAAAACATGGCTAATTGACAATCAGAGCTGTCAGCACTAAGACCTGCTCACGCTGCCCCCTGCTGGCATCTTGCCTGTGTATTTTGTGCTTTTGTCCTTTGTCTCCTGTTCTGTTTTTTTTTTGTTTTTTTTTATGATTATTATTACAAATAACACAAATAGGACAACAACAACAGAACACAACAAAAACAACCAAGATAAATAATAATAATAATAATAATAATAATAATAATAATAATAATAATCATCATAATAATAATAATAATAATAATAATAATAATAATAATAATAATAATAATAAATAAAAATAAATTATATGCAAACAAAACAAAACTTACAAATACTGTGAAGTCTATTAACTGTAGTTGTATAATTTATATACATATTACATTTAGTAAAAAAATTATTTGAACATGGCATCAGTCCCATTCCAGAGCTTCCCATTTTTTATTCCATTTATTTAAGCTATTATTATTACTTGCTATATTTTTTTCTATGACAAATTGTTTGTGAAGTTTATTTTTGAAAAGATGCAAACAAAGCTCTGCTTTATGTTGACTTTTGAATATGAAAATCTTTCCCAATATCTGTTTGTTTGTTGTTCTGTTGTATTTCTGTTAATATTCTGGTAATATTTTAGCATAGTACTTTTATTGATTGTACATTTTTTGTAGTTCTGTCATTTTAATCTTCTTGTTCTTTAGGGTGACTTTAACATCTGTCCATCTGTCCTTTCGGCGAACTCTGGCATAGTTTTGAATGTTCATTAATATGCATTGTCCCTGAAATAAATAAATAAATAAATAAATAAATAAATAAATAAATAAATAAATAAATAAATAAATAAATAAATAAATAAATAAATAAAATAAATAACATGTCACAGGACTAAATGAGATATTTTATAGATATTAGCATTTAGGGCAAGTGTACCTAATAATCTGGCCAGTGAGCCTATGACAGTATCATCCAGAAGTTCATAACACACCTCTAGACTTTATATAAAAGACACTGAAAACATAGAAGCTTTATCGTATGCACCACAGAGGTCACATAGGTAAAGTAAACCAGGTCTAAACCAAGACTAAACCAGGTCTAAACCAGGTCTAAATAAGGAATAAATTAGGTGAATACCAGGACTAAACTAGGAGTAAACTAGGTCTAAACCAGGTCTAAACCAAGAATAAACCAGAACTAAACCAGGTCTAAATAAGGAATAAATTAGGTGAATACCAGGACTAAACTAGGAGTAAACCAGGTCTAAACCAGGTCTAAACCAAGAATAAACCAGAACTAAACCAGGTCTAAATAAGGAATAAATTAGGTGAATACCAGGACTAAACTAGGGGTAAACTAGGTCTAAACCAGGGCTAAACCAGGACTAAACCAGGTCTAAACCAGGACTAAACCAGGACTAAACCAGGACTAAACTAGGAGTAAACCAGGTCTTAACCAAGATAAAATCAGACCTAAACCAGCACTAAACCAGGTCCAAACTAGGACTAAACCAGGTCTAAACCAGGACTAAACTAGGTCTAAACCAGGTCTTAACCAAGATAAAATCAGGCCTAAACCAGCACTAAACCAGGTCCAAACTAGGACTAAACCAGGTCTAAACCAGGACTAAACTAGGTCTAAACTAGGTCTAAACTAGGTCTAAACCAGGTCTAAACCAGGTCCAAACCAGGTCTAAATAAGGAATAAATTAGATCAAAACTAGGTCTAAACCAGGACAAAACTAGGTCTAAACCAGGACTAAACCAGCACTAAACTAGGTCTAAACCAGGACTAAACTAGGTCTAAACCAGGTCTAAACCAGCACTAAACTAGGTCTAAACTAGGTCTAAACCAGGACTGAACTAGGTCTAAACCAGGTCTAAACCAGGACAAAACTAGGTCTAAACCAGGTCTAAACTAGGTCTAAACCAGGACAAAACTAGGTCTAAACCAGGACTAAACTAGGTCTAAACCAGGTCTAAACCAGGACAAAACTAGGTCTAAACCAGGTCTAAACTAGGTCTAAACCAGGACAAAACTAGGTCTAAACCAGGACTAAACTAGGTCTAAACCAGGTCTAAACCAGCACTAAACTAGGTCTAAACTAGGTCTAAACCAGGACTGAACTAGGTCTAAACCAGGTCTAAACCAGGACAAAACTAGGTCTAAACCAGGTCTAAACTAGGTCTAAACCAGGACAAAACTAGGTCTAAACCAGGACTAAACTAGGTCTAAACCAGGTCTAAACTAGGTCTAAACCAGGACAAAACTAGGTCTAAACCAGGACTAAACTAGGTCTAAACCAGGACAAAACTAGGTCTAAACCAGGTCTAAACTAGGTCTAAACCAGGACAAAACTAGGTCTAAACCAGGACAAAACTAGGTCTAAACCAGGTCTAAACCAGCACTAAACTAGGTCAAAACTAGGACTAAACCAGGACAAAACTAGGTCTAAACCAGGACTAAACTAGGTCTAAACCAGGTCTAAACCAGGACAAAACTAGGTCTAAACCAGGACTAAACTAGGTCTAAACCAGGTCTAAACCAGCACTAAACTAGATCTAAACCAGGACTAAACCAGGTCTAAACCAGGTCTAAACCAGGACCAAACCAGGTCTAAACCAGGTCTAAACCAGCACTAAACTAGGTCAAAACTAGGACTAAACCAGGACAAAACTAGGTCAAAACTAGGACTAAACCAGGACAAAACTAGGTCCAAACCAGGACGAAACTAGGTCTAAACCAGGTCTAAACCAGGACCAAACCAGGTCTAAACCAGGTCTAAACCAGCACTAAACTAGGTCAAAACTAGGACTAAACCAGGACAAAACTAGGTCAAAAGTAGGACTAAACCAGGACTAAACTAGGTCTAAACCAGGTCTAAACTAGGTCTAAACCAGGACAAAACTAGGTCTAAACCAGGTTTAAACCAGCACTAAACTAGGTCTAAACCAGGACTAAACTAGGTCAAAACTAGGACTAAACCAGGACAAAACTAGGTCTAAACCAGGACTAAACTAGGTCTAAACCAGGTTTAAACCAGCACTAAACTAGGTGTAAACCAGGACTAAACTAGGTCTAAACCAGGTCTAAACCAGCACTAAACTAGGTCTAAACTAGGTCTAAACCAGGACTAAACTAGGTCTAAACCAGGACAAAACTAGGTCTAAACCAGTTTTAAACCAGCACTAAACTAGGTCTAAACCAGGTCTAAACTAGGTCTAAACCAGGACTGAACTAGGTCTAAACCAGGTCTAAACCAGGACAAAACTAGGTCTAAACCAGGACAAAACTAGGTCTAAACCAGGACTAAACTAGGTCTAAACCAGGTCTAAACCAGGACAAAACTAGGTCTAAACCAGGTCTAAACCAGCACTAAACTAGGTCAAAACTAGGACTAAACCAGGACAAAACTAGGTCTAAACCAGGACTAAACTAGGTCTAAACCAGGTCTAAACCAGGATAAAACTAGGTCTAAACCAGGACTAAACTAGGTCTAAACCAGGACTAAACTAGGTCTAAACCAGGTCTAAACCAGCACTAAACTAGGTCAAAACTAGGACTAAACCAGGACAAAACTAGGTCTAAACCAGGACTAAACTAGGTCTAAACCAGGTCTAAACCAGGACAAAACTAGGTCTAAACCAGGACTAAACTAGGTCTAAACCAGGTCTAAACCAGCACTAAACTAGATCTAAACCAGGACTAAACCAGGTCTAAACCAGGTCTAAACCAGGACCAAACCAGGTCTAAACCAGGTCTAAACCAGCACTAAACTAGGTCAAAACTAGGACTAAACCAGGACAAAACTAGGTCCAAACCAGGACTGAACTAGGTCTAAACCAGGTCTAAACCAGGACAAAACTAGGTCTAAACCAGGACTAAACTAGGTCTAAACCAGGACTAAACTAGGTCTAAACCAGGTCTAAACCAGCACTAAACTAGATCTAAACCAGGACTGAACTAGGTCTAAACCAGGTCTAAACCAGGACAAAACTAGGTCTAAACCAGGACTAAACTAGGTCTAAACCAGGACTAAACTAGGTCTAAACCAGGTCTAAACCAGCACTAAACTAGATCTAAACCAGGACTAAACCAGGTCTAAACCAGGTCTAAACCAGGACCAAACCAGGACTAAACCAGGTCTAAACTAGGACTAAACCAGGTCTAAACCAGGTCTAAATAAGGAATAAATTACGTCAAAACTAGGACTAAACCAGGACAAAAGTAGGAGTAAAAACCAGGTCCTAACCAAGATAAAACCAGGTCTAAACCAGGTCTTAATAAGGAATAATGTAGGACTAAACCAGGTCTAAACCAGCACTAAACTAGGTCAAAACTAGGACTAAACCAGGACAAAACTAGGTCAAAACTAGGACTAAACCCGGACAAAACTAGGTCCAAACCAGGACTAAACCAGGTCTAAACCAGCACTAAACTAGGTCAAAACTAGGACTAAACCAGAACAAAACTAGGTCTAAACCAGGACTAAACTAGGTCTAAACCAGGTCTAAACCAGGACCAAACTAGGTCTAAACCAGGACTAAACCAGGTCTAAACTAGGACTAAACCAGGTCTAAACTAGGACTAAACCAGGTCTAAACCAGGTCTAAACCAGGACCAAACCAGGTCTAAATAAGGAATAAATTAGGTCAAAACTAGGACTAAACCAGGACTAAACCAGGACTAAACCAGGTCTAAACCAGGACTAAACCAGGTCTAAACTAGGACCAAACCAGGTCTAAACCAGGTCTAAACCAGGACCAAACCAGGTCTAAATAAGGAATAAATTAGGTCAAAACTAGGACTAAACCAGGACAAAAGTAGGAGTAAAAACCAGGTCCTAACCAAGATAAAACCAGGTCTAAACCAGGTCTTAATAAGGAATAATGTAGGACTAATCCAGGAGTAAACCAGGACTAAACTGGACACATTGGACCCTTCCTAGATTCTGTGCACAGCCCTGCAAAGAAGCTAAAATATGCCAATAGTCATAAAACATTGAACAGAAAGTGGTCCATGATTCATTGTGATCTTTTTACAGAAGCTTTTTTATTTTATTTTTATTGCCGTGGGCGTTTCTTTTGTAGCGAGACGCACACAATTTGCCTGAAACACAGTTTAATCTGCATCAGCGATCGGACGTGTTACTGGCCATTTCTTTCTACAGCCCTGTTTGAGGCCTTTCAGTGTAATCAGTGAAACATAAAGATAACAACGTTTTTAGGATGTCTCAGTTATCAGGCCAGGATTAAAATATGGCGGGATTAGTTAAAGAGGCTTTTGTGTTGCTTTAAAGTCAATGTGTTGCTTGAAAATGTGAGAAATGTATTAAAGGAGGAGAGGATTGTGATGGCAGTCCTTTGGTAAAGTGTGATTGAGCACTAAATCCATAAACAAAGACAAAAATATGCTGGGATTAAGGAAGGAAAGAAAGGAAATCAGTGGTTGGTGGTGGCAAAAGCCTGGATCTGTGGTTGCAAAAGGGCATCCAGTGTAAAACCAATACCAAAGAACCTATGAGAATGATTTAGTCTGGACACTTCTGAAAAAAAAGCAGCAGCCGATTAAGACTTGCTACGATGGTGAGCTGAAATACGTGAACTCTAATCAGTGGCCCTCCTGCTCATATATTTTTCAGTATGTGGCTCCAGGTTGGAGGAGAGCTCCTGCCTCAAATGGAGGAGTTTAAGTATCTCGGGGTCTTGTTTACAGTGAGGGAAGGATGGAGCATGAGACTGACAGGAGGATCGGTGCAGCGTCTGCAGTAATGCGGTCGTTGCGGGCGAAGGAGCTGAGTCGAAAGGAAAAGCTTTCTGTTTACCGGTCGATCTACGTTCCTACTCTCACCTATGGTCATGAGCTTTGGGTCAAGATCCATGATACAAGTGGCCAAAATGACTTTTCTCTGCAGGGTGGCTGGGCGCTCCTTTAGAGATAGGGTGAGGAGCTCGGAGTAGAGCCGCTGCACCTCCACATCGAGAGGAGCCAGCTGCGGTGGCTCAGGCATCTGTTCCGGAGTCTCCTGGACGTCTCTCTGGGGAGGTGTTCCTGGCATGTCCCACTGGGAGGAGGAACCAGGGAAGACCTAGGACACACTGTGGGACCATGTCTCTCGGCCTGGGACTATAATAATATGTGCTTATGCTTATTATTCAGTGGTAGTGGCTTTTTGCTTGGTCAGACCAGAGTTGCCAACTTAGCGGTTTTGTCGCTAGATTTCATGACTTTTCAGACCCCCTCAGCGACCTGTGTGCCCTCAACCTCACCTCTAAGGATTTCCCGGATCTCCCTCACCCCACTCACCTGTCTGGATGAGGCCACCTGCTGCATCCTATGGACTTCCTCAACCTATCTCACCCACTCTCGTCTGGATGAATCCTTACAGAGCTGATCTATGATCCTATAGATGAACTAAGGGACTAACTCCTAGATGCATTGCCTGTCCGTCCTGGGAGAGGATCTCTCCTTCAATATGGGCGCCATAAGGTTTCTTCTTTTTTCCCGTAGCTGGGTTTTTTTTAGGAGTTTTTCCTTACCGAGAAGGAGGGTCCTGGGTCTGTTTAGTTTAGTGTAGTTATTGTTTGTGCTGATTGTGTGTTAAGTCTGATTGTGTGTTTATGTTTGATCAACTGTTTGTGAAGCCCTTTGAGGCGACTTTTGTTGTGATACTGGGACAGAGAAATAAACCTGAATTGAATTGAATTGAACTATTCTCTAAAAAAGCGACAAAATCTAACAACACTGAAACGTCAGAAGCGTTCTGGGAGAGCATGAGGTGTCCTTTTCCCTGCTTTTTTTCTTTTTTGCTCTGTTTTTGACCTGTTCAGTGAGAATGAGGAGAGCTGCAGCAGATAGTGCCCATAACTCCGCCTCTTTCTCCTCCTGTGAGTGGAAGTGTACTCTCAAGTGGGATGGCCTGCTCTGGCCACTCGAAGGACTAGTCACTGGTACACTTTCATTTATAAGGCAATATTGGGACTACTGCCTTCGTACATTTGCACCCTAATTGCTCTGAGAAATGCTGAATCGTATTCTCTTCGTTCACAAAACTATTTGTTGCTTTCTGTTCCTTATGCTCGTACAGAACTGGGTAAAAAGGCATTTGTTTACTCTGCACCTTTTACATGGAATATGCTACAGAAAGACTGGAAACTAACTTATTTAATTTCTTTGAGCACTTTTAAATCCAAACTGAGAGCTTTTGAGACCAATTCCACAATCTGCACTTGTTTTTCATAATGTTTTTAAACTTTTATGTCTTATCTGTGTAAATATGTAACTGTGTTTTGTGTTTGCTGCTGCCTCTTGGCCAGCACTCCCTTGAAAAAGGGGTTCTTAATCTCAATGGGATATTTCCTTGTTAAATAAAGGTCAAATAAAAATAAAAAAAGTGCGGTCAGCTGTACCTCAGCGGGACACGGCAGCGAGCAGGATGCACTGTCTGCTAGGTTTGAATGGTTTACTCGGGCTCAGGTCAGGCATCATCATAATTTTATAAAATATTTTTGGAAAGCTATATTCCAACTCAGTTCCTAAAATTGTGTCAACGATAAATATAGGCCATATTTATAAAACTGACTAATCACTTTTGAACACCAGCATTGGTTCTCCATAGAAGTGCTGTGGGAGTAACTTCTGCTTATGTACGTTAGCTTAAAAAAGTTTTAAAAAGCTTTACAGGACACAGTTTCTAGAGCAGGATTAGAGTTTAGCGACTTTTTGAGCAGGGTATAGCTACTTCCCAGTGAAAATAGTTGGAGGCACTGGGTCAGACTCATATTATTTAGGAATCTACAGCAGTGAGTTGAAAGGCTGTGTCTGTATCTCGCTGGTTCCATGGCTATAGCTTTGTACCATCAACAATATGTGAAGGCAGCAAAAGTGGTGATTGGAGCTGGGACAGGTGTAGAATGAGCACGCTACAATATTTTATCTTCCGTCGTATGTCCTAGGACAGTAAGCTCTGTTGAGGCGAGCCAGTCTAGAGTCTGCTCATCTAGGTCATTTAGGCCAAAGATTTGAAGACCAGAGTTTTGAGCCATGTACTGGTGGAGCCTAGATGTTTCTGAAGATGTGAGTCGGTATTTTACTCAATTCTGAAATGAATTACTCAGCTCTTGTAGTGCTAATCTGATGGATGAAATAATGTTGTATTTATGGCCAGCACTTGGGCACAAACTTGTAAACATCCGTCACAAACTCCTCTGTCTGCGGTGACAGCTTACGGCCAGTGAAAAGTGTCCACCAAAGCTATTCACTGTCAACCGGGAAACAAATGAGGTGAAACACAATTTTAAAAGGTGAAACTGAAGATTTGTGAAGGCCATTTTGTGTCTATTATGCGTAGCTGACATGCATCACCTTAAACTAAGAGAAGATTAATGTGCATTTAATAATAACTTTTGCATTTTTACACTATTCTGCACTGTGACTCTTTACTTCTAACCCTCTCTTCTGCATCCTCTTCTCTCAAACTAACTAACCTCATGTCCTCTTTCACTACATCCATAAATCTCATCTTTGGTTCCTCTTTTGCCTATGGTTTTGGAGCCAAATGCAGCTTTTTAGCCCTGCTCTTGGGGCTCTTTGGGCACCTGGTTAAATAAAGCCAATAAAGGAAAAAGTAAACAACTGTGAAACAACCTGCATTTGCATAATTTAGTCAATTTAAGCTAAAACGTTCTCAGTTTTCCAGTATATGCTATGGATTAACCACTTAAACTGTTATAATAAAACAGTTTTAGCCTCACAGACACACAGACTGATAAGAAGAGCCACACACGAGCAAAATGAGATCGTTACAGGATGTAACTCTAATTCTCTGAGTGAGATCATCAGGGCAGTATTTAACACAGTTTGTTAGTTTGCAATAATTAATGACCACCCATACGCTATCTTTTAATGATACTGTAAGCCAGAGCTTTCCCTTCAGCCCCCAGAATATTGCTGGCTATAGAAAAAGCCTAGTGAGGGGAAAAATATAGGAGCCTAAATAGTTTTTTTCTTTCTTTTTTTTCTGAAAGTAGCTCATGCCATAGCCTGTCTCATCAAAAATGACAATAAACTTGCTCTAATTAAACATTTTATTGTTTTACTTGTTCATTTTATCTATAGTCATTTTTCACATGTGTCCTTGCATGGGCTTTCCCCCACTCATACGTACAAGACTTGCACATAGCAAATAGCAAATACAAACAAATGTTATTAGAAATTTTACCCTTTACAGTCAAACCTAAAAACTCTTGGTCAAGAATTTGGTTAATGGGAGAAATTACAGTTCCCCCTGATACTATCATTGTAATATCAGCTTATGTGCAAGAAGAATATTGATATATTAAATAATAATATATTACTTATTTTATTTTATGAGATCATCTGGCCCTCACTGTGTCTGGCCCTTGGATAAATGTAGCTTATGACCCGCGCTGTAGGCAAGCAACTTTTGTGCATTCAAATTGGTTGCAGGTCTTTATACAGATTCATATTTTTGGGAACAATTAGCTCTTTGGTTCCAGAAGGTTGCAAACCACTGCTCTAGACCACAAACCTCAGCCTCATCCTTCTCCACATTTATTCACTGTCCCTCCTCTGTTCACGTTCAAACCATCTCAGTCTGGAAACCAAAACATCTCACATGAGCTGTCCCTCTGATGGACTCATGAACTAATCCAATTCTCGTCATGAACAAAGAAAACAGAAACATCTTCAGCTCTGCTCCTGTGTGTACCTTCAGTTTACCTGTGCCCAACTCTAATATTCCTCCTTGCCTTTAGCTAACAGTCTTTAATATGTCTGCATGTGTAAAAGTAGCATCATGTTTTAAGGCTAAACTGATATTTAATCATTAGACACTGATCCTAATTTGAAGTGATTGCTGTACATCTGTTAGTCTCAAGTCCCAGAGCGAGCGCTGATACTCAAAAACACCCCACCTCAGGCGCTGTACTCTGGATGACTGCGGCTAACTCACCGTGAGGTTCAGGCAGTTTGCAGAAAAATAAACAGAATTTCTGATTACATAAAACGACCCATAAATTAATCTCTGAATCAACTCGGTGTAATAATTCAGTGTATCGATAAATCAAGCGCGCCCTGGCTGCAATTAGCCTGGTGTGATGGGGGCAGGCTGCTGGAGGGTGCGTTGGATTACGGAGCTAATGGAGAAGGATGTGTTGTGGCCGACGGGCAGCGTGTTTTTTTTTCCCACCTGAGACATTAATTTGACTATCAATCTTAGTAACAGGAGGACACAGGGGCATGCAAATGGAAGAGCGAGGAGGGAGACATTTTTTGGCCTGTAATGTACAAGTTTACATGGATTTGCATTTTCTGATAAATAACTATGGCTGTTATTATCAAGGGCATTTTAGATCACCGCATTAGTTGGTATTATATGAAGGTTTTAGTCTGTTATAGCGCGTTGATTTACAGCTGCAATCATAAATGCTCCATCTCCTCAGCTAAAAAGACATTAGTGATGTGATCATGAGAATAAATGACAAAAAAGCTCAATAAACAACCAAAGCTATGTATTGTTCAGTAGAGTTATTCTGACTTAACTTTGAGATTCGGATGAAAAATGTGCCTCTTCTGACGCAGGCCCATGGGGAGTATTAAGGCTGCTTTACACGACAATGCTTGCCAGGAAACAGCCATCGCCGATTCACATTTAAACAAAAAACGCTGAGGTGTGAAGAAAACAAGAGTTAGTGTGATCAAACTGTAGTACCAGTATTTGTCCAGCAAAAGGCACTGTAGGCTTTGCAAACACAGAGGAAATGACAGTTCCGGTCTGCAATTTCCCAACAACTTTAAGATCCTGTGTTTTTTTAGGAGCCATTCTCACCTCTAACAAATGTTTTATGTCACTGCAAACTAGCTTCTTACTCCTCTCGACTGGTATCTTTGCCCATTCTTCACCTGCAAAAGCCTCTTGTTCAATGATGTTTGAACAGCGCTGTAGCTAACTTCTGAAATCCCACCAAAGATTTGTGAAATCTGGACACTGAGAAAGCCACTCCAGGACGATCCAGGATCTTTTTGTCGTCTTGAAAAAAATTAATGCTGCAACTTTATTTTTTAACCAGCTAACTTTTGTTGAAATCACAAATAATGCTTTTTACTTCATGAAGAGTTGATCTATTGTCAGTGATACGTTTCTCAGCAGATCCAGTCCCATCGTGTCCCACAGCAGATGACTGGCCCGGTACAGTGGGAGGGGGTTTCTCTGTATGGCTGGCAAACGTGATTTTGGCGCTGCCGTCATCTTGTGGGTAGCATGACTAACCGGGAGGCTGGAGTCCCGGAGCTCCTCTGTAGGGGTGACTCTTACACTGATTGGTCGGGCTGCTGGTCCTGGCATGCCACAGCACCAACTGTGTTTTGGCAAACTCTCACCGTTTGGCTTCGGCGATTGGTTATAGTCAGTGACACGGGGAGAACAATACCAGCCTCCTGCTCAAAGGCTGCGGTTGGACGTCTCGCCTGGACCCTTCACTGAAACCATTTTAGAGGTTGGCGATTTGGGTTTTTGGCAGAAAATGCGCTGCCTGGGCTAAATAAAGTCTGGCTTTCAATGTTGTGGTGAAAAAAATACAAACCTGATAAACTTTGGCATGATTTAAACACAAAGTTGCTGCTGTTTTCATGAATATAGGGTTTGCTATTGTCATGTTAAGACATTTTGTTGTTACTGCTGTTACTACTACACCTGTGACTACTACTATTACTACTACTGTAACTCTTATTATTATTACCACTACTACTACTACAACTACTATTCTACTACTATTGCTGCCATTACCACAATCAGTACCCAAATGGGAACAAAAATATTCACTCAAGTAAAAGTTTCTCAAAACTTAAAGTAAATATATATTAAAAAATAAAATAAAATTAGAGTACATATTATTTAAAAATGTCTCTAGTATCAAGTTAGAGTATAGTTACTTTCCACCTCTGATGGCAAATATATTTTAAAATAAAACAGAAGGTTCCCAACTTACAATGATACAATTTGTATTTCATATTGTAGATTCTCTAAAAGGTTGCTCTGTAACTTTTGCAACAGGTGGCAGTAGCTCCGATGGTAGAGCTGTTCATCCACAAACCAGAAGGTTGGCGGTTTAAACCCTACTCCCACCATTGCATACTGCTGTTGTGTCCTTGAGCTAGACACTTATCCCTCCTTTCCTCCTTTGTCTGCATACACTGATTTGTAAGTGTAAATAAGTGAGTGGTTCCTTGGTGTAAAGTGCTTTGAGTGCTCATGGAGGGAGAAAATCTCTGTATACATGTCACCATTTAAAGTGGTTAGCACTGTCGCCTCACAGGAGATGAGGTCCCGGGTTTATTTCCCAGACTGTGTGGATTTTGACTGCTCTGCCCTGTCTCTTAGTAGATTTTCTCTGGGTGCTCTGGTTTCCTCGGTCAACCTAAAACATGCCCACTAGGGTAATCCTCCAGCTAGGTACTCCTGACCAGGATCCTGGCTCACCATCGCTGGATCAAGGTGGCCACCGAGAGCCAAAAAACGCACTTACAGGACTTTAAATTGGGACGATGGGGGCCTACAGGCTTGTTTTTACACCTGGGACGCTGTTCTGAAGAAGTCAGACTGCAGATGGCGTTGTCACCCTAACACCAAAACCTGTTTAAATCAGCTGACAGACACATCACAGCGATATCACATGACCCTTCTGAGGAAGACCGCAGGTAGAAGTCGAAACATGTCAAGGTGCAGTACAGTAACAGAAAATCCTGATTCCTGGCTTAGATTTGGAGAAAAGTCCCTCAGGAGCTGCGCTGCGGTGCTGACCGTTTTAACCCCAGCAGGACTGAAGGATGGGTCAAATGCCGGGAACAACTTTCTCTTCAGGGACAAAAAAGTCTACCTTACCTTACAGATTTGCTTTAAATATGTAATTCACACCACAGTAGCTCTTTGTCTCCCTATTTCTCTCTCTTTTCATTAATAGATAAGTCTGTTCTTTTTGGACAAACACCTCAAAGACACACACAAATAGATAAATAGTTGCTATGAGGGGACTTTGTAACCCAAACCAAATATTTAACCTTTGAATTAATCAGATTACCAGAGCTAAAGAGATAAAGACGGTGAGCGGTATACCAACAGTTCACGGAGGAGGCAAATCCAAAGCACAAAAAAAAAACATACAATGGCTGGAGTGGAGCAGAACAGCAGAGTGAAAACACAAAGAAAAGGAGAGAGCAGTCATCACAAGTTTCTTTGGTAGTCCTCTCTGGGCTGGCAGGATTCTTAGCCAGGTCCAGTTTAGTGCCAGCGTTTAGAGCCAAACTTGTGCCAGTGTACCGCGAGCCAACGGCCGTCACCTCGTGCCAGGGCGGAGGTATAAAGCGGGCCTGGGATTTGGTGCTTTGATGTCGGAGGGTTTAAGGTGTTCAGAAAGGCAGTGTGAGCGCAGAGATACGGAGGAAAGGAGGCCACGGTGAAGGAGTGAGAGGCAGGGAGCGCGAATGTCAGAGAGGGACGGCTGGAAGACAGAGGCTGACGGGAATTTAAGGTTCACTCAGGGCTGTAACACACAGATATGGATTCTTGTTCTCCAGTAGTTTTATAGTAGTCAGTGGTACTCCAGTGTATACAACGTTGGACAACTGTTGGAGCCATTTTTCTGGTGTATGTGTGTGACCAGTAGGAGGCACTGTGGTGTGGGTTGACCCTCAGGTGTTTGCTATCCGGAAGAGCACACAGTTTGTTGACCGCTACGCTGTGGTGTGTATGAATGACTTGATGTTTTAACTTTTGATACAAATGAACTTTTTGACAATTAAGAATAAAGCAACTAAATATTGAAGATTATCGCCTGCTTTGGATTTGTATTTTGCATTAACACCAGACAAGAGTGTACAGCAAGCGCATCACTTTCTTACTTCCCGGATTTGCAGCCCTCATCGGTCTAAAGCCCTATTCGCACGGAATAAGCATTACTCCTGGACCTCTGTAATTCGTGAATTACCCCCCAACGTCAGTGTTTTAATCAGGCATTCACATGGGATAAACGATGTCTGTAATTTACTCGATTTTACGAACTTTACTCCAGATATGACGTATTGAAAATTACACAGATTTATAATAAAAATCACAGATTTCATTTATGTTTCTAGCTCTCCTTAATCTTAAACTACTATTGTTTATATTGATTTACAGTCCTGACAAAAAACAAACTTTACCTCTCGCTACGACGCAGGTCATCCATTATCTGTGGAGATTTATCTCTTCTTAAACAGCAGGTGGCGCTCTTTATTAATCCATTCACTGTGATTCGTCTCTGGATCTAACTTTAGCACTGAAAGCGTCCTAACTTTACAAAACAGCCCCATGTTGCTCCAAAAACTTAGTCTAACGTTGCCATGACGACGGTAGGTGTGCTTCCGGGTCACGTCTTCAACATAGTTTGTTTTTTTTGTTTTTTTTAACTTTTAACTCTGAGAAAAAACGTAATCGTTTCAAAGTAAAACCAAAAGAGACGTCTTATTATTAAGATAAATCCAGAAGTAAAATGGAGCGTTAAAGACATTTTGGATCACTGTTAAGAACTTTAGGAAACAATCTGCCGACAAAATCAGCCTGAATCACAGACCTGGGGGATTCTCGCGGGACTGGTTTTATCAGAGGACCTCTGTGTTGTCCGAAATATGGTCGGTCATTTTCGGGGGGAATTTTTACAGACATTTCTACAGACATGGATGATTCGCACGGCATAAAAATCACAGACGATTATTACAGATTACTGGAGGTCACTGGGTAAAACTAATCCCGTGTGAATAGGGCTTAAGTGGGACTTAGCCGTACCACAAGTCAACAAACTAGCTTTGGATATTGATTTGCTGTTGCACATTTCACATTGCACGCAGGCAATTTGACGTTTGGAGAACGCGAGGACAGCAAGTGTAACCTCGGAACCTGTCGTCATTCACGTTTCATTCATCCGGCGCCGGTTCAGAAAAGTTTTTCATAAAAATATTGCAACTGTATTATAGTGCCACCTACTGGTGTTTGGACTAAGGAACTCAAGGCATCTCTGCAAAAACAGGTGCAGCAGGTACACACAAAGCTTGTTAATCTCTTTAACTGGAATCATAACCACACGGCTGACCTTTCTGTTGCTGCCATACTGCCACACTAAAAACTCTATAAAAACATGTTTGGCTGTTTACTCATTGGGATGAACAAGAATAGAGTATGTAACACCAATTAAGCCCACTGCTGTCCCGAAATATTGTTTGGAAGCTGTGAAAAGCAGAAATGACTCAGCCCTGACCATGTAATTCTGAATCACTCAACACAAGGGCAATTTTACAGGTTGGAAAAAAACTTTTTACATATGATTTCTAGACCTCCTAACAATCATAATTTAGTTGAATGGAATAAATTTTACAATGAAATATACAGTGAAGCCCAAAATTATTCAGACCCCTGGCAAATTCTGACTTAAAGTTACCTTCATTCAACCAACCAATGCCACTTTTTGTTCAAATGTAAAAAAAAAAATATTTTTTTCCACAATGATACCTCTTGTACATCGCCTTATTATCTTTTGGGAGAAGCCTGTGTCATTTCTGGTAAAAAAAAAAACAAAAAAAACTTACTGGTTGAATGAAAGTAAGTTTAAGTCAAAATTTGCCAGGGGTATGAATAATTTGGGGCTTCACTGTATGTCTGTGATTGCTCAGAAAACAGGGTCGACCGCTCAGATGAGCTGCCAGTTCAGAAAACACAGCTCTGGTTACACAGGAGAGTCATTCATTTGAATGGGGAGCACTAACAGCAAAAGAAATGTACAGAAATATACAGAAATACAAAGAAATATAAAGAAATATAAAGAAATATACAGAAATATAAAGAAATATACAGCCTAACTCACTCAGGGTTTCTCTCTCATACACAGTCACTATGACACACATACACACACACACACACACACACACACACACACGTCAGCTCGATAGGTAAATTTATTAAATATTTCTTAAATAAATAAAATGCTATTCATAAATTCTACTCTCTGTGATGTTTTTTTATGTGTAAAAAAAATTGTTTTGTTGCAAAAATCAAAGATATCCATGAGTGCCCACATACGGCCAAAACCACCCTGAACTGGCAGCTCTGTGGCCTGGTTGCCGTGAATATCTGCTTCCTGATTGAAAAATCTAAAAAATAAAATCTGAAATGTTGATAAGCGAGGAGTCAGGAACACAGTTGAAAATATATTGGCTTTGATTAATACAGGAACCAAAGCCCAAACACTAAGTCTGTTATTCCTTCTCTCCTCAGTTTTACTGATCACGGATTCACGGCTTCCATTCTGCAACAACGGCTTCTACGACCTCCACCAGACACACAATCTCACCGACACATTCATATTCAAGGTGGTTGTCTTGCCCAAGGACACAACAGCAATGATGGTAGTGGGATTCAAACTGCCTTCTGGTTATTGGGCAAACGGCTCTACCTAAGATACTGCGGCTCAGTTCGAGTTTCTGTCCTAATCACTGCAGAAATTGAGCCTCCAGCCCACATTCTACCTGAGGCCGAACTACTAACCACAATAAATCAATAAGCAGCCCCGAAACTAAAGCCAGACTCTGTCATCCAATCATTTTCTCTCACCGAGTCCATGCTACATTTCCATCTAGTTTAAGGTGTCGAAGTGAGAACTGTGTGCTCCGGTTGTCGGCGCTGGCTAACACTCATTACAGCGCTCCCTGTGTGAAGCCCTGTCCCATCACTTTGTCCGCCTCGCCCCCTCTCTCCCTCCGTCTCCGTCCAACATTGGATTCTGAGATGGCCCGCTGCTGAAACGCTTTCGAGCTCAATAGTGAGACCAAGACCTCTCGCGGCGTGGATCCATTTCTTTCTAAGTGATATGTTTTTGGAGGTTCTGTCCTAATCATAGCGGGTCTACTACGGAGGGGCCCTGGGCAGCCGCAGCGGGCCCTCTCCCACAATCGAGGAGCTGTTACCTGCAGAGAAAATGGATTTGTGTGTTTTTTTTTTTTTTTTTTGGGCAGTTTCTTCGACACATTCCTTTTGTTCCATATGCTATTTCGGCAAATACAACCTTTTGGAGCTTCCTCTGATTTTCTCTCCAACTTTTAACACTTTCTCTCTACGCGTTCGCCAGACTGGATTCTTTTTTTAAGTAATTTTCTTATACACATTCATTTAAACGTTTTCACAATATTAATCTAAACACCTATTTATACAGTAGTTTATGAGCAGTTATGTAGAAATTCAGATTTTGATAACATTTTCTAGAAAGGTCTGTAATGGGCAAAGGGAGAAATTATAAGGTGTTGATGTGGATCCAGATAGGGCCAAAGATACTAACTCCAGCCACAAGGGGTCAGTAGGGGAACATGTGATTAGCTTTAAATCAATAAACAATTTACCTCTGAACTAGAAGATCCTGGTTTGAGTCCAGATTAATTTTGATTTCCTTGAAATTGCCAAAAAAACTAATTAAAAATGTGTTCTTTCACTTCATGTTCTTGCAGCTGCTCAGAAAAAAACAAACTGCTTTAAAGGAAGAAAGTTAGCTGTTTTTTGTATTTGAGCACACACTGGTTGGTGAACAATCATTAAAGGGTGTTTTTATGCAAAATTTACTTTTTTTTTAACTTTTCTTAGCTGTCTCCCATGTTTTAATGTTGTTCCCTCATCAAAAACAGACCTGGAGTTGTGTTTTGTTTCATTCACACGTTTGAGTAATCCTGTAGTCTTTAGCATCTCAAGCCCTCTACATCCAATCTGCTCTCATCATTTATCCCCAAAACTGTGCACAGCTCTGTCTCCACTGTTTCCTCACAGACAGTTTTCATTTTGTAGTAAAATGACATCATACAGAAAGTTTAAGAAACTAAAAAGATAAATAAAAGATAAATAAAATCACCAGAAAACAGATTTTGTTTTGTGTTTTCAGTGCTAGAGTTTGCTTATTGTCATTGTTATGTCCCTGCAGGCCTACCATAGCTGTTCACATGCTCTAAAAAGCAGTGTGAGGATGGGAAAAGCACTCCCCACTTTTGCAACCAGATGCCCTCCCATCTTCTCACCCCACCTTTACCTCGACTGTCAACTTCTCACTTTGTCACAAACTCGAGGTCCTATCTCTTGTCTTTCACTTTGTTTACAAAAATAATAAAACTGTGGTGAGTTTGGAATTATGTAAAGAAATCCAACCACAATGGGTCACAAGGCAGAGTAGTCTTTGTGCCAGTCCTAAGCCTGGATAAAGGGTGTAAAGCCTTCTGTGTGCCAAATCAATATGCAAGTCTTTTCATCGTAGCTTAGAGGAAGATGATCAAAGAAACACAATGGCTGTGTCCAAACGTCCTCCCTAATCCCTCAATAGTGCACTCAAAATTTCCCACAATGCATTTTGAAAAGTAGTGGACAACAATGGTCACTAGAGGTCAGTATAGACCAGAATGCTTTGCGAGTTTCGAAGAACAGCGGGACCGCGACAGGACTTTAAACTGCACACAACACGTCTGAATGAAACCAGTTAGAAACACCTTTTTTTACTTCTGTCACGTCGTAATCAGAAATAAAAAGCTCTTAAATAAACCGTTGCAGTGTAAAATTGCTAACATTAGCTTAGCCATTAGCATTCAGCCTCCCCACGTAAGGCACAGAGCTGCAATAATCCACTCTGTTTTATTCATTACAGCGATAATTCATGTTAAATATCACACGTATGACTATTATTTATCTATAAATACTAAAACATCAAGTGACTGTGGTCGGGCTTTATCACAGAAGAATATTATCAGCTGAGTTTTTTTTTACACAGACGCCAGAGTCACATGATCACCGGTGAAAGAAAAATAGTGTCATCTATATAAATTTGGATACTGGTAACATTTATTGTGCATCCTCTTACTCTTCTGCTCAGATTGTCCTGTTCCATATCCTACAAGCCCTTCTTTTCGAAACCTCTGCTCACATCGTGTTACTTTCTCCTTATTGTGTCTCTGGGGAGATTGTCGCTCAGGTTTTAAGGGTTGTTCACCTTTGCTTTGAGAGTTGTGTCTCTCCAGGCTGTTCCCTCTGTCAGAAAAGAGATCATAAAGTGCACTGCAGTGTTTCTGAGAAGGCTTCACAATTTGTCACAAGTTTATAGCTATTTCAGTATCACCCATCATTATCTTAGGATCTCAAAGAAGCACTTCATTGTTCATTGTCACCTATAATTCTAGTCTAACCCTTAATCAGCCATGGTTCAGTCCAATATTAAGTTTAGTCTCGTTCAGTCTTTGTTGTGCATTGTTCAGCTAATAAGAAAAGACATTTTTGTATGTTCCTCAGTTGAAATTGTGGTTGTTCCTCAGGTTTCGGATAGGTTTTTCAGACCTGGCAACCCTGCTGCACCATTGCCAGATAACTCATGACAATAATATACATTTAAAGGGCAAAACATAAATAGAACTAGGGCTGCAACTAAAGATTATTTTGATAATTGATTAATCTGTTGATTATTGTTTTGAATAATAATCGTAATTAAAGCTGGGTAAAGTGGTGAAGAACTTGGGGTGTTTTATAGTTCCCTTTCCAAAACGTGAAAGAAGCAATAATTCTACCAAAAATCACTTACCGTATTTTCCGCACTATAAGGCGCATCGGATTATAAGGCGCACCTTCAATGAATGGCCTATTTTTAAACTGTTTTCATATATAGGGCGCACCGCATTATAAGGCGCATCCACTAGATGGCGCTGCGCTAAAGGGAATGTCAATAAAACAGTCAGATAAGTCAGTCAGTCAAACTTTATTAATAGAATACAAACCAGCGTTCTTACAACTCCGTTCACTCCCAAAACAAGTTAGTGCATTCACAATACGGTAGCGTACGTACCGATAGCTCTTATTTGCGCCGCCCTCGTTGAAAACAATGTATTTCCAACTCCATTTGTCACAGTTCAAAGCTACATGAACAGCGTTCGAGCGCTCAGTTTTCTGTCCTCTCAATGTCGCAACTCTTCTACTGAGATGGAGCAAAGGCCGCGCCTCCTTGTTCTTTTGCGGCAGGATCCATAAACACGCCTATGGCACTCATGAACAGCTGGGACTGGAATTCCCCTTTACCGTTTTTACCGCTGTCACTTCGGCGACGCCCCCTGAATACGGTAGCCATAATTAACCAACATTGATCCATATATAAGGCGCATCGGATTATAAGGCGCACTGTCGGTTTTTGAGAAAATTAAAGGCTTTTAGGTGCACCTTATAGTGCGGAAAATACGGTAATTTTTACAAACTTTGAATCAGACAAAGTCATGAGTTTGCTAATCGAACATACGCACAAGATATATTTAATCAAAAACACAAAGTGCACATTGTTTTTAACAGTTTTTTTTTTTTTTTTGCGTTACTGCTCTGTCTTGGTAATAAACCCTTCTCTCTCAGCACATAGCATGTTTCAGAGTGAATACCAGAGTGATTACTAAATTAGTTGATGATCATTTCAATAATTGATTAATCCAATTAGTCATTGCAGCCCTAAAAGGAACCTTTGTTAATAAATTGGTTTGATTTTAGGTAAACCTCTTTAGGAACCTTTCTGCCTTTGTTTTGTATGAGATGACTGTACCATTGGCTAAATATAAAGCCAACATAAGTCAAACTCTTTAGGTAAACAAAGTCTATGCACAGCTAAAAGAAAAACTCCTCGTAAAGTGATCTCAGTTGCGGCTTTGTTAACGTCTCAGGTGTGATACTGGGACACATGATTGGATGGATGGACCTGAGAGAGACCTGAGGACAGCCTGCGAGGACGAATGCAGAATACCAATGTAAGGAGCTCAGCCATGTACTGCCACGCGACCATTTATAGTCATTTACAAAGCCTCTGAGCGGAGCCGCGCGTCAAGGTAAAAAAGCCCACCACAATTTAGACTTGAATTGACAACTTAGATAGGATTCATTGTCCAACCTTGAGGGCATATGGAGATGAATGGAGTGTGAAACGGCGCTCTTTCCACAAATGACAATCATTTTATCTAAATTGCAGGCTTTCGTTGTACTCGGGCTGCTGCCGAGGGGAACGTCATTTTTGAGGGCTCGGTATATAAAAAGAAAACACCTCATCTTACGTCAATCAGATCCACACGCATAAGAAAGAAGCATTACTGGTTAAAAATGATGTTTGCTGAAATGAACGTTTTTCTGAGATATATTTTAGAAGCAAGATAATGGATGGTTATGACAAGACATAAAGCTTCATTTTCATGCGTGTGTGCTGTTGAATGGTAATGTCGTCTATTGGGGAGTGAGACAGGCACGGATGAACAATTACAGTGTACTTTATTTCAGTGTGGGTGTTTAAAATGATCAGTCTGTGGTTGGAAGTCAGGCTTTTTTAAGAATCATCTCCTTTGTGTTAAACTGGAGGAAGTTCACAATAATCGAAAGCTCCCTTTGCGCACGTTGTTTCGCCACGATCTCCCTTCCAGGTTTGTCAACTTTTCTTTTAAATTCTGCTGCTCTTTGAGGGTTTCTTTTACCTCTATATTCCAGTCTTTGAGTTCCCCAATGCGCGTTTGGGCCTCTTTTAAAGTGCTCTTGTAACTCTCTACTGTTGTCCGAAAGCTTGCGATCGATTTGTTCCTGAAATATGCAGAATTGTTGCCTGAAGTCGGTCCGAAATTCTTCTTTAAATGACATAAGTTTGTTTTTCATTTCTTGCTTCAGCTCACGTATTTCTCTTGTTATGCTAATCAGCCCCTCATGCTAACGATGCAGCGTTAGCCTTTAGCATACTTTATTCAGCTGTGCTTTTTTTCCATCGCAAAGTCTATTCTCTACTTTGCTTTGGCGTTTTCATGTTTGTCGTCTTCCAAGATTATCTCCCCCACTCATCCCACCTTTTTGTTACTGAATTTTGTGGGGTATAAATTGATTTTAGCTGGCAAGAGCTCAAATTTATGCTGCCATCTCTCACGCCGCTAAACCGGAAGTCTGTGGTTGGAAGTCAAAGGACACAACCCACAGAAGCACAAGGCACACATGCAGACTTCATGTCATGAGAGATTGTGAGCTTTAAAAGTCTTCAGGGGTGGCTTAACATCGACAGGTGATGTCTTTCAGATACAACAACCAAATGTGTTTTAGCTGCTAGGACTGCGGAGGACGCAAAATACAAAACTATCTCCAAGGTCAGTGGTTCTCAAGCTGAGGCACAGGTACTTAGGAGTGTTTACCGGAACAGGTCTTGGTTAACTTTAATTTAGAGTTTTATTCCTGTTTTAGTCCTACTTTAGATGGGGATTATATTTGAAATTTATACCACTGCTCAGTCCTGGTTTAGACCTGGTTTAGACACAAGTTAGTCCTGGTTTAGACATGGTTTAGACACAAGTTAGTCCTGGTTTAGACATGGTTTAGACACAAGTTAGTCCTGGTTTAGACATGGTTTAGACACAAGTTAGTCCTGGTTTAGACATGGTTTAGACACAAGTTAGTCCTGGTTTAGACCTGGTTTAGACACAAGTTAGTCCTGGTTTAGACCTGGTTTAGACACAAGTTAGTCCTGGTTTAGACCTGGTTTAGACACAAGTTAGTCCTGGTTTAGACATGGTTTAGACACAAGTTAGTCCTGGTTTAGACATGGTTTAGACACAAGTTAGTCCTGGTTTAGACCTGGTTTAGACACAAGTTAGTCCTGGTTTAGACATGGTTTAGGCACAGTCTGCTTGTTTGGTTTTGGGTTAGACCTGGTTCAAGCCTGGTTTTGTGGAGCTTATATTTTATATGCACTTTCTCGACTGCAACAAGTCCAATATTCTGCCGCTCGACTTTTAACTGGAACATGGAAACATGAAAGCTTCTCACCAATTTTAGCTTTGCTCCAGTTGATTTTAAAATTATTTTATTTACATTTAAGTGTCTAAATGGTCTTGCTCCTTCATATCTCTCTGACCTGATCCACCTTTATGCCCCCTCACATGCTCTCAGGTCAGCAGATCAGCTGCAACTTGTTGTCCCCAAAACCAAACGTAAAATCTGGGGGGGGACCGTGCTTTTTCTGTAGCTGCCCCTAAACTGTGGAACCAGCTTCCATCAGAGATTAGACAGGCCCAGTCTCTGCCTGTTTTTAAATCACTTCTAAAAACATATTTTTGCACTGGCTTTTAACACAGTGTGAGATGGTTTTATTTTCCTGTTGTTTTAATCAAATTTTATTTTATTTTTTGATCTAACAGAGAAATATATCTGTCAGACAAAACCAATAGCATCCAAAAGTGCAATCTTGTTGGCTTTGTGCATGACAGCGGCTCCTAAGTACAAGCTTGTGGCGATATAATGTGATGGGCTGGTAGCTGGGGGCCGCGGTCCTCGGTCTGCGCGTGTTAATAAGGGAGAGCGGCAGACAATGACAGACACTGAGGCCTAATTAGGTTGTCATGCTGCGAGAGGGGGACGAGCGAGCGAAGAGAGGAGAGAAGAGGGGAGAGGGAAAAAAAAGAGAGAGCTTATTAAGGGGGATAGGTGTCAGGATCTGGCAGCCGAACGGGGGCGGGCGCAGAGCCGGGGGACTGGGAATTGGTCTGCACACGGTTAGAAACAAGTGAGAAGATGAGTCTATGTTGCTATTTTACACTGACGATATCCTGCTGGAGAGACAGAGGAAACATTTAAGCACAAAATGAGGTGCGATGTTTACAATAAAGTATGAGCAGGGCGGGCCAAGCTCTTATTTCTCTCTGTAAACAAAGAATTATTATGGCCCATTTCCTCCAGCACTACTTGGTTTTGCTCTATATTAATTAACTTGGTTTTGCTCGGTTTGGGTTGTTTTCCATTGGCACCTCACTGATGGAACGTCTTGTAAACACGATATAAACAACAACAATGGAAGACACAGAGGCATTGTTGTACTTTGTTCTGGTTTTGATGTTTTTTGTCACAAGAAAAGTCAAAGAAAAGCCACAAAAGGCTACAAGCAGTGAGGCGAAATACCGTGGAGAGTTTGGGAAGCCACACAGCAACCTCAAGTCGAAGATGAGAAGTTACGAGCTGCTAAGAGACAACTTTTGAGGGGATAAGTCTCTCGTTTGGGGTCACTCGGTCCTGCTCCCTCTGGACTTTGTCGTCAGTCACCAGGCAGAGAAATGTACGGACCTCTGCGAAGCTCCATGGTGTCATTTTACGAGAAGCCATTGGAAAAAACAAACGTGTGCTCAGAAGTTTCCGGGACTTTTAAAATTGCAATTTGTCTTTGTGGCTAATGTTGCACAATTGACAACTTCCAATCAACGACCAGCGATCTGTCAACGTCACATTTTAGCACTGGTTTGGCTCGGCTGGAACCACGGCCAAGCAGGAACCAAAGAAGAACCTGGTATAGGTAACGTTTGCCTAATGAAAAACCGAGTAGAGTAAAACCAAGTCGTGTTCATGGAAAAGGGCCATTAATCTGGTCTATAGATACCTGTTGGGCTGTGGTGCAATAGAATAATATGATAACGCCTCCATCATTTTAGGTAAATAGGTTAGGGTTAAGGTAGACTTTATTGTCCCAGAGGAAAACTTGTTCTCTGCATTTGATTCATCCTTCAAAGACACCGGTGCGACCTCTCAGGAGCTGTGGAAAATTTCTGAGCCAGGATCCTGCTCAAGAAAACCTGATAAGATATTTTCAAAGTACCACATTTATTGGTTTTCCAAAATGAGCGTTACTAAACATGGACAAAACAAGGACTAAACCATGATGTTACCAGATCTAAGCTAGGTCTACTCTAAACCAGGACTCAATCAGAACAAATCAAGGCTAAACCAGGACTAAACCTGCAAATCACTAGAACTAAACCAGGACTTAACATTGGTCTTCTCTTCTGATTTAATCCCTAAGCAAAGTAGGACTAAAACAGGAATAAAACTGTCTCTAAATTAAACTAAATCAGAATTGCAAAAGACTCCTCAGTACCACCAGAAGAAGTCTGTGTACTGCCAGTGGAACCTATCCCACAGTTTGAGAATCACTGCCATTGTGCATTTGAACAGAGTAAAGCCAGGATTTTGGTCATTTAAAGGAGTTAGAACTATTTTCTACATCTATGTCAGGAGCTTCTCTGTTGTTCCTGGTTGTGTTTGATCGGCGTGTATTAAAACATGAATCTGGTTCCGAAACAGTGATCTCTGAACCCTGAGGTCTTGTATTTTCCACGTCTGAGGGCGTCCGGCTGAATCTTAACGAACGGCCTGAAGGCACCGAAGTAACACTCACAAATTACTTCCTCGGCCTTGACTCAGTCGTCCAGATCGCAGGGACTGGACTCTTCACTTCATTAATACATGACTGCCTTAAAATTTACGTGCTGGCCTCATGCAAAGAAAATCTGGTGCATATTTGTCAGGTTTTCCAGGAAAGCTCTAAATGAGTAAGCACTGTCCATGTTCAGTTACTAGCTGCTTTATTTTTGAGTAATTCTGGTGTGAAGCTAACATAAAACGCCTTCTCCTGGAAGTTTTGACACCTGTTTTCACTGCATTGTTTTCTAATCTAGTGGTTCTCAAACTATGGTACAGGTGCCACTACTGGTACGCGGGAGTCTTTGACATTTCTGATTTAGTTTATTTTGATGCTGCTCAAGAAGAGCGGCATTGACTACTTAGTTCGTCCTGATTCTGTCCTAGTTTAGACCTGGTTTAGTCCCGGTTTTGGTCCTGCTTTAGCCACAGTTTAGTTCTTATTTAGTCATGCATTTTTCAGGGTTAATCTCGAATTTATTCCTACCGGATAAGTAAAGGTTTAAGCTCTTTTAGTGCATTAAAATGGAAAGTCCAATGTTTTCTGAGGTGGTACATGGAGTAAAAATAGAAGTTTAAAAACCACTGCTCTAGTCATATTTGTTTTGTTCAAAAAAGCCAGCAAAATAAATGATATGCAGTCTTGGTTAAGTCCTTTTTACAAGAATCCTAAACCTTACGGTGTGTTCACATTTGTTTAGTTCGCTTCAGTCGAAACCTTGTGTATTTCCTGAGAAAGTCTGGCTTGTTTGTGGAGGTGTGAATGCGCCAACTCACTTTAAACTTTAACCAAACAAATGAACTCTGGTCTCTCCCGAAACCAATGTCTCGGTGCCGTGCAGAGCGCTTTGAGCACCGGAGCGAAACTGTTGTGGTTTCTGGTGAAGTGTGAACGCATCGCGGACAAGAAGGGAACTAAAGCACTGTTTACCAAGAGCATAAAAACACACAAGAGCATCTAACATACTGTAAATAAGAGGAAAAATGACAAAAGATGTGATCTACAGAAGCCTAAATAAACTGTAGGGTTTTTATCATCAACACAGGAGCACCCTCAGCCATAATCTCTAAAACAGTTCAGTGAAGACGTCGTATTTTTTGTTTTAAAGCAGAACCATGTCACTTTTTAGATGAATTAAACCGTTTCAGAGTCATAGGCTACGTTCACACTGCAGGTCTTAACGCTAAATTATGATTTTTTGCTTGTATCTGATTTTTTGTGTGGCTGTCCACATTAAATTTTAAATGTGACTTCCATCAGTTTTGTGTGTGAACTGTTTCCAGCCTCAAAGTGACCTGCACACGCAAAAAAAGAAAAAGACCTGATGGAGAACGGAGTGGTGGGACTGTGATGTGAGAGACTTCACGTGGAAGATGTTTGAAGACATCTGTCAGCAAGACTCCTTAACCCTAATTTCTTAATATTTCTCATCTTATTTCTCTTTGCATTTCTCCTCAGTTCAGTGATGATACGGCCCCTGAAGTTCTGCTTCAACAGGATCATCACCTTAAACACAAATTAGGTTTAAAACGTAATTTTTTTTCCACTGATTAGCTCCATCAACGTTGTCTGCCAGGCTTCTTATCATCTGATCTGTCCAGTTCCCTCCTGTTCCAGCGCAGAACTGGGCAGTCTGTTACATTTCAATGACATAAAAGTCAGATGAAATGTGACTTGTCCGTTCAGACTGCAGTCACACTGTAAAAAAATCAGATATGTGTCTGATTCAGGCCCACACATGAAAGTGGCCTGTATTTTTCACACTAAAAAAATCAGATACGGGTCACTTATGGGCAAAAAAAAGTTAGATTTCGGCCACTTTTACTTGCAGTGTGAATGTAGCCATAATGAGAAGTTGTTGCAGGGTTAATAAAGCCATCGCGGTGTATCTTGGTGGAAAAAACAGCCTTGCAAGAATGGGAGAACCGACCCAGTGTCCCTGAAGTATCGTACTGCTCAGCCGTAACAACAGGCCAGCCATGGATTTATTTCTCAGTTGTTGGTCACGGCAGAGCGGCCTAAAGGCAGAGGAATCCTTTGAACTGATACGAGACGGAGAAAACATGAGCCAAGCCGAGCGAGGGGTCACACAGAGGTCACACAGAGGTCACACAGAGGTCACACAGGGGTTTTTAACTCTAGTAAAAATGTAGGGGGAGCTCTGCAAAGAAAAATGCGACCAAAACTGGAATGAAATGAGAAAGGTTAAAGGGTTCTGTTATTCTGTTTTAAAATGAAAATGTATACACGCATGAGACATGTACAGTATACAGGTGACGTCTGGTGCTGTCTATATCTTTGTGTTTGGGGGAAGTACTGGGTGAAGTTGGCAGTAGTTCAGACGCTCCAGCAGCAGCAGCAGCAGCAGCAGCCTCAGGGCTCTCCTCTTACCACACAAATACAGTGAGGAAAAACTAGTTAATTTCCTTCAGCTTCAGAGGAACAATGGGCTGTCTCCTCCAGACTCTGCAGACATATTAATAGCACATATTTAAATTCACTTCATTATGCACAAACACCGCAGCCGAGTCGCAGGTAAACAAAGCCATAAGCCTTGTTCTGGGCTACAGAATACGCAGCTAAGACACACACACTGTCCCCACAGAGACGGGGCCCGAGAGCAGCAGTGGCCATATTGTACATATTCAATTTAGGAATCTGGCTGAGGTCCACCACCAAACTGGGCCAGAGCACACCTGCAGTGGTCAGAGAGGAACGAGCGGGATATTCTGAACGGGATCCAACTCATTTAATAAAGCAATAACAACAAAAAAAACAGGTCTGATATATGCTGGACTTTAACCCGCATAGAACAAGCTATAAAGACCATAAATAATACTAAAATAAAGTAAACATGCCAAGAATGGTAGTCATCTCCTGTTTAATACATCTTTTCTGCTTATTTCCATTATGGGTCATGGAGTTAGAGCCTTTTCAAAAAACTATGGGCCATAAGTGAAGTCCCCTCCTCTGCTTGTGGCGCCAAACTTGAGGAGCGGCGTCTGACTGCCCACCAGGGGGCAGCCACGAGCGAGGGATTTCTCCACCGCGGAGGAAAACAGGACAACGAGCGCCGAACGATACCTCACTCTGTGCAGAACCAGCTCACCAGGGCTTGATGGTTCCTTCTTTGCTCCCTGGCCCCGAGGCTAGACTTTCTCAAAAGTTACCAGTCAATTATTGTTTTTGGTAGCCACAATTTAATTAGGTTTTGTGTATATTTTATAGTATATGTTGATGAAGCGTAAAGAAATGTAAAACGTGGTTATATGTTTGGACAGGTATTTATCAAATATTAAAAACAGGTTTACTTTGACAGAATAAACTTGATCTCTGTGGTTGTGGTGTATCAGCTTTTAAAACATGCAGTGGTGAACAGTAACTAGATACTTTTACTCAAATAAATTACTTAGAAAGTCATTTAAAACATAAAAGTACATTTTGTAGAACATACTTTAACTTGAGTACATTTTGGATGGTTTTATTTTTACTTTTACTTGAGTAAAACTTTAAATTGTCTCGGGAAGTGAAAGTATTTTTTGTCCTCTGTGGTGTAGCACGTCTGACTGTGATCAGAAGGTTCAGGGTTCAAAACTCAAGAAGAATATGAATTTGCAAAAAAACATTAAAATGTACTTTTTTTTACTTTTACTGAAGTAATTTTTTTGTTGGGTACTTTTACTTTTACTTGAGTAATATTATTTTTGTAACAGTACTATTACTTCAGTACAGCTTTGGAGTATTTTATCCACCAATGACAATTTTTGTTTAAATTAAATGAATTCTTTCTTTAATCATGATGAATTACTAAATGGTGCACAATGAAACAAGAAAAGTTCAGGCCAAACCTCTGAAGTTAACAAATACTCATAAAATTCAAGCGGCCAAAGTGGCCAGAGGGAGGATTTGTGTTATCGGCCAAAATGAAAATCTGCTTTTGGCTGGTAGTTTAGTGTTGTTCACCTATTTCCAAAGCCACATATGAACTGTTTGCTGTGCGCAGTCCCAGGTCCAGACTTGTTCTTGGGCAAATGCACTTGTTTTCCTCTCGAGAGACGGAAAGAAATTGTTGTTCTTGTCAAACGTGTTGCTAAACTGTTCCTCACCGTGGTAAAACTGTGTTCCTCTCATGGAAATCTACCAGTAACGGCTTACTGATGGTGTGTTCAGTGGTGCCTTGTTTTTAATTTGTTTGTAAATGTGTTGAAAGTTTGGTTAACCTAGTATTAAAGTGTATACATGCAAGTTTAAATCAGAGGGAAAAGCTAAGGATAAAACCAACATTTTTCCAATTGTTTTTTGTAAAAAGATGCTAAAACTATACTGGTTAGAATAAGACTGACTAAAAATGGGGTAAACTAACAGCTCCCAACTGAAGAGGTTTTCCACAGATACATTATTTTGAGTTATACAATGCAAAAGAGTCACTATTTTCACTGAGAAAAGCAGAATATAGAACCTTTAAGGATAAGTCTAGGGCTGCATCCCAACGTCCTCCCTAGTCCCTAACTCCTCAATCACTACACAGTCCCGCACTATACAGCGGACTGTACTGCACTCATTTTGTGAATGATTCAGAAACACTATTTTTCTCTCACCGGTGATCATGTGACTCTGGTGTCTGTAAAAAAAAGTTTGGCGAAACTCCGCTGATAATGTTCTTCTGTGATAAACCTGACCAGACTCAGATGTTTTAGTATTTATAGATAAATAATAGTCATACGTGTGATATTTAACATGAATTATGGCTGTAATGAATAAAACAGAGTGGATTATTGCAGCTCTGTGCCTTACGTGGGGAGGCTGAATGCTAAAGGCTAAGCTAACGTTAGCAATTTTACACTGCAACGGTTTATTTAAGAGCTTTTTATTTCTAATTACGACATGACAGAAGTAAAAAAAGGCGTTTCTAACTGGTTTCATTCAGACATGTTGTGTACAGTTTAAACCTGTCGCAGTCCCGCTGTTCTCCGAAACTGGCAAAGCATTCTGGTCTATCTATATTCATTAGACCAGTGGTTCCCAAAGTGGGGTCCGGGGCCCCCTGGGGGTCCGCGAAGGTACTACAGGGGGGCCCCCAGAGGCTGTCTCTATTTCAATTTGAATTTTTTTATTTTTATTTTTATTTTTTTATTATTATTTCAGACACATGGTTTTGGTTCATAAAAACAAATAAAACATACAGAAATATAAAAAGTCAATGAATATATTATATATAAGTACCTAAAACATTGGAAATTAATTACAGTTGTATACTTGTTTTAAATTATTACTTTATAACAACTTTTAGTCAATAATCAGTGTTTTTGTAATGGCTTTTGAATAGAGGGAAGTTTTATCATTGGGAGTCCGCGAGGGATTTTCGGAAATTTAAGGGAGCCACGACAGTCCTGAGTTTGGGAATGGCTGCATTAGACATTCGGACACCACTACATAGTGCACTATAGAGGAATTAGGGAGGACGTTCAGACACAGTCTAGGTCTGTTTTGTGTTCTTCATTTATTCCCCAGAAATAGCTCAGTAATGATATTCTCAGAAGAGAATAAGTTGGATAATAAATAGAGTTTCATAATAAGCTTTTCTCAGTAAATTGGAGTCATGGAAACTTTTAAGTAGTACATTTAAGTTTAATGAACAACTTGCTCTAAACCATGTAAATGTGTTGAATGATTGTTTATGCTGATTTCTCAGGAAAAGAAGTGACTTAAAGATGCTGCACTGAACATGGACCACCTCCCACGATTTCCTGTCACTACTTCACTGTGTATTGTTTAATAGAGCTTAAAATTGGGCCAAAAATCTTAAAAAAAAAAAAAAAAATCTGAAACGCTGTATTACATATGCCAGGCCCATTAGTGGCGCTGTAACGCTGCCATAAAAACACACGGCATGCACAGAAAACTGGTGCAATGTAAACACAAGAACATGGCGGTGAATGTAAACGTGCGAGTCAGAAAAGAGACCTGAGTCTGTGAGAGGAGCAGAAATTTGAGCTGTAAAAGCCATAAAAAGCTCAGTAGCACAACACAAGGAGCCGCTGTCAGGGCCCTCATAGTAGGGAAGGCAAGTTAGGCCATTTCCTTGGGCCCAGAGCCGAAGGGGGCCCCAAGAACAGTTGTACAATAGACACTGCCTAATTCTAAAACCATAAATTGTATCCAGCTTTAAATACTATTTATAGGGCTGCACAATATATCGCAAAATTATCATTATCGCTATATCAGCAAATGCAATATCCGTATCGCAAGAATCTAAATATATCGCAATAATGCTGTGGTCTTCCATCTGACAGAGATTTACACTGAAGAATCATTTTCCACCGGAGCCTTAAAAGAACATGTGTTGTGACTAAATAAAAATGTTTAAAAAGTCCAGTTTTAGTGGTAATTTAATTAATTTAGTCACAGCTTAGCCTTGTTTTATTCCTGGTTTAGTCTGTGTTAAGTTTTGATTTTGTCGCTGTTTTGACTTGTAAATACAGGAACTTACATTTTTGTGAAATGTAGTGAATTTAACTATGTTCGAAAAGTGGGCTCTGTTTTTAAATATCACAATATCGCAATTTTCTGCATAGTTATCGAATATCGCATGATTTCTCCATATCGTGCAGCCCTAATTATTTATGACCTAAAATGCCTCAAAATGCAATTCACCTGTCTGTTATTCACAAGGCCACAGTTCAGAACACGAGGCAAAAGGAAAGCTTTTATCAGTTCTTAGTAAAATGTTATCAAAAGCGTATGTGTTTTTGGTTTGTGGTGGGATTTACAAAAAAATTGGAGCCTCAGTTGTCCCTCTTGCCTGGGGCCCCGAAAAATGTCTAGAAGCGGCGTCATCGTTTCAGAAAAGTCGTGTCTGGGCTGTAAACAACGAAACATGTAAACAGCTTTTTAAATCTTTCCAATCTGGCAAAAATGATCGTTTCCGGGCTCTGTGTGGAAAAAAACATCTCTATGATAAAAAAAAACAAACTTTGTGAATACGCCTGAGCCCATCTCTGCGTGGACAAGGCCTGAATGTTGATATTATTCTTATTGATTCTCTATAAAACACTGCTTTGATAAACCATATAAAGTCTTGATTTGTCTGGACTGGACCACATCGATGCTGCGTTTGTTTTTGTCAGTTCCTGTGAATCAATGTAAGCAGTAAACTCAGAAAAAGACTCAGCTGTAAAAGTCAGAAAATCCTTCCTTTAAGAGCTTCCTCCCAGAAGAGCAGCTCGGTGGCTGTAAGGAAGTTTCGAGTCAGGCCAAAAATACACTGTTTACGTGGCGTCAGAGGCTGAAATTAAGTGCGGTGCTGGAGCGGGAGAGGTATCTGCAGCAGAGATCTGTGTTGGGTCTGACCTTTGACCTCTGAGTGGAGCGATACAGAGGCAGCAGGAAGTGGCGCTCACTGAGTTTTCAGCACAAAGAAAAGAGTTAAAGTTATATTTCTACTGCACTCATGCACAAGGCGTCTGTGTTTTCTAACAAATAAGTACATATTATTACTTTTCTATACTACTACTATGTATTTTTTCACAGAGTAGTAGTAGTAGTGGCTGTAACAGTAGTAGTATCAGTGGTTGTAGTAATAGTAGTAACTATGGAAGCAACAACAGTACTATTTTACTTTATAGTTTGTTGTCCCCATGTGGCACAAAAGAAACTTGTAGTAGTAATAGTTGTAGCTGCAGTAGTAGTCATAGTAGTAACAGAGTCATAGTAGCAGTAACAGATGTAGTAGTCATAATAATCAAAGAAGTAGTAGTAGTAGTAGTGATATTAGTATAGTAGTGGTAGTAACAGTAAGAAAATGTTAAAACTTTAAATTATTCTGAATACTCTTCTACTTCAGTAATATTATTATGAAGTAGTAGTCCTAATAGTAGTAGCAGTAGTAGTACTAGTAGTTATACTGTAGTAGTAGGTAGTAGTAGTAGTAGTAGTGGTAGTAATCATGATAGTAGAAGTAGTGTGGTATAGTATTGGTAGTAGCAGTACAAGTACAATTTTTTTTCATTTTGTTGAATACTCTTACTTTTACTTGTTATAATGAAGTAGTAGTCCTAATAGTAGTAGTAGTGGTAGTAGTGGTAGTAGTAGTAGTAGTTTTAATAGTAGTAGTAGCAGCTTTACTGTAGTAGTAGTAGTAGTAGTAGCAGTAAGTAAATGTTACAACTTTTAAATTTTGTTGAATACTCTTACTTCTACTGGAGTAATATTATTATGAAGTAGTAGTCCTAATAGTAGTAGCAGTAGCATAGAAGTAGTAGTTTTACTGTAGTAGCAGTAGTAGTAGTGATAGTAGTAGTGGTAGTAGTCATGATAGTAGGAGTACGAATAGTCATACTAGTAGTTGGCATAATAGAAGTAGTGGTAGTAGTAGTAGTCATGAAAGTAGTAGTAGTGGTAGTACTCCTGATAGTAGTATAGTAGCAGTAAGCAAACTTTACACTCAGTATTGTTATACTTTTTGTTATGTCCTTTTACTTCTATTTGAGTAATTATTTTGAAGTAACAGTACGTTTACATAAGTACACAATAGAGCCCGACCGATATGGAGGCCGATGCCAATATTAGGTAAAAAATAAATAAATAAAAAATACCGATATCCAATACATCGGCCGATACAGTTATACATTAGGAAAAAGTATTTTAAAGCATTTTTTATCTTGTTTACATGAATATGGCGAGTCCACACTAGGCCACTTATTAGATTAAACTTATTTTTAAAATGTTGTAGAAAGCTGCTTATTGTTCTTTATGCTGATTGTTATGTAGTAGTAGTAGTGTTATGTAGTGGGCATTGGTGTGGAGAGTATTATTATGTATTTTATATATTATATTTATTTTATTTAGCTTTAACTAAATTTGTTTAACTTAAATTTAATTTAAACTTGCTCTGCAGGTAGAGCATGGGGAGAACTACAAAATACATTTAGATTTTTTGTTCTATGATGTTTTTATTGCCTTTTTGAGCTTTTCAGGCCATGAGAAGGTTTCCTATAAACTGCAGACTAAGAACCAAACTGTTTGGAAACACCAGCGCCCTCTGCTGCACAAATAGCAGAGGGCCATCATTTGCAAGTAAACAGGTCTTATTCCAGCACAAAGTAAAAATAGTACTGTTTATATTGGCGGATATCGGCCAGATTTCGGCAGATTACTTTTCTAATGGGCTATATTTGCTGATAATATCGGCAGGCCGATATATCGGTCGGGCTCTAGTACACAGTCAGAGTACTACTTGGTAAATGCAATACCTTACTATTGTTTCCACTGCAGCACTGATCTGACTGATGGTGGAGAAATTAAAGCCTAAAGTGTTTATTTTTATTTTTTTTATGTCGTGCTGTTTTCCGGTGACTGCTCGGTGTTTGTAAAGTTACAGCAGCAGGGCTTGGTACGATAAGTTTAAATGTTTTTGTTGTTGTTGTTGTTGTTTCTTTGTATGGACAGGGATTTGTCACATATAAAAAAAAAAAACAGCAAAATAAATGGTATCTTTTTCTTTCAGTGGTCATTTACTGCATCCTAAATGATGTAGGCTCAACAGAAACGCAGGCCTAACCTTTAAAGGTAAGATATAGCTGCATGCAATTTAAAGTGGGAATGGTAGTATTTGTGTTTCGAGCCAAAACTAAACTCTCCCCTCATTTGTCCGGGTGGGGAGTGTTAATGTCAAGCCCTGTGCAGCACTCACCTGAGCACGCAGGTGTAGAAGCCGTTGTCCTCCAGCTCTGCAGATCTGAACCAGATGGAGTCGTCCTCTTTACTCAGTCTGTGGCCTGAGAAGATGATGGGCTCCTGAAAACAAAAGGAAAGCATTTTTTTTTTTTTTATTACATGCAATAATAGGTAAAAAAAATATATATATTATAACATTCAATCCCATTTCTGTGTGTTCACTTTTTCTCTATGTCAACAGAACTTTTGGGTATCACGGTTTGTAAAGTTGTTTCAAATCATAGCCACAGTAAATACAGTAAGGATATTAAGAAGATAAAAACACATTCAAAGCCTATTTGAGCTCTAAACCTGCGCTGACGAACTGAAAAGTGCAGCAACAACAGTTAAGTAAATGTTTTTCTATTAAGAGACAATGTCTGTATCCGAAATCTTTGTTTTAGTGGCAGTTCAGTCACAAACAGAGCTAATGACACCGTCTCTTATCATTTAGCCTAAAGCCAGACTACAGTGTACTCAGAGGCACTGCTGCGGTCTCGTGGGGCCCCTGAATGAAACTTCACAGGGGCCCCTCCAACCAGCGTTATGTAAAAATCTAACAGTAACACTTTTCTCACTCCCAGACTCACAGCTTCTCTTCATTTGTCCTGGACAGGATGCTTCAGATCCGCAGTAAAGGATGTGAGGGTCCTTTATCATCGTTTTAACAGAAAAAGCACGACACTTTCTGCAGAGTGAGAGGTGGGAGTGGGGCCCCTCTGTGCAGGCCTGCTCCTGACAACTTTAAAGGTCATATATTCTGCTTTACTCAGGCTTTTTGAAATAGTTACGTTAATATATATGTGAAAAATGTCTTCTTTTGGAAAGTATTTGTCTTTTCCAGCGGCTAAAATAGCTTTCCAAAGGTTACTCGAGTGGTCAAAAAATAAATAAATAAAATAAATAAATAAATAAATGAAAAACAGAAAATGAAAAAGTGGAGCGAAAAATAACTTTTTCTTAAATAAATTTTTTTAAAGAATTCTTGACCTTATGGCAAAGAGGAATAGTGGTAGTAAAAGTAAAAGCAGTCGTAGGAATAATACTGGCAGAAGTTGTTGTTGTAGTAGCAGAAGTAGCAGTAGTAGTAGTAGTAGTAGTAGCTGTAGTAGCAGTAGTAGTAGTAGTAGTAGTAGTTGCAGTAGTAGCAGAAGTAGCAGTAGTAGTAGTAGTAGTAGCAGTAGCAGTAGTAGCAGAAGTAGCAGTAGTAGCAGTAGTAGTAGTAGTTGCAGTAGTAGCAGAAGTAGCAGTAGTAGTAGCAGTAGTAGTAGTAGTAGTAGTAGTTGCAGTAGTAGTAGTAGTAGCAGTAGTAGTAGTAGTAGTAGTAGTTGCAGTAGTAGCAGAAGTAGCAGTAGTAGTAGCAGTAGTAGTAGTAGTAGTAGTAGTTGCAGTAGTAGTAGTAGTAGCAGTAGTAGCAGTAGTAGTAGCAGTAGTAGTAGTAGTAGTTGCAGTAGTAGCAGTAGTAGTAGCTGTGGTAGCAGTAGTAGCTGTGGTAGCAGTAGTAGCTGTGGTAGTAGTAGTAGTAGTAGTAGTAGCAGTAGTAGTAGTAGTAGTAGTAGTTGCAGTAGTAGCAGAAGTAGCAGTAGTAGTAGCAGTAGTAGTAGTAGTAGTAGTAGTTGCAGTAGTAGTAGTAGTAGCAGTAGTAGCAGTAGTAGTAGCAGTAGTAGTAGTAGTAGTTGCAGTAGTAGCAGTAGTAGTAGCTGTGGTAGCAGTAGTAGCTGTGGTAGCAGTAGTAGCTGTGGTAGTAGTAGTAGTAGTAGTAGTAGCAGTAGTAGTAGTAGTAGTAGTAAGTAGTAGTAACAGTAGTAGTAGTAGCAGTAGTAGTAGTAGTAGTAGCAGTAGTAGTAGTAGTTGCAGTAGTAGCAGAAGTAGCAGTAGTAGCAGTAGTAGCAGTAGTAGTAGTAGTAGTTGCAGTAGTAGCAGTAGTAGTAGCAGTAGTAGTAGTAGTTGCAGTAGTAGCAGAAGTAGCAGTAGTAGCAGTAGTAGTAGTAGTAGTAGCAGTAGTAGTAGTAGTTGCAGTAGTAGCAGAAGTAGTAGCAGTAGTAGTAGCAGTAGTAGTAGTAGTAGTAAGAGTAGTAGTAGCAGTAGTAGTAGTAGTAGTAAGAGTAGTAGTAAGAGTAGTAGTAGTAGCAGTAGTAGTAGTAGCAGTAGCAGTAGCAGTAGCAGTAGCAGTAGTAGCAGTAGTAGCAGTAGTAGTAGTAGCAGCAGTAGTAGCAGTAGTAGTAGCAGTAGTAGTAGCAGTAGTAGTAGTAGTAGCAGTAGTAGCAGTAGTAGCAGTAGTAGTAGTAGTAGTAGTAGTAGTAGTAGTAGACATAAGTAAGGTGGACTTTATTCTCCTTGTAGGGAGATTTGTCCTCTGCATGTGACCCATGCTTCAGTGCCGCTGGGTCAGGACCAGGACCAGGTCTGAGCCAGGACCAGGACCAGGTCTGAGCCAGGACCAGGACCAGGTCTGAGCCAGGACCAGGACCAGGTCTGAGCCAGGACCAGGATCCTGGCTCAGACCTGGTCCAGGACCCAGCTGCAGGTTTGGCCTACTGTGCATTTTCATTTTTTATTTTTAAGTTGCTGGGGAAACAGGAGCTCCACAGGAAACCTACTCCGACACAGAGAGAACACAAACTCCACACAGAAAGGCTCCACACGATCCGGGGATTTGAACCCGGGACCTTCTTGACCTCAGTACTCTCTACTTTTAAATTTTACACTGAATACCGTTTTACTTTCAGTCAAGTAACATTTTTACCAAGTTTTGAGTACTTTTCTCTCAAAATCTTCTCTCCCTATAGTAAACAAAAAACAAAAAACATTACAGCCCCAAGGACTTAAAAGCATTAAAAATTGATAAAATGTGATTGGGGCAAAATCAAGGCCTTAAAAGTAATAAATATTATGAGTAGGTCTTAAAATTTGTCAAAACATTATGTTGTGTAGAAAAAGTAGAGTTCATTATCATTGAAATGCTTAATTCATTTATTCATGATTTTATTTGTTTTTTGCTCTTTTATCTGTGTTAGACTTTGAAAATAAAACCCGTGTAAAATTCATACAGATTACTGTTCTGCTTGTTGACGATGCTGGCTTTAAATTTCACTCTAAGTGGCATTAAAAACTCTTAAAAAGGTCTTAGATTTCAGAAAACAAAACCTGGAGCTGCCCTGAATAAACAAACAAGCAAATGAGTGAGTGAACAGTTCCAGTCTCACCTCGGCGTCGCCCTTGTTCTTGTACCAGATGAGCCGCAGCTTGGCGTTGGTGGCCATGCTGTAGTTGGTCCGGATGTAGCTGTAGAACAGGGCGCACTTGACCCGCACCGGCTCTCCGGCCAAAACGTGGTACTCCTTCAAGTCCACGGACCAGTCGATGCACCCGTCCACTGCGGAGAGAGGAGAGGACATCGTGAGCGTGAGGAGTTTTCTGACATCTTTTTCCTGTCAATTCTCTTTCTGCAAAAAAATGGCAGATTTCATTCTCAAAATATACAGTTTTCTTTGCCCTTGTGCTTCGTTCTGCACGGTCACAAGGTTTCTCAGTTCTCTTTTGGATCAAGGAGAAGGGCGAGAGCCAAGAGCTACACTCCCTTTAAGTCACCGCACTTTAAACCAGGTTCCACGTAGCTCCTCAAGTCTTTATGATTCCTACCAAAGCTTAATTAGTCAAATTTTACTCATCAGTTGGGAAACCAGCTCGTGAATGTATTCAGTCAAATCCATAGGAGCCCTGTGTGCATGAAAATGAGTTTTAGGAGATTTTCCATTAAAACAACAAATCTTTTTGTTCTTTTAATGGAAAATTTAGGTGTGTACATCAACATTTTTGTAATATATATATACTGTACATATTTATTACAGTGTATTTAATTGCTCATATTCTAATTTAGTTTATTTAGCTCTGCTTGTAGTTTAGTTTTTTAGTTAATTATCATTGGCCAGACTGCTCTCTGATACACTTTGTGCTCTTGTGTGATACCACTGTGTGCTACTGCTAACTGTACTGATGCTACTGCTAACTGTGCTGATGCTGCTGCTAACTGTACTGATGCTACTGCTAACTGTACTGATGCTGCTGCTAACTGTACTGATGCTGCTGCTAACTGTACTGATGCTGCTACTAACTGTGCTGATGCTGCTGCTAACTGTACTGATGCTGCTGCTAACTGTACTGATGCTGCTACTAACTGTGCTGATGCTGCTGCTAACTGTGCTGATGCTACTGCTAACTGTACTGATGCTGCTACTAACTGTGCTGATGCTGCTGCTAACTGTACTGATGCTACTGCTAACTGTACTGATGCTGCTACTAACTGTGCTGATGCTGCTGCTAACTGTACTGATGCTGCTGCTAACTGTACTGATGCTGCTGCTAACTGTACTGATGCTGCTGCTAACTGTACTGATGCTACTGCTAACTGTACTGATGCTGCTACTAACTGTGCTGATGCTGCTGCTAACTGTACTGATGCTGCTACTAACTGTGCTGATGCTGCTGCTAACTGTACTGATGCTACTGCTAACTGTACTGATGCTGCTGCTAACTGTACTGATGCTGCTGCTAACTGTACTGATGCTGCTGCTAACTGTACTGATGCTGCTGCTAACTGTACTGATGCTACTGCTAACTGTACTGATGCTGCTACTAACTGTGCTGATGCTGCTGCTAACTGTACTGATGCTGCTGCTAACTGTACTGATGCTGCTGCTAACTGTACTGATGCTGCTGCTAACTGTACTGATGCTACTGCTAACTGTACTGATGCTACTGCTAACTGTACTGATGCTGCTGCTAACTGTACTGATGCTACTGCTAACTGTACTGATGCTGCTGCTAACTGTACTGATGCTGCTGCTAACTGTACTGATGCTGCTGCTAACTGTGCTGATGCTACTGCTAACTGTGCTGATGCTACTGCTAACTGTGCTGATGCTACTGCTAACTGTACTGATGCTGCTGCTAACTGTACTGATGCTACTGCTAACTGTACTGATGCTACTGCTAACTGTACTGATGCTACTGCTAACTGTACTGATGCTGCTACTAACTGTGCTGATGCTGCTGCTAACTGTACTGATGCTGCTGCTAACTGTACTGATGCTGCTGCTAACTGTACTGATGCTGCTGCTAACTGTCCTGATGCTACTGCTAACTGTACTGATGCTGCTGCTAACTGTACTGATGCTACTGCTAACTGTACTGATGCTGCTGCTAACTGTACTGATGCTACTGCTAACTGTACTGATGCTACTGCCAACTGTACTGATGCTGCTGCTAACTGTACTGATGCTACTGCTAACTGTACTGATGCTGCTGCTAACTGTACTGATGCTACTGCCAACTGTACTGATGCTGCTGCTAACTGTACTGATGCTACTGCTAACTGTACTGATGCTACTGCTAACTGTACTGATGCTGTTGCAACAATGCGATTTCCCCACTGAGGGACTAATAAAGGTTTTCTTATTCTTATTCTCATTAAATAATCAAGGAAAACTAATTAATTTTCTTTGGGTTGAAAGTGTCAGCTACGACTAACTGGCTACTATCCAGGCTGTACCCTGCCTAAGGCCCATAGTTACTGGGAGAGGCTCCATTACACACAATCCTGAAAGAGAATAAGCAGAGAAAAATGACTGAATACGTTACAACGCACAAATAGCCATTTTTACTGTAGAAAAGTAGCTCTCAGGGTAAAAAAGGTTGGAGACCCCTTCTCTAAAGCCTTGTACATTCTCCACAACAACAATAAAACAACAACACAGTGTCATTCTTGTTCTCGCAGCCTTGCTTTGGGAGTTTTTGCGGCTTGATCTTAACATCTTTTTTTATGTGTGATTGGTCAGAAATTTTAAGTGGGCGTGACTAATGACCGTGCAGAAAAGTCATTGTGGGCGGGGCCTGTGAGGAGATCTGTATTCCTGCACAGAACTAACTTTGTTCTTGCCAACTTGGGAACAAACAAATAAACGTCTCTGTTTATCAGCTTTAGATGCCAGCTCTTTGTAACTCTTTCATTTATGCTGTAACCAAACGGTCCCTCGGAGATATTTACTGTTAAAGTTTATAGAAAACTATTGCAATGGGATTTTAGAATGTAAGCTTCAGACGAGGATTGAGAATTTGCAGACAAAGAATCTTGTTGTCGTCTGGATCTGAGTTTCATTAAACATTTGGGATTGTTGTGCGTATTTATTTACACACTTTTCATTTTGCAGCCATAAAAATATCATAAATTATTATTATATTCTGCTTTGGTTAAACTCATTAGAATCAGCTCCTTTTCTGCTAAATATTGATATCAAATATGACTGAATTTGTGAAGATTGTAGCCTCTTAAATCCCAGGTTTTTGAGACAATGCCACCAGGTTTTCAGATGTTTCTTTCATCTGAAAACGGAGGATTTTGTTCTTACTAGAGAAGGAAGGGGCTGTCCTGGGTCTGTTTAGTTTTTGTTTATGTCTGATTGTGTGTTTATTTTTATTTGTAAACTGTTTTTAAAGCCCCGTGAGGCAAAAGTTTTGTGATACTTGACAATATACAGTAAACAAAACTGATGTAAATTGGTGGCATTCCCTCAAAAAGCTTGTCATTTAAGTGGCTAAAATACCGTATTTTCCGCACTATAAGGCGCACCTAAAAGCCTTTAATTTTCTCAAAAACCGACAGTGCGCCTTATAATCCGATGCGCCTTATATATGGATCAATGTTGGTTAATTATGGCTACCGTATTCAGGGGGCGTCGCCGAAGTGACAGATTTTAAAAGCAAAGCTGGCTCTACATTCTGCTCAACCAGACTTATCCCAAATCATACGTGAGTCCTGAAACTTAAGCAGTTGTCCTTTTGTTGTCCTAGTTGTCCCGAAAATAATATAAGCGCGGAGTCTGAAGCAGTTGTTGTCTGATAAAACATAAGAAGTACCGTTGCTAATTGTGTTAGCTGCTGTATGTCTTGGCGAATCTTCGCTGGTTATGCGCAGATGCTCAATCTGTCTTTAAAATTATTTTAGCGACTGAATAGAGGAGAATCTAAGCTTTAAAATGAGGTATAACATGTCCATATTCAGCAAATTTTAGCCATGGTTAGCTGTGTTCAAACCTCTCTGTTGTAAAAATAACTTAGCATCGCAGAGCGGGGACAGACGGCAAAAAGACGACACGGTATGGGATGAATGAGATACAGCAGTGTGACTGTATAAACTATGAAGTTACCCCTATATAAGTACTCGTATCGGTACGTACTCAAATGGAAGTACTCGTACTCGTATCGGTTTGAAAAAAAGTGGTATCTGTGCATCCCTAGTTTTCAATGAGGGAGTTGTAAGAACGCTGGTTTATATTCTATTAATAAAGTTTGACTGACTGACTTATCTGACTGTTTTATTGACATTCCCTTTAGCGCAGCGCCATCTAGTGGATGCATAACGCAACCCCAGCCACTACAGTTTTTACAGCTTTTTACAGCTTTTATTCTATGCGCCTTATAATGCGGTGCGCCCTATATATGAAAACAGTTTTAAAATAGGCCATTCATTGAAGGTGTGCCTTATAATCCGATGTGCCTTATATATGGATCAATGTTGGTTAATTATGGCTACTGTATTCAGGGGGCGTCGTCGAAGTGACAGCGGTAAAAACGGTAAAGGGGAATTCCAGTCCCAGCTGTTCATGTGTGCCATAGGCGTGTTTATGGATCCTGCCGCAAAAGAACAAGGAGGCGCGGCCTTTGCTCCATCTCAGTAGAAGAGTTGCTGTTCATGTAGCTTTGAACTGTGACAAATGGAGTTGGAAATACATTGTTTTCAACGAGGGAGTTGTAAGAACGCTGGTTTGTATTCTATTAATAAAGTTTGACTGACTGACTTATCTGACTGTTTTATTGACATTCCCTTTAGCGCAGCACCATCTAGTGGATGCGCCAAATAATGCGGTGCGCCCTATATATGAAAACAGTTTTAAAATAGGCCATTCATTGAAGGTGCGCCTTATAATCCGATGCGCCTTATAGTGCGGAAAATACGGTAATAGGAAAATAATGAATATTTGGCATCAATAGTTAGCCCAGGTGTGGGAGAACAAGAATATATCAATGAAAATAGAATTTGTTTAATTTATTTATAGCAACAAAAAGAATTGTGCATTTTTCGAGCCTAACTAAGAAAGTGATTATGTTAAATGTTAAAAAAACTGTAAGAGCGTGAGGCTGATGAGCACAACACATACAGCAATAAAAACTAACTAAATATAGAAAGGCAACACAAGAAAACTGTGGGAAATGTTGGAAAACGCTGGCTCGGCACAAAAAGATACAAGGATGGAGAGTGAAAGATAAAACTGGAGTGACAGTCATATCTCGCCTCTGAAGAGATATTGCTTTTTCTCTTGTCCGCAATAAAACACTCATTGTAAAAATGTAAAAGAGAGATTTAGTTCAAGGTAAAATAAAAAGTGTTTGCCACAATATTGTGGATTTTCTCAACATCAACCAAACAGAAAACCCCTGGAGATGAGGAGAACGGATAAACAGCAGTCTGTGAAGTAAACAAGAGCATAAAGAAAGCCCGCGTGCCACCAGCTTTACCCGTACCACAGTTTGAGAACCGTCTGTCCTGTACAAAAAAACAAAAAACACACACAATAAAAAAAAAGCTCCGGTCGCTCCAGGTCCTCATCCAGAAGTGTGAAATGAAAAGCCTGCTCCGTGTCAGGGAGCGGCGACTCCAGCAGGAAGTGGAGAAGTGGTTAGAGCAGGGGCCAGAGCGGGGGCCACAGAGGGGCCACAGAGAGGCTAAGGGCCAAATGGAGTCAGGACAAGAAGGAGGGAGCAAAGGATTCTGGGATTTAATTGGCAACTCACTCACAGTTCATGAACGAGACAAAGCCAGGGAGCAAGGCAGCGGACTGCAAACATCTGAAGGTGACGACACTTTTCTGTTTCAGTAAATCTAATACTGGACTGGTTTAGGTTTAGTTCTGGTTTAGACCTGGTTTAGTCCTTGTTAGTTTGAGTCTAGGTTTAGCCTTGGTTTAGATCTAGTTTAATTCTGGTTTAGTCTAGGTTTAGTCCTGGTTTAGACCTGTTTTTTGTTTTTTTCCTTCCTGATATAATCTGGTTTAGACCTAGTTTAACTCTGGTTTAGTGCTGGTTTAGACCAGGCTTAGTTCTGGTTTCACATTGCTTTAGTCCTGGTTTAGTCCTGGCATAGTCCTGGTTTAGTGCTTAGCCCTGGTTTCATTCTGGTTTAGCCCTGGTTTAATGCCGCTTTAGCCCTGGTTTAGACCTAGGTTAGTCCTGATTTAGTCTAGATTTAATCCTGGTTAAGTTCAGGCTTAGTCCTGGTTTTATTCTGGTTGAGACCTAATTTAGTCCTGGTTTAGTTCAGGCTTAGTCCTGGTTTTATTCTGGTTTAGACCTAGTTTAGCCCTGGTTTTGTGACTCTTTAGCCCTGGTTTAGACCTAGGTTAGTCCTGATTTAGTCTAGATTTAATCCTGGTTAAGTTCAGGCTTAGTCCTGGTTTTATTCTGGTTTAGACCTAGCTTAGTCCTGGTTTAGTTCAGGCTTAGTCCTGGTTTTATTCTGGTTTAGACCTAGTTTAGCCCTGGTTTTGTGACTCTTTAGCCCTGGTTTAGACCTAGGTTAGTCCTGATTTAGTCTAGATTTAATCCTGGTTAAGTTCAGGCTTAGTCCTGGTTTTATTCTGGTTTAGACCTAGCTTAGTCCTGGTTTAGTTCAGGCTTAGTCCTGGTTTTATTCTGGTTTAGACCTAGTTTAGCCCTGGTTTTGTGCCGCTTTAGTCTTGGTTTAGACCTAGGTTAGTCCTGGTTTAGTCTAGATTTAATCCTGGTTAAGTTCAGGCTTAGTCCTGGTTTACTTCTGGTTTAGACCTAGTTTAGTGCGGGCTTAGACTTATTTTTGTTCAGGTTTAATCTAGTTTTAGTCCTGGTTTAGACCTGATCCAGTCTAGATTTAGTCTTTAGTTCCTAAAGCCCACTGTAGTCCATTAAAGCTGGTTCTCTGGACACTGAGGTGGTTCTTTGAGAGAACAGTTGGAGAACCACTGCTCTGTAGCTGTGAGTTTTCTAAAATCCAACATCACAACCTGTCGACAAATAAACACAGTTTCAGACTCATTATCCACAGAAAAGACTGCGCTCTAGCCACGGATTTAAAAATACTCCGACTAAATTTGTGTCAAGTTCCGCCACCTTTAGGATTTAACGTCTTTATTTGCATCCGAAATTTACAATCACACACTTAATGAGTTACTTTTATAGATCTAGCAGTTTGCGTTATTTTAATTTACCGCTGCAGTACGACCCAGAGCGAGCCGGCACTGTTCTCTCAGCGTCACCGAAGATTTATCCTCACCCACAGCTCAGTGTTTCCTCTGCAGATAACAGCACACATACAAACATTATTCATCTGTGAGCGAACACCTGTGAGCGTGCAGCTGAAATCACTTAACAACGTCTGCTCTGTGTTTGTCAGCGTGCGGGGAAATCAGACGATAAATGCAAGACAGTGATAAGATACGGCCATGAAAAGACAGTTTTTATTGTTGGACTTTTGTGGACATCTGTTTTGCTTCCTATGCCTCTGCTGTAACCAATTAAAAAGATTTGCTAAATGATGTTTTTCATCCAAAATTCTATCAGCGGCACAACAGAGGCTCTACCATGCAACCTTTTTATTTATTTTTTGTGTATTTTAACATTAATTTGTGAAATGTCCTGCAGTGTGACTGGAATATTTTCAAAATACAAAATACAAACATTTCCAGTTCTTTAGTCCTAGTCTAGATTTAGTCTTGGTTTAGTTTGAGTTTAGTCTAGATCTGGTTTTGTCCTGGGTTAGACCTGTTTTTTTTAATTTTTTTTATTGCTAACATAGTGCTGGTTTAGTTCAGGCTTAGTTCTGGTTTCATCCTGGTTTAGTAAAAAGTTGTATTTTATTATTATTATTTTGTATTTTAACATTAGACTGTGAGATGTCCTGTGATGTGACTGTAACATTTTCAAAATACAAAATACAAAATTCAAACACTTCCAAAATTGTCAATTACGTTTTTTTTTTTTTTTACCCTGATATAGTCCTGGTTTAGTTTTTGTTAGTCCTGGTTTAGTTTTTGTTAGTCCTGGTTTAGATGAGATTAAGTCCATTGCAGTTTGTAAAACTGTATTGAAAACTTTATTATTTTCAAACGCTTTTAACTCTTGAATATATTGTTTTATAAATGTTGCCACTTCCCTCTGACATCGTTTTTTTTTATATTAATGTTTTAAAACCTGTGTCTTTTATTGTGTCTTTATTTTAATGTATTTATAATTGTATTGTGGTTTGTTTGTTTGTTTGTTTGTTTTTTTCCTGCTCATTCGATGTAAAGCTCATTGTGTTGCTTGATTTATGACATGAGCTTTATAAATAAAACTGCCTTGCCTTGCTTAGTCCTAGTCTAGCTTTAGTCTTGGTTTAGTTCTAGTTTAGTCTAGATTTAGATCTGGTTTTGTCCTGGTTTAAGCCTGATTTTTTTTTTGTTTGTTCCTAATATAGTGCTGGTTTAATTCAGGCTTAGTTCTGGTTTCATGCTTGTTGAATTCTGGTTTAGTCTAAGTTTAGTCCTGGTGAAGACCTGGTTTATTCCTGGCTTAACCCTCCTGATTTAATCTAAGTTAAATCCTGGTTTAGACCCGGTTTAGTCTAAGTTTAGTCCTGGTTTGTAAAAATAACAAACCTTTGGCATAAGGTCAGAGTTTTGAACTTTACTAAAACAACAGGTTTAACTGCACCTGAAAACTACAATAAAAATTAAAATAAGTTTAAATTTGTAATTAAAACTGTGTCCTGCGATGTGACCTGAAAAATCTGTTTTTTAAACAGAAAGCTGCAAAACCTCCAGGAGCCATCTGCCGTTTCCAGAGCAGAGCGACGCTGGAGCTCAGGCTGAGAGCTGAAGGCCAAAGGGAGCTGCTCTTTTATTTTTCTTTTATTACAATTCAAAGTTCCTCATAAACTGTTCACGTGTGTTTGGTATTTTTTTAATGTGTTTGTATATATATTAGGGGACAGGGATATAATTATTAAGTTAGCACAAGAGACATGTTCAATATTTTATGACAAGAATTTAAAATGAACAAATTGTAATGAACGTCCTGAGGTGTGACAGAAAAAGTGGCACTGCAGACGTTGTTAAATCATGTCGAAATAATACACAAAGCTTTGTTTACACGTTTTATAAAAACTAAACTAATTTATATTTAAAATTATTAATAATCTTTGTATCCAATTTAAAAGTTGTGTCACCACACAGGAAAAAAAAAAAAAAAAAAAAAAAGTCAGCTACCTATGTAAAACAATTTTTAGTGCAACCTTATGAGCATGTTCGAATTTACTGAATGTGTGGGTGAGGCGCTAGTACAAAGCTGAAATATCCTTCCCATCAGTTTTATTGGTTTGCAGAGTTTCTGAATAGTAAAATTAAAAGTTAGAAGTTTGGAAAAGTTTTCGGTAAAATCCTCAGCAGAGAAGACGACACTTTGGGTAAAGCTTATTTTGGATACAAAGGTTTGGTTGCTGCTGTCACTGCGCTAATGGTAGAAAATAACTACAGTGAGGTTCAGGACTGCAGAGAGAAAACATATATTTAAGCAGAAATATTATTTTGAGTAAACCAGACATTTCCTCTTCAGATTTTGTTAATGGATGGTTGCTCCACGTGTGTCATAAACCAAATATTCAGCGGTGCATGACATAAAGTATGCAATAAAACTATAACTGTACTATTCTTCAGAGTTAGTTTGACATTAGGGCAGTGTACAGTGGTATTACGAAGTCACCCGCCCTGAAATAACGGGCGACCAAAAAACAAAAAGCAGCTTTCCACAGCTTCTTCAGAGGGAGCTGTCCATGGTTCTGAAACTCTGCTCTCACTTTTACAGCTTATGCCAAGTTTACATTGAGTTTCAGTTTGTATTGTGTGTTCAAAAACAAACATAAATACACTTCTTCTTTAACACGACATTACAGAATGAATCTTTAAGGATAATCAGATATTTTATACTTTGTTGAAATACAACTAACTCCACAGCCGAGCCCAGAAACCACGTCTGCAGTAAACAGAATGGTTTTTGATCCATGATGTTATTTTTGTGCTGATACCATGTTTGAATTTCAAACAAGAGCTAAACAAGAACTTAATGAGGTCTAAACCAAGACTAAACCAGGTCTAAACCAGAACTAAACCAGGTCTAAACCAGGTCTAAACCAGAACTAAACCAGGTCTAAACCAAGACTAAACCAGGTCTAAATCAGAACTAAACCAGGTCTAAACCAGCACTAAACCAAGGTCTAAACCAGGACTAAACAAGGTCTAAACCAGAACTAAACCAGGTCTAAACCAGAACTAAACCAGCACTAAACAAGATCTAAACCAGCACTAAACCAGGTCTAAACCAGGTCTAAGCCAGAACTAAACCAGGTCTAAACCAAGACTAAACCAGGTCTAAATCAGAACTAAACCAGGTCTAAACCAGCACTAAACCAGGTCTAAACCAGGTCTAAGCCGGAACTAAACCAGGTCTAAACCAGCACTAAACAAGATCTAAACCAGGTCTAAACCAGCACTGAACCAGGTCTAAACCAGGTCTAAGCCGGAACTAAACCAGGTCTAAACCAGCACTAAACAAGGTCTAAACAAGGTCTAAACCAGCACTAAACCAGGTCTAAGCCGGAACTAAACCAAGGTCTAAAACAGCACTAAACAAGATCTAAACCAGGTCTAAACCAGCACTAAACCAAGGTCTAAACCAGGTCTAAACCAGGACTAAACCAGGACTAAACCAGGACTAAACCAGGACTAAACAAGGCCAAAACCAGGTTTAAACCAAGAGTAAATGAATGCTTTCTTTTTTGTTTCAATTGGTTCCCAAATTGGGGTCCAGGGCCCCCTAGTGAGCCACAAAGGTACCACACCTTTGGGGACCACGGGAGGTGAATTACCTCATGAGGACCTGCCTTTGGCCCCTGTAAGGAGCCAGGTTCCCACAGGTCCACATGACGCTGCAGTGCTTACAGTAATGTTACTGCTACTCACATACATCAGCTCTCACTGGGTAAACTTAGACAGTATTCCTCAGGGTTGGCACTTATGATAAAGTCTGTGTGGTCCATAAAAATACATATTCCTGACAGTGACTTAAGAATCAAAAGTCACAATGAAATAAATGTGGGTAATTTTTGACCCACTTATGGAAACGTGGGGTAGCGATACAAAAAAAAAGAAAAAAAAAGAATTTTGTAAAAAAGTATAGATGGCAAGTTAAAAATTATATTGGCATGACATCAATGACAGTTATTTTGGGAAATACCTGGAGTATGAAGTGATTACCACTTTTAATTACAAAAAAGTAAAAAAATAAAAATAAATAACAAAAAAACGCATCTCACCGCATCATTTACATTTATCATCACTTATGGATCTAACGGTTAACAAGAGGCTTCAACACTGAAATAAAGAATGTCAAAATGACAGAATGCGTTTGGTTTAATACATTTAGTCTCTTGTGTTTATAGATTTCTAATGAGAATATTCATTTCAAATGCTGTTTCCTCAAAATTAGTTTTTCTCACACTTCAGTTCCTACAAGCACCAACATTTCCAGCCTCGTCCTTAACAAAATTAACCTGAATTACTGGTAATTTTACTCCTAAAACATGGTGAAATGTGATTTTTTATTCAGGCTTTTGTCAGTATATTTTAATTTGTGCATTTTTACACTTTTAATGCATAATTTTTATATGAAAACATTCAGCTGCAGGTACATAGCTTACACCATCCTGTCCTTATTTGCTTTTTCATATACTGGCAGCTCTTTGCTCTATGTAAGTATTGTACAGTTATCACCGAACAGAAAATACTGATCTAATCATTTCCCATGCCTTCAGGTGAAAGATAAATAAAGCTCCAGCTGTATTTAAATGTAAAAAAGCTGCCGTCACAGCCGTACAGGAGCCACGCGGGGATCAGAAACCACGAGCACAGCTTTTGTGGCGAAATCTCAGGTGATTCCATTTGTGCCGGGAACAGCACATTCGGCCGGAGCCCGTCAGTCAAACACAAAGCCCCTCAGAGCCGGCCGCCTCCTGCACTACGCCTCCCACAATCCCCTGCTCCAGCGCTGCAGCCGCTCACATCGTAATGAGTTGACCCGGGCCACACACAAACAGCCGAAAACATAAACACAGCTGGAGTTACAACGGGACAAATTAACTCTAGATATAATCACTAAAGGCACAATGGGCACACATAAGGTTTGGAGTTTTACAAGCATCTCGTGGACAAAAGGAAACTGTGTGGACACCTACGGTAGCCCTGCAGGGACATGCTGTTACTAATGAGCAAAGCGGTCAAAGTAGGTCAAAGATCAGTTGAAAGCATTGCCATTTTTCACATGAAAGGACTAAAAAAAAAGAGACAAATGCTGGAGAAATATAAAGTATATATAGATGACAGAGTACATTGGTGTTGGGGATCACTCACATGAACATATATTTGAAGGTAAAAAGTTGGGTTATCCATCTTTTCTTCCAGCAGTAATCTGTTTGAATACGTTTGAGGTGAAGTGACAGGAAGTAAGTGCTCACTGAATGCTTTTGAGCTTTAAATGTACATTATACATGCAAACATGGTTACAATATCTCATAATAACATTTTGTTTGTGATGTAGTAGTAGAGCAGTAGTAGTAGTAGTAGCAGTAGTAGTAGTAGTAGTAGTAGTAGTAGTAGTAGCAGTAGTAGTAGCAGTAGTAGTAGCAGTAGTAGTAGTAGTAGCAGTAGTAGTAGCAGTAGTAGTAGCAGTAGTAGTAGTAGTAGTAGCAGCTCTTCCACTGCTGTCTTCTACAATAAAAAGGCAGTTCTTATTTTCTCTCAGTATGTGTTTGTTTTGGCCTGGTGCATTTGTTCAGAGCTGGCTATATCTGAGAAATCCATATACATCTATAATATATACATCTATAATCATAACATGGTTTAGACCTGTGCTTCTCAAACTGTGGTAAGGGTCCCCTCTGTGGTACGCAGGCTACTCCTGGTGGTGTTTTACATTTCTGATGTCGAGCCAGTGTTATGTCCAGGTTTAGTCCAGTTTCAGTCAAGTTTTATGTGCAGTTTAGTCCCGGTTTAGATCTAGGTTAGTCCTGGTAATGTCCTGCTTTAGCCCAGTTTTAGTCCAGGTTTAGGTGCAGTTTAGTCCCGGTTTAGATCTAGGTTAGTCCTGGTAATGTCCTGCTTTAGCCCAGTTTTAGTCCAGGTTTAGGTGCAGTTTAGTCCCGGTTTAGATCTAGGTTAGTCCTGGTAATGTCCTGCTTTAGCCCAGTTTTAGTCCAGGTTTAGGTGCAGTTTAGTCCCGGTTTAGATCTAGGTTAGTCCTGGTAATGTCCTGCTTTAGCCCAGTTTTAGTCCAGGTTTAGGTGCAGTTTAGTCCGGGTGTAGACCTGGTTATGACCTGGTTTAGTCCAGTGTCAGTGCAGTGTTTAATCCCAGTTTAGTCCTGGACTGGACTCTGGACCAGTCCTCCTCTGAGTATCAGCCCAGTCTAATATTTTTAAATCTTTATTAAAAACCCTTTTTTTTTGTACCGGCTTTTAATCGAGGTTGAGCTGGACTTTGTTGCTCTTTGTATATTTTTTACATGTTTTTATTTTTTTCTTACGTTTATGTCTCCTTTGACTCTTATTATTATGACTTAATATATTCAATTGCACTTTTTAGGCAGCAATGGTTATGTTAAATGTGCTCTACAAATAAAGCTGACCTTGAGTGGTTAGTCTTGGTTATGTCCAAAGTTTCAGTCCAGGTTTAGTCCTTTGTTTGAGAATCTCTTGTTTAGATGAATATATCTCTGTCTGTGAAACTGTATCCTCCACATTTATAAACCTTTTGAGCGTACACAGTTATTTTTAACCTAACATTTTACAGTGTCGGAAAATATAATGCCTGTTTCCCGCTGTTCAGTGCAGCAATATCTCTCTTTTCTCCCAACACATTTCCCCTAGAATATACTTTAGTTTATATCGGGCTTTATACACTCACAGCGAGGACACACACTGCATATGAGTGAGCGAATAGTGCAGAATAATGTGTGGAAGTGTACGGTGGAGGCTATTTTCAAAATGACCCCACCCCCTCCCTCAAAAAACAATTTCTGTGCTGAAACACACACACACTGACACAAAAAGGCAATCTATTCTGTAAACTATATGAATATGGAAATGCGTGTGCGGGTTATGGCTTTCATTGACTGCTATAGAGTTACACAACAGCATCTATCAGCATACAAGGCTCACACAGCTGCAGCTAAAATCTTTAATATTAACACATGCACAAGCACAGGCCTGGAAACTGAAAAAAAAAATGCTTTGACCACGAGCTGCCCTCCGTCTTTAACTCTCCCAAAACCCACATCAGCGGCATGGAGTGACCGTTGTTTTAAACAAAGTCTATTGTCGAGCGAAAAAAAGAGGAGTCTGCAGCTCTATCCTTCATATAATCTGTGTATTGTTGGCGTAATGACCGTTCTCGGAAAAAATAAAGAGCTTTGTACAAAATATAGTGTGTTGTTTATCACATTTTAAAAAGGCAATAATGTTTTGGCGATTGCTTTGGTGAAAAATGGAAAACAGGAAGGTCGTCACGAACAATGGCTTTGTTATTGCAGTGATGGGAAAACAATCAAAGCTGTTCATAGACGGTCATTAGCCTCGGATTATGGGTCATGGTGTAATTATCCTTAATGCTCTGGATGAACCCTGACACACCGGGGCTTGGACTCCCATAGCCTCAAAAATGGTTCAGAGTTCACTCATGCAGATGTTAAAGAAAATCTGAACAAGTTACTGTGCTTTACTCCTGTGCCGTTTTTACCGATTTACAATGCTCCAACGTCGCGAAATTGGGAATGAAGCAGACAAATAAACAGAAATGGCTACAGGACTATGAGCTGTAAGAGAAATAATACTGGACAGTGGTTCTCAAACTGTGGTATTGGTGCTGCTGGTGGTACGCAGGAGTCTGGTTTAGCCTGACTGTGGTCTGGGATTAAATCTGAAGTGTTGACCAACTGCTTAGTCCAGGATTGTACTGGTTTAGCTCTTGTTTAAACCTGTTTTAGTCTTGGATTTGTCCTTGTAATGTGTTGATTTAGTCCTTGTTTAGATCCGGTTTAGGCTTCTCCAGAGCTGAAAACGCTTGGCCTCACAGCTTTATGTAGACACGTGAATTCAGAAAGTGCTCCTGCGCGTTCCCCGAACTTGTTCTGATCATTTCTGCGCTTCAGCTGCCAACACTAAAGCAGTGGTGGAATGTGACAAAGTAAATGTACTTAGTTTACTTAAGTATCATTTTCATGTATCTGTACTTTAGAGGTACATTTACTTTTATGTCACTACTTTTATGAGTTGACATAAAGTACAGTGTATTTTGAGTTTTGGTTTAAAATCATGTTGTTTTTGTTGGGCCCTCATTGTAGACACACAGTACTTAAATATAACAGATGCAGTAAAGTAGTACTGCTTTAGAAACATCAGAATAATAAAGACAGAAGAGCTCAGCGACAGATTCAGTCTCTTCATCTGGAATCAGCAAAATCCCTCACATTTAACTCATTCATGAGCTGAGTCTTTGAGAAATACTTTTTTACTTGCAAGTGCATTCAAAAGTAAGTACTTTTATACGTTTACTTAAGTAGAAATTGTAAGGTGATACTTTTACTTGAGTTATCTTTTGCCCCTTTATCTGTACTTTTGCTTGAGTACATATATTGAGTACTTCTTCCTCCACTGCTACAAAGGAGTCAGCTCATTTATCCATCTGTTAGCATCATGTCGCTAATAGCCGTGCTAATTTGCCATTTTATGCTCTGTCCATTCCCCACTGTTGCCAGCAGGGGGTGACAAACACCTAATCCAAGCGTTCTCTAGAAAGTCAAAGCATAGCTCCCCAAAATAATATCTTTTACACACATTTATATCATTTTGAGTTAATAAAACACAGAATATGAATGTAAATGTGTCCAACAGAAGCCTAAAAAACAGCTAAAACTATTATTAAAACATTGTGGGCCTCTCTACAAAAACAAACACGTGTCTCCATCGTCACATGACATAAATCTCTGCACCTGTCCCCTCTTCATATTCTCTCTAAACAGGTTTAGGCCAGAATGTTACCGTAATGCCCAACATAACCCGCCCACAGACAGGTGTCACCGATCTCGCTCCATCTGCTGTGATCGTTATGTTATGGCTAATATGATTATAAAGGTAAGTGGCAGCCATTAACCTGACGCAGCCCGGCTCAGACCGCCGTCGTTAGTGCTGTAAGAGCGAAACTCAAGTCCCAGAGTAATTATCAGACTTCGCAGCTCCTCACCTCTCTCTCTGTCTCTCTGTGTAAAAGTCTGCAGCTCTTGGACAGGATGCAGTTTAACGCCTGCTTGGTTAGCGTAATGGAAAGCCACTTTGAGCACAGTGTCCGATCTGCCGCGGCGCTCGGGCCAAAAGCGGTCATTTGGTGAACTTCAAACAGGTCAGACCTCTGTGTGCTCTCAGGACTGAGCTATTTTCACAGCTCGCCTCCTGCAGAGTCCACCTGTGCTCGGCCTGCTCCACAACGAAGCTCCAAAGTCTTTAGCATCAGTGTGCGGCGTTCTTTTTGACTTTGCTCTGATCAGGCGTTACATTATGACCACCTGCTTAATATGCAGCTCCATTTGCAACTGAGTATTCTGACTCTTTTCTATCTCCCAGCTCAAAAATCTCCGTCACCACGAAGCAATCAGCTCAGAAATCTATCTGTTAGCATCATGTTGCTACTTAGCCATTGTATGCTTTGTGCAGTCCTCATTGTTGCCAGCAGGGGGGCAATAGACTAAGTAACAGCTCCCCAAAAGAAGAAGCTCTAAAATCTGAAATACTACTGCAAAGGAGTCCAACACTATTTCAAAAAGAATGAAAAAGAGTCCTTCTCTCCCCGTGTGCGTCATCTGTTGCCAGTTCAACTTTGCTTCTTCCTTGGACCACTTTTGATAGATCCTGACCTTTGCAGACTGAGAACACCTCACAGGAGCTGCAGATTTAGAGACGCTCTGAGCCAGTCGTCTATAACCGGGCTTCTCAAACCTTTTGGGGCCAGAGACCTCTCACAGGAGAAAAAAAAAAAATCCCAAGGACCTTCTTATAGAGTCCTCCACTCCCAGTTAACGTGACTTATGCAGTGCGTCAAAATCATTGCAGGAGTTTCAAATGCAAGTAAGTATTTTCCTCAGAATGTTTATTTTATTGCCGTAGTAGTGCACATTAACATTTATGAATGTTTAAAATGATATATCTCAGTGGTGACAACCCCCACGCTTTGCCTCTTTTAACCCTAATTAGTAGGAAAAATGAAGTCATTAATTGGGTAAATTTCACTGCATAGCAAAAACATCACAGAAGTATTTGCAATCTGTTTTCAACTCATTTTCAGGGACTATCGCACTCTTCCTTGAATTATCATTGAGCCCTAGCTTGAACCTCTTTTTCAACAGGCCCTTGTGACCCACTGTGAAGCTTGGCGACCCCTAGTGCCATAACTACATTACTTGTTATAAATTATTATCATTTATGTAGAGTTTTTTTTTTTTTTTTTTTTCGCAAACCCCCAACCTATGGTTCAGGGACTTCAGGTTGAGAATGGTGGGTCACAATTTCGCTCAAATCCTTACCCATGTTTCCTGCTTCTAACCAATCAAATTTGAGGACCAAATGTTCACTCGCTCCCTGTCATAATGTTATGCCCGGTTTGTGTATTGTGGACTGCATTTAGAAGATCTGGTTGGTTTTTGAAGGTGACATCTATTTTCTCTGGAGGCTGTTTTCCCTTCTTCTCTCCTGCCAGAGTTAGTGTGAGTCCTGGCTCTCGCTGTGCGTCTCAAACAGAGCGACATGTGAGATTTGATTGGTCGGGCGGCGGACCAGGCTCACTACAATGACACGACTGTTTCCAAACCGTGCCATACTCCTGCCATATGCCGTTTTTACCGATTTAAGGCAGGGCTCCAGCAGCTGAAATGTCTTTAAAATGTGCTGGGCTTGTCGGGAAATCAGGTCATGAAGCTGAGGACGAACAAAAAAACACTGATTACACTGGATTTAAACCTAGTCTAGTCCTAGATTAGTCTTTATGTGTTGGTTTTGTCCTGGTTTAGTCATGGTTTGTAGATTTGTCCTGGTTTAGACCTACTTTAGACCTAATTTAAACTTGGCCTAGCTTTATATTAGTGCGTGTGCAAGTTTAGTCCTGGTTTATACCTGGTTTAGACCTGGTTTAATCCAAAATTAGTCCTGGTTTAGACTAAGTTTAGGCCTGGTTTAGTAATGGTTAGTAGATTTGTTCTGGCTATGTGAAGGTTTAGTCCTGTTTTAGTTCAAAATTAGTCCTGGTTTAGACCTACTGTAGAGCTGGTTTAGTCCTGGTTTATAACTAGTTTAGACCTGGTTTAGCTTTAGATCAGTCCTGGTTATGTGCATGTTTAGTCCTGGTTATGTGCATGTTTAGTCTTGGTTTAGACCTAGCGTAGACCCAGTTTAGCCTGGATTTAAACGTAGTCTAGTCCTATTAGTCCGTGTTGGTTTAGTCCTGATTTAGACCTGGTTTAGTTGAAGATTATTCCACATTAAGTCCTCTCTTAGTCCTAGGTTAGACCTGGTTTAGTCCCGGTTATGTGAAAGTTTAGTCCTGGTTTAGACCAGGTTTAGACTTGGTTTGGCTTTAGATTAGTTCTGGATATGTGTATGTTTAGTCCTGGTTTATACCTGGTTTAGTCCAAGCTTAGTCCTAGTTTAGACCTACTATAGACCTGGGTTAGTCCTGGTTCATACCTAGTTTTGACCTGGTTTAGTCCAAAATTAGTTCTGGTTTAGACTAAGTTTAGGCCTGGTTTAGACCTGGTTTAGACTTGGTTTGGCTTTAGATTAGTTCTGGATATGTGTATGGTTTAGTTCTAGATCAGTCCAGTTTTAGTCCTTGCTTAGACCTAATTTGGACCAGACTTAGTCCAGTTTTAGTCCTTGTTTAGTCCTGTTTTATCTCTTGTTTTGTCCTTATTAAGTAAAGCTCACTTGTAAAGCCGAACCGTTTATAAACCACAAAGTATTACCAGAGGAGGTAAAGAAAAATCAGAGAGTGCTGAGAAATGGTGAGTAGTTTTGTGCAGAAGTGTGTAATGAAAAGTAATGAGTGTCATTTGAGCAGGAAGCAGCAGGCATTGGCCTTTCCATTATCTGTAATAACTGCTGCGGAGGTATATGTGGATGGATGAACGGACGCATCGAGGAGCGGATAACGAGAGGCAGAGCGAGGGGAGGCTGCAGCAGGAATATATAGGTTAGGTCTGGAGCGGTGAATAATGATCACAACAACATGACTCGCAATAAGTGAACATTAATATACAGCTGGGTTTACAAATGGCTTCTCTCTGCAGCTAAAGAATGAGGCTGAGGCAGATTTGTGACTCTTTAGAGGAAGGTGCACAGGTTTAGGACAGAAAACGTTGTTGGTTTAATGTTGGGTATGACACTGAGGGCCTGTTTACACGACAACAGCCCTGCCGCCCGCAATCCGCATTTACACGAAAAGAAAACTAAAGTAAACTGTAGTAACGTATGTGTGTCCTGAGTCGGACACTTTCTGCTAAAATTCTATTACTTTTTTATCTTCAACAAGTCATAAAGTCGCTCATTTATTATCTTCATTAATGCAAATTGTATAAAATAAAAGAACATTTTCTTACGTTTATAACGATATATTGGTTGGATAGTTTCTTTTACAAATATTTTATTGCGGCCGTATGAAAGAGCGCTTTTGTCCGAGGTTTAAGCTCGGCAGTGCTATGGCCCTGAGTCGGACACGCTCACCTTTCTGGCTTTTTCAGCCTTATTTGTTGGCTTTTTCGGCTCTAATTTAAGGCTGGGATATTTACGTTAACAAATTTTCACACTCGGTACCTTGTTTCCGTCTTTCAAAATAAGTTAAGCTAACGTTAATCAGAAAATATTAAGACGGGAAAGTTAGCTACAAAAACACTAAGATCACTGAAAGAACGTCGCCCGAGTGTGACCTGAGCGTTCCCTGCGCATTTCCCGATCAACATTATTTTCATATCATGATTATTTTATAAACACTTAGCATAAATACACAAAATTTACCACAGAGGTAGAGCAATATGTGGAGTTTTTGTTTATCTACCGTTAGCCAGTTAACGTCTTTGCGAGCTTCTGTTAGAAGACTGAAAAATAGCAAAAGGTGAGCGACTCAGGACACACATGCGTTACCTGTATTTGTCCAGCCAAAGGCGCTGTGGGCCCCGCAAATGCTCTACACCACACAGAAAGTAAACAGCAGAGGAAATATATGTCGTTCAAGTCTACTACTTCCCAACTACTTGAAGATCTTGTGGTTTTCTGGAGCCGTTCTCATAAAGTCTTCAGTAAAAGCCAGTACCTATACAGATATTACAGGACAGTTACTGGACTACATATGAACGTATGAGACAGAAATATAAATGTATGAGACATAAAAGCATCTTATTTCTAAAACACCTCCTTCAGAGTTTTCAAAAGATTGCGGATTTAGAAAACAGAAACCCCCTCTTTGTATAAGCGAAAGAACAAACCACAATCAAAACGCGTTGTTGTCTAAATTTGCCCCTAACTTCCTCCTACTCAAAGACATGCAGGTGTGAGGTGAGGTGGTGACTCTGTTGCCTCTAAAGTGGATGAATGTGAGAGTGAATGGTTGTCTGTCTGTGTACGGCTCTGTGTCAGCCTTTTACCCGACAGTGCTGGTCAGAAAAACTTCATGCCGTCTCTGATTTGTGTCTACACGAATTTGCTTGAGGTGTAAAAAAACAGTAAAAGGTCTGAAAATCTGTTGTTCCCCTGTGGGGCCAGCAAATGGCGCTGTTCACCCTGCTGACAAAGAAGAAGCCACAGCTACAACTTTCACTCTTTATTTTCTCATCATCACTTATTAATCTTCATTCATGTCTTTAAACCACAACAATACACGTGTTACTGACAGGGAAGGGATAAAATATTAAAGGTGCACTGTAAACAGCAGCGCTCGTACTGGTTTGGAAACAGTACTGCAGTCTAAATCAATCAATTAATCAATCAATGGCTTGTCAGTCTTTCCGCTTTTCTGATTGGACGATCAGCAATGCACGGTTTAGAACCAAAACAAAGAATGTAAACAAAAACAAGAATAGAACAGGCTAATGTCTGCTGGATAAAATCTCTCTGAGCATTATCCACAGACAACAGAATCTAAGGCACTCTGTCTCTTGTATAATTAAAAAGCCTTTATTGTAGCATGGCTTTTTAAGATAAAAACATGCACCAACGCGTTTCGGCTCAAGGACAAACACAGGTAACAGGTGAGTACTTCCTTATATAGGGAGGGACCAAAGTGGCCACACCCACACTAATTTACTGTGCTTATAAGGACAAGGAGACGCTCATGTCTACATAATTATCTAATACAGTTATTCCCAAACTCAGGAGAGTCGGGGCCCCCTTAACTTTCCAAAAAATCTCACACGGACCCCTAACTATACAACTTCCCTCTATTCAAAAGATCATGTCATGTTTTTCTCTGTGTATTTCTATACAAGCATTATTAAAAAAAAAAAACAACAACACTGACTGTTGGCTAAAAATTGTTTAAAAGTAACATTTTTAAATAAGTATATATCTGCAATTCATTTCAAACTCAATATCTTTTTATGTACTTAAAATAGACAGCCTTTGGGGGGCCCCCCTGCAGTACCTTCACGGACCCCCAGGGGGCCCCGGACCGCACTTTGGGAACCACTGATCTAATAGAACCAATATAGACAGTAAGATAGTATTAGTGTATATTTACAAACAAATTCGTAAACAAATAGGGAGGACAGATTAATACAAAAAGAAGGACATATTAATGCGTTTTTAGCAATATATAGCATAAAATCCATATTTTGCAAATGTTCACCCTGTTGCTGTGGAGCTCATCGATTTCACTGAGGACTTCCAACAAAAAACTCAATCTCTCGTAGACAAAAAGGCCAATTCGTAATAACTCCCATCCCCCTTTGTGCCAGTCCCAAGCCTGTATAAATGCAGACATGACGGCATGCATGCTAAAACCCAGAGCCAAACGCCTGTGTATCTTTGGGAAAAAGCAGCGCCGCGTGTCTCTCCCACAGTACAGTGTATACGTCTGTGTTTGGGTGGCTCCATTTGTCTGTGCGTCGCTGGAGCGTGGAGCACACTCGGTCCCACCTCCACACTCGCTCCCCCCGCCTCCACCTGCGCTCTCCTCCTGCCTGTCATCAATAAAGACGAGTCCTGCTGCACACCTGTTCACTGACAGCATCCAGAGACGCAGAGAGAGGGAGAGAGAGGCAGAAAAAGACAAAAAAGGAGCCACAAATGCCACTTTACGCTGGTTAAACGGGGCATGCATCAAAGTCATATGTTAACCGTTTTGTTGTTCTTCCATCATTACTGCAAAATCCCCCCCAAAAAAATATATTCATGCACAGTAAATGAAATTACTTGGGGTATTTTTTTTTACTTGTTACCATGGTGATCTTTCTCCCATCATAGGCTTGGTGGCTGAAGCAAAACCTACTGCTGCTACCTACATATTACTTGCTCATTTATTGATTTTAAACGGGATGGTTTCTTAGTCACCTCCAGAGCATTAGGACATTTTACAGCCTTTAAAAACATTATGTGGCTAAAAGAAAGCGTTTTCAATCATTACTTTAGCTCTGAAATTAAGAAACAGGTGAAGAAACCAGCAGAGGGCAGCAGAGTGCAGCTCTTGGAACAAAAACAGAGAAAAAAAAACACTTCAGTTCCTTAAACTTTTTTGTCTGATGCCATTTTACTCCAAAATGAAAAATGTCTGTGAGGAATCAGTGGAAAAAGAGCTGTTTTTTGGATAAATGAAAGAGCAGACTGAATGTAAAAGGTTTGCTGTTAAATCGAGCGTTCTGGGGCCTCAGAAACTCCCTGCCAGAGAATACAGGATCACTCAAACAAGCGTGAATGAAACAGAACACAACTCCAGGTGTGTTTCTGATGGGAACAACATTGTAACATGGGAGAAAGAGAGAAAAAGTTGATTTTTGCAGAATATAGCATATAAACTCTTAACGTATGTGAGATCTGCAAAGCATCACCTCACTTGCTAACAAGACAGCCAGGACTTCACATTAACTTTCTTTTTCAAATTTTACAAGCCAAATAGTGTTTTCACTCGTCAAAAATGTATTAGTTTGAATGTATTTGTATTCATTTTAGAGGAAACAATAAGGCTGGAGAAATGTAGAACTTGGCAGGAATGTGGTGTTTCTTAATACATTTATATTTATATATATTTTCACTGTTGATGATGAATTACTATGTACTAAATTGGGTTTACACTCAAACATAACAGGAATTGGGGACCACTAAAGTTGGGATACGTGTGAAAAATCCAACTGGCCAAAGAGGCGCTTGAGACTTTAGCTGGGGACACACTACACCGTTTTTTGACAGATTTTCTAACGATTCACAGTTGAGTGGAGTCTGTCCCAGTCAGCTCTGGTCTCAGGGAGTCGTCAGTCCAGAAATCTGTGAGTGTGGGAGGTTTAAAGACAGGAAACTCGACCAGACCTCAGTCGCAGTCAAACAACTCTGGCGTATGAGTAAAAAAAAAAGTTTCCCGAACTCCACTGATACTGAACTTCTGTAATAAAGCCCTATCAGACCTGAGGGGTATTTAAATATAGCGTAGATAAAAATAGTAATAATACATGTTTTATTTAACATGAATCATGATGTTAATTAATAGAACAGACTGGATTATTCTGTGGGGAAGCTGTTATCTGTATAAGCTCAGGTCAGCTGACATTAGTGATATTACTCCTACAGCCTTAACTTTTTAGTCACACCTTTTCCCCTAAGCATAAAAATATGCACCAATAAAGGCTGCCATAGATGATGATTAACTTCAGTCCTCATCATACATCGCAAAATTTTATTCTATGTATGAAATGTAAGCCTTAAATTCCAGTTTGTGTGGTGCAGACACATCCAGCACAAACCTCTGCCTCTGCTCAGTCTGGGACCTTTTTCTACTTTGCCCTGATGTGTACATCTCTGTAAGAACTACATTTTGGATTTGTGCTCACGCAAACACAAACAAACTCATTTCTCAACAAACACTTTCACACCAATTTATGACAACCCTAAAACACACCCACATCATTTTAGTTCAAAAATGTTTTTATTTGCCTTGTAGGCTTGATCATTTATACAAACACTAATGTGGCCATCTCCACATTTATACCTCTGTCTACCATATATGGGGAAATGGCGCCACCTAGTGAAAAACAATAAAAACTAAAATTACAATCCCTCACTGTCATGAATCCATGAAATACTTGATATAAATGTGAAATTATATTGCAGTGACAGTGTATAATAAAAATGTTGTTTGGCACAAAAAAATGTCTTAGGGGTAAAGGTGTGACTATTTTTTAGACACATTTTTAAGAGGATTTTTAGAAAAAAATTCATCCAAAAATACACACCTGAGGCAAAATCTATGCCATTTGAATCAACACAGCAAATGTTATCCACAAAAAACTGCTGCAAAACATCAAAAAATGTCTTAGAGGTGAAGGAGGGTTAATAATATTTATGCAATAAAGCCACAAAAAAGCTTTGCTAACCGTTTTTATTCAGACGTGTTGTGTACAGTTTAAAAACCTGTAGGTTCTGTTCTCCTCTGAAACTTTCACAGCCTGACCAATAAACTGAACTCTGTGCAGAACACTGGTTAGCGTGTGCTCCTACTCTTTTCAAAATCTGTAAAAACTGAGAAAGTCGTGTAGTATGTCCGCAGCTTTAATGTGTTGCATGGTTAAACTTCATGCACCAGGCCCTAAATTAATAATAATAATAGTAATTATAAGCATTTGAGTGGGATTCGAAAAGCCAGGTTATGAGACAACCCTGGTAGCACATATCATAATGCAATAACCTAATAAAAGTATAGAAAATGACCTATTCCATTACTGAAATAGGCACTTATATCACTGTAACATTATGTACAGAATAGACAAAGGAAATGAAGATCTATTTTTGTAAATTTCTGACACATACGTATGGAGCACAGAGAGACAGAGCGCTAGACGGCCTCACATAACAAACCACTCACCTGTCACATACTGCAGACGGGCTCTCCTCTCCCTAACGCTTCTCAAGGTTTAAATGCCAGCTATATATATTCTTTATCCAGCCAAAAATCATACGCAATCACCACTTTCTGTGTTGCTCAGTCTGTATCTGTTTACTTGTGTTTTGACAGTCTGGGAGCACATCTCTATTCGAGCTGCCGTCTGCATCTTCAAAAGATTAAAGATTAAATTCTGCTAGTTTTAAATTGTTGACAAAACTCACACACACACACACACAGAAAAAAAAAAAAATCTTTAGCAAAAGCTGAATACATCGAATCTATAATCTGCTGAAAGGAGACATCGAGGAAGCTGGCGGTGCTCTTCTTGTTCTTGTTCAGAAAAAAAAAGGTCAAAGCGAAGGGCGAAGGATTTATAGCGGGACAAAAAGAGGTGAGGAGAGAGGAAATGATTGGGGGATGTTGAAGGAAGGAAAGGTGTGTCAGAGCAAGGCCGAAAGACGGAGAGGTCGTCTGGTGGAAGCCGGCTCAGAGCTGTGTGCTGTAAAAGTGAACACAGGTGGCTATAGGAGGATTTCAAAGCCATAGAAAAAAATATATACAGCCAAAAGGACATTGAGGTTTCAGAAAAGGTAATAATGTCTGACTTCTAGACCACAGGTTTACAGGTGGAAATAACAGGTACGGTATGTGGCTACTCTTCCAATTCTAAACAAAGAAGTTAGAATTGGTCTTGTTATGTTATGTTATGTCGTTTTTTGTATGTTATTGCAAAACTGTACTGAACTTTCTGGAGAGCATCATAGTAGCTGCGGCTCGGAGGCTTGCTCCAAACACAATTTCACTGTGACAAATAAACGTAATCTACTGATCTATCTAGCCTACTCTTTTGGTAACATTTTGTTTCTGTGGCAGAGCAATGTCAGGCGGAGTAACCAATCAAGGCATTGCTGGCCTGTAAGCAAAACAAACATGAATTCTTGCCATTCTTTTCATAAAACACCAGAAAATGGCTTATTCTGAGCAGCTCTGTACTTATTTGTGAATGAGGACAGCAGCAGAAGCCAGTTGTACAAAGACTTGTGGAGAAAGTGAGTTTGTTTGAATGTGGTGGTTACGTGGGACGTCAGAGGGACTTTACTGTTGTTAAAATGGAAACAAGATGAAGAAAAAAATCCCACAGAGGACTGAACAACAACGAGGACTTCAGCAGAACCAACAGGTGACGAAGGAAAGACCTAAATGCCATTAATCAGCTCAGAGAAGTTATTAAATTAGCTCGGTTGGTTATCTATTCCGCTATAGTAAGAAACGCTGCAGGTTCCAGAAGTCGAAGCGGAGAAATGCGTCGCTCCGAGAGGGAAACCAGACTGTCCTGCTGTTCAATTAAAGATTGGAATATTTTATTGTACTCCCAAGACAGGCAAACAGTGGAATTGAAACTGTTTCTGCTCTCATATGTCAGTCTTATGAACATGTCATCTTCTTCTGCTCAGTCTTGTTAGGAGTCGCTGGTACTGGAGCAGATAACTATGGGCCTTAGGCGGGTACAGGCTTAGTCTCAGGGCTGACACAGAGACAATTCACTCCCACATTCATTCACTAGGGGGCATTTAGAATCACCAGCACAGGGAGGACCTGCAGACTCCACTTGAATCGATCTCATAACCTCCTCGCTGGGAGGGAAGAGCACTAACCTTTCTGACTTTAAATAGTACAGAAATACACAAAGTAAAATGTATACGCTAAAGACGATGAAGTCAAACTACAAGTACACTTCATAACAAACTAAAATGAGCTGTAGCTATGGACAGAAGTTAGCAACTTGGATGAATCTCAATTGATCACAGGGAATGTAAGCAACTTTTGCAGTGTTTTATTATTGAGAGCTGTGTTTTATTGCTTTTATTGTGTTATTAATTTGTTCATGGAGCTACAGCAACTGAATAATTTCCTTTTAGGATCTATAAAGCGTTCTGATTCTGATAATAGCGAGGTCTAGCTATTTGTTCGTCTCAGTTAATTAGCCGTTGAGCTAACCCTAAAGCTGGGGACACACTACACGATTTTCTCAGTCGTTACAGATTCTGAAAAGACTCGGAGCACACACTAACGACTGGTTTCAGCAAATTTAGTTCTGACGACTGAAAGACTGGGGCTCACACACTACAAGATCTGTAACTGCAACTGACGCCAAACAAATGCAGCAAACGCTTGCGGGGAACTCGCGAGAACTAAATGGTAAACAAACATGGACGCTCCCTGGGTCGCTGTTGCCGTTGTGTGCGCAGCTATCTGTTTGGAAAAAGGGAAAGAAAAAACGGCTATGTATCCAGTTTCACTTGGGTAGCGCTCAACTTTCTTCGGTGTTTGCCATGATTGTTTATGTTTTCTTCTTCAAATTTCTGCTTATATTTTCCCGCCGCTTCCTGTTTCTTCGTCTGCGTCCTGACACTATTTCCTGTGTCCCATCAACTGTTTTTCATCGGCCGCTGGACTCTATGAATTTCCAGTTGGATGTAAACAGCCCACACTACAGGAGTGTGCTCCAGAGTCGGTGTTTGATTGCTTGCGACTGACGTCAGGCCAGGTTTTTGCGGCGCACACACTTAACGATTCGAGTCTTTGAACATCACACACTAACGGATTTCAGAGCCGACTGCTGATTACGATTCCCTGCAACTGTTGTTGACTGGTAAAGACTCGCTGCAACTGTGAATCGTTATAAAATCGGGCAAAAAAATGGTGTAGTGTGTCCCCAGCTTAAGCTACGTCCCCTTGGTTTACCAACATTTGACATTTTTTCAGTGTGGCGCAAACAAACCCAGGATCCTTCTCCAAATCACCATCACCATTCATAAAAGTGAAACAAAAGTGGACAGTAGACACCGATAGCCAACTTATTTTGCTAATCTTTGGATAAATAATGAAAGTACTCACGCCACAGCTGCGCAAATTTAAAAAGTTATTGTCATTAAACTTGCGTCAGGCTGTAACAGAATAATCTCGTGCCTGTGTTCGCGAGTCTCTCAGATCTTCAGAGTAACTTGTGTCCAGCCTTGACCTAAACTCCGCAGGGTCCGAGTGAGTTCGTGCCAGTTCCTCTGAAGTCTGGACGTTACAGAAGGTGGATACTGTGCGCCAAACCTGGCAACCTCTTTTTTGGTCTGGTCACCTTGGAAACCTGCTGCTCGGTTCACAGTCGCACACGGGCAGCAGAGAGAGGGGCTGTTTTACCGTCTGCTGATCAGAGTTTCAATGTAAAACTATCAGAAGTACGTACATAATGCAACATCCCACCTCTCTACCAAAGTTAGAAAAGTCAATTAGGCAATACAAGTTCAAAAACAACTAAATCTGCAAGTCTCCTTACTGAAAAATCAATATCTAGATTAGTTAAAATGGCTCGAATTCTGATTATTCATCTTGATTCAAGGAATTTTCACTAGATTGGATTTATTCACTTATTAGGCCAGATTATTTCGCTTGTTTCAAGTTATTTCATTCCTGTTTCTAGATATTTTTTTTACTTATTTCAAGCAAAATGATCTTTCTGGTATAAAAATGTAAAAAGCCTTTATTTCATGAAGGCTGGAGTCATTAAACACACCACATGCTTTATTCAGACTGTGAACACAAAGAGAAACAGTTTTTTGGATATGTTGCTGCCATAATTTTTTATAAAATGGTAAAATATCTGTCTCTGATCTGTTGTTTATGAGAAATGCAAACTCTTGCAAGTACTTTTTCTGGAATTGGGGATGCATTTTTTTTAACAATGCTATCTTTTCTCCTTTTATCTCACCTTTCACACCTGAAGATTTGGCCTGAACTGAAAACACTATAGACCAGACGTGTCCAGAGTGCGGCCCGGGGCCCATTTGTGGCACAGGTTGAGATTTCATTCGGCCCTCAGCTTCTATGACAAAATGTATTACTAATGGCTTCCAGTGTTTCTGTAGCTGGATTTGTTTATTTGTGCATTGTGCCTTCTGAACAGTTGATCAGAAATGAATTGCAGTTATGTACGCAACAATTTATATAAAAGCTCAGTGCAAGTTTTGTATGTTTTGATTTTAGAAATTCAGTCTCATTACTCACTGTAAGCATTAAAATCAGCCTGACAAAAATATATATCACCTAGAGCGGTCATTCCCAAAGTCAAGACTGTCCTGGCCCCCTTAAATTTCCAAAAATCCCGAAATTCCTATTTTATTTTTTTATTTTTTTTTTTTTTTTTTACAAAAACACTGATTAGTGACTAAAAGTTGTTTTAAAGTAAGTGTACAACTATAATTAATGTCAAATGTTTTTTATGGTATTTAATATTAATTTTTTCATGAACCAGAACCATGTGTCTGAAATAATAATAATAATAATAATAATAATAATAATAATAATAATAATAATAATAATATATAATAATAATAATAAAATTATAATAAATTCAAATTTAATTGAATTGGAGGCCCCCTTGTAATATCTTCGCGGACCCCCACTTTGGGAACCACTGACCTAGAGGATGATTATTATTATTTTATTTTTTTTCAAATGTTACTTTGCTGGGAAATTATAAATTCATGGCTTTTGAAAACAAAATACTGTCTGTGCATTTAGTTCCTTCTGTAGCAAACTTCAGGATGAACAGTCGGCCCTTGGACTTTTGCACGTCTTCAAATCTGGCTCTCTCTGGAAAAAGTCTGGACGCCCCTGCTCCAGACCACTACAGTTGTAAAGATCCCCTTTATTGATTTTTGCAAGTGCCAAAACTGCTAGCTTTTGTTTTTATTTTGACGATTAATGCAAAGCTTTTTGTTTGGGCTAAAATGTCTGCTAAAATTAATCCAGACATAGATTCACTTGAAAAATAATAATCCTTTGGTGCATTGGGAGCTCCAGTAATTCACTCTGCATTATGTTCTGTAACACAACCAGCGCGTATCTCCAAAAATAGCCGTCGCCGTCACACACATTTAGCTCAGTGAAGAGCAGAGCAAACGATCATTGGTCTTTAATGAGATGTGTGTAATAGAAATCACAAATGTCTCATTATGATACATGTTTGTTTGGCTGTAAACACAGAGTAATTAATAAGACAAGTGATCCAATTATGAAGCCTGCGTGAGCAAGAACACAGCAATTAACACTGGATTAAAAAGAGACGCGTAAGCCACAGTCAGACAGCAGGGGGCGCCACTAGAGGATTGGCAAAATGTTTCCCAAATAAAAAACTAGAGCAGAGTCTTAAATGGACGCAAGTGAGTCTAAATCAGGGCTAATACAGGTGTAAAGGAATAAAGTGGCTAAACCTGGTCTAAACCTAAGCTACCAGATCTAAACAAAGGCTAAACCAGGACCAAAGCAGGTATAAACCAGGACTAAACCAGATCTAAATCAGGTCTTAACCAGGTAAAGTATAAACCAGAGCTTAATCAGATCTAAACCAGGAATAAACCACATCTAAAACAGGATTAAAGGTGGTCTAAAACTGGTCTAAACCAAGGCTAAACCAGGACTAAACCAGGTCTAAATCAAATTTAAACAACAGACAAAACCCAGTCTAAATCAGGACTTAACCAGGAATAAACCGGAGCTAAACCAAGAATAAACCAAATCTAAAACAGCACTAAATGTGGTCTAAACCCAGGCTAAACCAGATCTAAACGGGGACTAAACCAGGCCCAAACTAGGTCTAAATCAGATCTAAACAAAAGACTAAACCCGATTATTCAGAAATAAATTAGGTCTAAACACCGTCTAAACTAGATCAAAACTAGATCTCCCACAGGACTAAATGTGGACTGAACCAGGTCTTAACCAGGTCTAAACCAGTTCTAAACCAGTACTAAACGCGATCTAAACCTAGGCCGTGTTTAGTACTAGGCTACCAGATATAAACGAAGGCTAAACGAGGACTAAATCCAGTCTAAACCAGATCTAATACAGGACTAAATGTGGACTGAACCAGGTCTTAACCAGGTCTAAACTAGGACTTAAAGGTCTATATCTCACCCGTACCACAGTTTGAGAACCACTGAACCATTTCAAAGCTGCTGCTCTTAAAGCTTTCAAATAAATTAAACATGCAGTTGTTTGCTGCCTGAAACACAGAGGATGTTTTTATTTTATTTTATTTAAGACTAAATCTCAGTCTGACTTTAGAAACACTATTTCACATTTATTTTGAAGCATGTTATGAGTGAATTTGCATAATTATCAATATTTAATCACTATTCCCTGAAACGTTGCTGGATTTCTGAAATATCAGGAAGATCAAACCAACATAAACTCTGGAATCATAAATACCACTACAGTAATTAAAGATAGAGTTGAAGCTGAATCTTTGATTAGCCAAAAACTGTAAGTAACACAAATAAAAGGCAGCGTATAGGAGTTAATGGCTAATGTTTTGACGTCTTACCTTACTTTATGGTGCAGAGATGCCATAAGATTCTAATGTGGTCCCATATTGTGACGGTTTGCCCTTGTAACGATTTTTTTTTTTTTTTTAGAATGTATTGAATTTCAAAGAACAGCAAATAAAACATACACTCCAAATGAAGCTCAAACACCTTCCCCAAAAGTCCAACAAACAAATGTAAATTTACAAAAAAAGTCCAAGTCCCATGAGCCTCTGGAACTTACACTTAGTTCACTAAAAACCCAACAGAAATAAACAACAACAACAACAAAAAAAGAACGGGTCAGTCTGGTCTGTCCTGAGTCTCTTGGGCGATGACGGAGTGGGGTCCTGACTTGTGGAGCGGAGTGAATGGAGTGAGAGGAAACAGGAAAAAGTTAGGTTTTGGGTCGAATAGTTTGACGGAATTTGACAAATTTTAATGCGGAATTGAGGATTTTTAAAGTGGCTGCTACGAGGCTCATTGTATCTGATTACTGAACTTTTTAAAATAGTTTTGGACACCTTTGCATAGTATTTCACGTTTTAGAACTTAAAATAATGCATGGAAAATGTCTTCTGTGGGGAGCTGTTACTTTGATTTTGCAGAAATGGCTATGTAGCACAGCTATTAGCAACATGAGGCTAACAGATAGATAAGTGAGCTGACTGCTTTGATCAGAACGAGTCCAGTGACGGTGTATGGGCTTTAGAAACGCGCAGGAGCACTTCCTGGTTTCACCGTGTCTACGCAGAGCTGTGAGACCAAGCGTTTTCAGCTCTGGAGAAGCGCAGCGCCTCAGCATACAGGATTACTCAAACAGAATACTACACCAGGTCTGTTTTTGAGGAGGAGACGACATTATAACAAAAGCTCAAAAAGTTGATTTAGCAGAATAGGGGAACTTTAAGGAAGTAAACAGCTTTTTTCTCTGTTTCTGTTCAAAAGAGCCTAACACAGCTGCACTTTGCTGCCCTTTGCTGGTCTCTTCACCTGTTTCTTTAATACACCAGTAGAGTATTTTTTGGTTTTCTTTTAGTCATGTTTTTAAAGGTTGTAAACCATCTGTTCTAGAGGTAGAGCTGGATACTGTTAAACGTTAAAAGTGAATGAATCAAATAAATAATACCAAATAAATCATACACACTGCTGATTTTAACTTACCGCTATGATTTTTTTCTCACAAAATGTGTTTTTTATTCAATTATATTGTGTTTTATGATTGTAAAAGATGAATTAACTCAGAAAAAAGTATCTCTCAGGTGCCGTTATCAAAAAACAGGTATCGATTAAGAGGTATCAAACAAATCTGAACAGTATCCAGCCCTAGGTCTAGAGGTTGGTTTAAAAATATAAATAAAAGCATAATAAATCCCCTTTATGAAGTGGGACGGGGGGACAGATATAAAGAATAATATTGTTTTGAAGTAATTTTTGAATATTCCTCTCTCTCTCACACAGCTCCCATATCCAGACTTTGCAGCACTAAACTTGTCCTCAGCTCTGCACAAGGGCTGTCCTGATGGAAACCCATTACCATAATGGTCCCCCCCCCGAATCACGAGACGAAGCCGCAGAACTGCATTGTGGGTAAATGGGACAAATCAGTGTCAGAGTCTGATTTTGTGGATGCGCCAGTCTCGGTCAAGGGTGTACACTCATTCCTATAATGCACTGTGTATAGGGCAGCGGCACCATTAGTGTGAGAGGCTTTAACACAGCGGCGGCAGCGGGATTATCACTCAAAAAACATTTTCAAATCTGCTTCAAGGGCCCTTTTTTTTCCCAAGAAGCAGCCACATGATGTTTACAAGAGCAGCGTGTCAGGCGTTAGGGAGGAAAATGGGTTTAGTTGAGTTTTCAAACAGCTTTTTGAGAACAGTAGGATACTTTATGCCTTAGATTATCTCCATTTTAAAACACTGCTCCCTTGTTCTCATATTAAAGGTCCCCTATTGTGCTAACTCGACTTTTTTTGAATAATCCTGAGGCCGTCCCCTTCTCAGGAGCTAAAAATGCTCAGTCTCATGGCTCTACCAGGAAGTATTGACTCACTCTGATAATTTCAGAGCTTAAATTGCAGTCACAAGAAAGCAGTCAGCTCATCTGTTAGCGTCATGTTGCTAATAGTCGTGCTAATGCGCTGTCTATTCCCCACTATTTCCAGCAGGGGGCGTATAACATCTAATCCAAGCGTTAGCTCCGGTATTCTCTCCGACAAAAACCTGAAATACAAATGCAAAAAGGTCTACAAACTGAAAAATAACAGTGAGGACTCAGTGGAAACACAGGCGTACAACATTTTGTTGATGAATGAATGAGAGCAGACTGAACGTAGCGGGCTTGTTGATTGGTCAGTGCTTCCTGGAGTGGGCAGGGCTTAGGAGGAATGAGCCGTTCTCACAGAAAGGCAATATCAGAGAATAAAGGATTAGTTCTGTATGAGTCCTGGCTGGGCATAAAGTACTGGCACCAAGTAAATGTGTAATAGCTAACAAAGTTGAAGCTAACATTAGACTGCAGTACATTTGCAATGGACAAATTTAAACTGACCACAGAATTTGCAAATAAATCCATTTTAGACATTTTATTCTTAGGAAAAGCTAAAAACTCTGTATGAAAAGTAACTGAGTTCCCAGGCAGCAGTAGAGACATTGGCGGTTCAATCCCCACTACCGGCATTGTATACTGTTGTTGTGTCCTTGGGCAAGACACTTCACCCACCGTGTCAGTGTGAGTGTGTTTGGTGGTCAAAGAGGCAGCAGGCGCAGTTTGGCAGCCATGCTTTCCCTCAGTCTGCCCCGGGACAGAAGTAGCTCACCACCGCAGTAGTGATGGGTCACGAATGAGTCGGTACAAAGAGTCGGCTCTTTTAAGTGAATGGTGAGAGCTACTCCCATCTGTGAGCTGTTTTTTTTAATTTTTATTTATTTATTTTTTTTATGAAAGGATCTTTTCAAAAACAGCGCAGATAAAAACAGAGAAGAAGCCGGATCAGCCTCTGAGCTGAGGCAGCTGGTCTTCCTCCATACCTGCCCTGAAAAATAAAAGTTAAACATTACAGATACATATTTATTTATTTTTTATTAGGCTGTATATGTATGATAAAGTTTTTTGAGTTTTGAGGTCAGCTGTTGCTGTTGTTTTTACTTTTTACTGCTGAATAAAGCCCTGCTTTTTTTGTTAGGGGTGTGTTTTTAAATCAAAAAAGTCAAAATGTGTCCTTTTGTATTTAATTACAGGTGTGTTTATATGCTGTGTGTAGTAGAGTGGTTCTGTGAGTGAGTCAGTTCATTAGGTAGTTTCAAAGCATCGGAAATTTTGAATTCTTCATTACAATCCATTTATTTATATGCATGAGTACATGATACAACTTTTGGATGAGCCGAACCAAATGATCCTGCTTCCTGAAATGAGCCAAAATTCCCATCACTACACGACAGAAGAGTGACGGATTAATGCACCAAATTTTAAAGCAACTTGTCTTGAAAAGTTTTGTATAATGTATTAATAAATGATCATATGGCTAAAGAAGCTGACTGTTATATCCTGTTTTTGTTATTTGCTGATAAAACTTTGCTCCCTTGTAAAAATGTAAGTGAAAAACATCAAAGTGTGCGTCCTTCTCTGGTCTTCGACGGACAATCACTTCCAAAAACAACACTTCAAACTGTCCCATTAGCTTCACTTCTGCCTCTAATTGTCCCGGGTATGTCTCTCTCTCTCTGCTGTGTTTGGGTTGTGCCTCTGTAACGGTCTGTCACTGTCACTGCCTGTCTGTACGGGGGAGGACAGAGCTGTACGGTGCGCCTCAGAGCTCTGTTATACCGATGTCACATGGTCAGAAATAGACTCGTTATAATGGCACTGTGACTCATCAATCAGACCTCAATACCGCGCTGATTAGGAGATGGATGTGTCAACGGCGTCTTCCCTAAACAGACCAGAGAGTGACGAAACTCAGCCAAGAGTTTAAGATGAAGTCTGCACAAGTCAAAGGAATAATTATTGTCATTGTATGCATCAACTAACAATGGATACCAGAATTATCTCCCTAGTGAAACCAAAATATATTCCACAAAGTATTTCAGAATTACTCAGGAGGAGTGTTTTGGTAGCCCCCCGACGGCCAGACAAACTCTTTTCAGGCAGGACATAAGCAGTGCACCTGTGAGCAAAACAAACATGGCTGATTCTTGCTGGTTTTGCCATAAAACACCAGAATATGATGTATTCTGAGCAGCTGTGTACTTATTTGTGAATGGGGACAGCAACAGAAGTCAGTTGTACAAAGGCTTGTGGAAAAAGTGGGTTTGTTTGAATTATGGCTGCACAATATGGAGAAAACATGCGATATTCGATAACTATGTTAAAAATTGCGATAATATTATTGAAAATAGAGCCTACTTTTCGAACATAGTAAGTTAAAATCACTACATTTCATAAAAATGTAAGTTCCTGTATTTACAAGTCAAAACAGCCACAAAATCAAAACTGAACACAGACTAAACCAGGAATAAAACAAGGCTAAGCTGTGACTAAATTAATTAAATTACCACTAAAACTGGACTTTTTAAACATTTTTATTTAGTCACAACACATGTTCTTTTAAGGCTCTGGTGGAAAATGATTCTTCAGTGTAAATCTCTGTCAGATGGAAGACCACAGCGTTATTGTAATATATTTAGATTCTTGCGACACAGATATTGCGTTTGCTGATATTGCGATAATTTTGCGATATATTGTGCAGCCTAGTTTAAACAAGGACTTCATTAGCCTTAATTAAAACAGGACTAAAATATGACTAAAACTAGCTCTAAAGCAAAGAAAATCAGGACGAAGACAAAAATCCCACAGAGGACTGAACAACAACCAGGACTTCAGCAGAACCAACAGGAGACGAAGGAAAGCACTAAACGCCGTTAATCAGGTTAAAGGAGTATTACCCAGCGCTAACTTAGTTAGCTTCCGAATTCGTAAGCCACGCTGCAGATAAACAGCTCTGATAGAGAAACGCTTGGCTGCAAGTAGGAACCAGACTGTTCTGCTTTCGAAAAGAAAGTAGGAGAGGCTGGTTTTCCTGGTTAGGGACGCACACCACTCACAGAACTATTCCTTGGAGCAACACAGACTTCTTAGAAACTCTAAGAGCTATCAGGACTCTTTTCAGGACTCAACAAGGTCTATTTAAAGAAACCTACTGATATCAGATTTAAAAAAATGGTAACGAAAGACTGAACCAATGCCTTAGATGAGATCAGTCATTGTCTTATAAACATAGGTAAATATATTTTCTCCACAGGTCTGATGAAGTAATGTGCATTATTGTTTATTCCACATCAAAACATCTGCATACTGAAGCTTAAACTAAAGATTTGTCCATAGAATGTGGTATGTGGTGTATGTAGACTGGACATTTTCTGTATTTCAGAGTGAAGACAACTATAGGGAGCAAACTGGCTCCAAAGAAACTGGATATTACCTGTAGTCTTTCGTCTTAAGGGCGAAAACTGGCGAGTACAAAGCTGAGAGGAGAGGGTGACAGACAGCAGAAGAGCAGAGGTGTTCTCAGACGGACAAGAGGAAGAGGACAGGAGTGACAGGCGGAGAGACGAGAGAGGCTGAGGAAGAAGGAGCGATAAGAAGCACAATATAAAGATGGACGGCTCATCTGAACTCGACTGTGAGGAGACAGGCAGAAGAAAGGCACTTAGCAAACAATATGACTCAACATTTATTATTACTATTATTATGGGACAACATTATTTTAAATTCCGATGTTGTCTGAAGTTCGATTTATGCTTCTGAACTTTCTCAGATGCCATTTTCCGCCGCAGGAACAACTTCCATTAAGTGATAGTTTTCGAGTGTGCTGCCAACTTCCTGTGACATTTTGCGTTGGAGTGACTTTTACCACAGACAGAAGTTTAAAACAAGAAAAAAAGAAAACGAAAGGAAAAAGGTTGAAAAAGCAGTGAAGAGGAGACATATTGAGACGTGGTGGGAAGTGGGAAGCAAGTGAGAGATTCTCGGTTTTGCTTCTGAAGGACAGACGAGGAAGGAAGGAAGAGTTGCCAACACTGCATTTCCAATCAGATAGCAAAACGCACAAGTCATCAAGGTTTCGGCTTAGTCTACAACTGTGTGTGTGTGTGTGTGTGTGTGTGTGTGTCTGTGTGTGTGGGAGCTTTGGCATGAAACATAACATCATTGGTGTCGCACAGCTTCAGAAAAAAAAAAAAAGACAACTGTAATTTCTTCTCTCAGCCTCTAACAACCATTCAAGGCCAGTGTCTGTTAAAGGAGACTATGCAAGTTTTTTTACCCTTGTTAAAGAGTTTTGGAGTCACTGTGGTGACTACAGAAGTTAATCCAGGATGAATGAAGCCCCCTGCAGCGCCCCCTGGTGTATCTTGGTGAAAAACAAACCTCACAAGAATTGGAGAACCAACAGATGTCCCTGAAGTCTCAGATCTTGTCCCAGTCAGCCATAACAACAAGGCAGCAGCGACAGGTTTATTTCTTAGATGGTAGTCCTGGTAAAAGGCAGAGGTTTTTGGTTTTTGTATCGTACCTTGACATGTTTCGACTGCCCACTTCCTTTGGTCTTCCTCTTCAGAATCCATTTTAAACTTCTGTTATTTGTTTTTAAATGTCTGAATGGTTTTGCCCCACTGTACCTCTCTGAGCTCCTGCACCCACACACTACTTTACGGTCACTCAGGTCGGCTGACCAGCACCTCCTGACTGTGCCTAAAACTAACCGTAAGCTTAGAGGGGACAGAGCTTTCGCAGTGGCAGCACCAAGACTGTGGAACGAGCTGCCTTTGCACGTTAGACAGGCTTCCTCTGTACCTGTTTTTAAATCTGTTCTTAAAACCCATTTGTTCTCATTGGCCTTTGACACAGTTTGAGATGTTGACATTATTTATCTGATTATATATCTATTTGTATTTATTACCTTTTTATGCTTTTTATGGATTTGTATATATATTTTTAAGTTTGATTTTATATTTTATCTTGTGCAGCACTTTGGTCGACTTAGTTGTTTGTAAAGTGCTTTATAAATAAAGTTGCAGTTCCTCAGAAGTGTCACGTGATGTTCCTGTGATGTTTCTTGTCAGCTGATTTAAACAGGTTTTGGCGCTGTCTTTTCAGGAAGATCGGAGAAAGTGAGTGGTCAAAATATGTCAAGGTATGACAAAAAAACATCGGTATAACCTTTTTGTGGATACAAAGAGAAGAAAACGGGAGTTAAGCTCTAAAGATTTATTTGAAAAGAAGGAGAAATATTGTCAGCAGGTCATAACCAATAAGTGCTGCACCATATTACACCCATATAAGATAAAACCTGAGAACATTTCCTTCACTTAAATGAGGAAAAGACTGAAGACATCATCTTCAGCCCTGATTCACCACAGCACACTCAGCTTCAGCTTCAACTCCAACTTTGAGTAACCTAGGGGTACTTTTTTAGTGACCTAAAGTTTGTCAGGAAGATTTCCTCTGTCGTGAAAGTGAGCTATTTTGAGCTCATCATTCTTATTCATCTCTTCATCAGCTTGAGAATCGACTATTGTAATGCCCTCTACACTGGACTCAATCAATCCCTTCTCTGCAGTCGCTGTCGCTCGCCTTCTTTCAAACGCTCCCATACCGCTCCTGTTCTTCTGTCTCTCCATTGGCTTCTGTTGTGTTTCAGGGTTGAGTTTAAGGTCCTGCTGTTCGTGTTTAAAGCCATTACTGACCTTGCCCCGGCCTACTTGACGCGACTGACCTTTTGACAGTTCATCTCCAGTCAAAGCTCTGAGTTCCTCTGAACATACGTCTCTGGTGTTGCCAAGGTCAAAATACAAAAAGCAGGGTGATTGTTCCTTTGCTGTTTCTGCTCCCAGGCTCTGGAACTCACTTCTACACGATTTACACTCCACAACTGAGCTAATGTTTCTCAGATCACAGCTTAAAAACTCACTTATATTACTGCTTTGGATGCGGATATGATCTGTTTGTGCATCTCTCTGCAGTTTTAATGCTGCAAAGTCTTGTTTTTAACCCATTAGGACCCCCAGGTATCACACGTCCTTCAAACGGCCTGGAAAGGTCTTCATACAACTTTATTCATGATTTTTGTCTCATAAAGTTCCCAAGTGACGCCTAATGAATATCCTGATGCATCATGGTAAAGGTCATGTGACTTTATGTTTGTGTTCTGTTCAATTTCAGAATTGAGGAATCCTCCTGGATAAGAGGTGAAACCAGGGTTGCCAGATCTCACTGACCGTTTCCAGCCCAAAAAGAACTTAAAATCCACCCAACACAGTAAAAAACAGCCCAAATTGCAACCACTGTTAATGTTAAAACTGTTATAAATAAGAAAGAACAAAAAAACTTAAAACCAGCACTAAAAACAAACACAAACAGGTGCCCCACAAAGACTGCACTCAGACGACCAAAACCTTCCACAGAAACCGTGAAAAACATGAAATACCAACAGGAAATGTAAGCAATCAAACATGAATCACTCAGTGAAAAAAACAACAACAAAAAAACAAACAAAAAAACTGATGCTATGAGTGGGAGGACACAGCAGTTTATTGAAATGTGTTCTACTTTGTTTGCCATAAAATGATAACTGTTTTGTTTGTATTTTCTCCTGAATAAATATTTTCTAAAAAAACTGTCAAATCTTGTGAAAAGCAGCCCAAATTTTATAAACCAGTCCAATGCTATTTTTTCCAGTCTGAGGTGGTTAAAAGAAACCCAACTGGATGGAAACCAGCCCAATCCAGATGACTTCTGTTTAAGCTTTTGTTGCAAAGAAAATTCAAGAAGTTACAAAAGAAAAAGGCCCAAAATGCTCAGTTTATTTCAAATAAGTAATATATCTACAACTAAAGCCCTATTCGCATGGGATAAGCATTACCCCTGGACGTCAGTGTTTTTAGTCGGGCATTCACACGGAATAAACGATGTCTGTAATTTACTCAATTTTATGAACTTTATTCCAGATATGACGTATTGAAAATTACACAGATTTATAATAAAAATCACAGATTTCTTTTATGTTTCTAGTTCTACTTAATCCTAAACTACTATCTTTTATATTGATTTCCTGTCCTGACAAAAAACAAACTTTACCTCTCGCTACGACGCAGGTCATCCATTATCTGTGGAGATTTCTCTTCTTAAACAGCAGGCGGCGCTCTTTATTAATCCATTCACTGTGATTCGTCTCTGGATCTAACTTTAGCACTGAAAGCGTCCTAACTTTCCAAAACAGCCCCATGTTGCTCCAAAAACTTAGTCTAACGTTGCCATGACGACGGGAAGTGTGCTTCCAGGTCACGTCTTCAACGTAGTTTGTTAACTCTTTTTTTTTTTTTTTTTTTACATTTTACTCTGAGAAACAACATAATTGCTTCGGAGTAAAACCAAAAGAGACGTCTTATTATTAAGATAAATGCAGAGGTAAAATGGAGCGTTAAAGACATTTTGGATCACTGTTAAGAACTTTATGGGGGATTCTCACGGGACTGGTATTATCAGAGGACCTCTGTGTTGGCCGAAATATGGTCGGTCATTTTTGAGGGAATTTTTACAGACATTTTTACAGACATGGATGATTCGCACGGGATAAAAATCACAGACGACATCGGCGATTATTACAAATTACTGAAGGTCCCTGGGTAAAACTGATCCTGTGAGAATACGGCTTAATACTTGAATGTGACGCCTACTAATGTGAAATTATTAATTTTTTTGACAGTAGGGGGCAGTACTGCAAATGCCCATTATTATTATTAATATTATTATTATTATTATTATTATTATTTGAATGCTTAATGCCCAATGTGACATACATGTAACATTACAGATCTTTTTTTTTTGGTTGTTTTTTTTTGTCAGAAATGTATTATTTAGGGTCTCTTTAGTCTGTTATGTCCTCCATAATTTTCCTTGACGTTTTGGATAAATTGAGTTTTGTGAAGCACCTGGGCACCATTAGGCTCTTGTAAGGCTTTATACAAATATAGTTTGATTGATTGATTGATTGATGTTGCAGTGGTCTCTTATTTTGTCCCAGAGCTGTGTATATAGGAGCTATACCATTCATTTTTTATTTGAATAATTTATGTGAGACGGATGGTGTGCGAATGCTGCAAAAATGATGGATTATGTGTTTGTGAAAATTAGGAAAGTAGGAGTTGCACGGCGGTGGTGAACCGGGGACACTGTTGTTAACTCGCTTCATTAACTTTACAAGGGCTTTTCTGCCTCAGTAATGTGTGCGGGGTATATTAGGTGAACGAGTTAATTGAACTAGAGGGGAGATCATTTCATACACGACGAGCCTGAAATCGTGGGAGAAGAGAGAAGTGGGGCACAGGCATTCAAAGGGCTGTCAGGAATCACAGGAGCGGGCGCATGAGAAGACGTGGATCCAGTTCACTTCAGTAATACTTGGACTGAGGGGATAAAAGTCGCCTGTATGGCTTAAAATGCCCAGTAACGATCTGTTCATAGATAGCACCGCGTCTTTCAACTCTGTACATTGATCTGTCTTTGAGTCTTGGGCTGGTTACAGAAGCCTGGCTCTTCAGTGTAGCTCAGTTCAATTTATTTTGAGCACAGCCCAAAGTCAACAGTGTAAAAAGGAAAATCGACCACAACTGGTTTTCAAAGTTTTTACGCCAAGTACCTCCTCAGAAAATATGTGGCTTTCAAAGTAAGAGATGTACATTCAGTTTGTTTTCTTTAATTGATAAATTTGTGGTCTTAACAAATAATTCTCGATTAACCATTCACCACCTTTCATTAGGTTTTATAAAAAACAGCACTTTATTAAATTCAAAGTCATGAACCATAATAAAAAGTATATTTTTTTAAACTAAAGACAAGTTATAGGCTTGTATATTTTAGGAAACTGTTAATTTTATGTTTAATTTACCGTAACTCTCCAGTGGTACACTTCCTTTGCTCTACTCTACAGCAGAACTATTGAAGGTTAGTATTTCTTCCTATCGATTATGACAATAATGATGATTAATTGATTAATTGATTAACCATGGACGCCTCTATTTCAGTGTACCGTCTTTAATGCACTAAAATGAGCCTAGAGTTGGACAAAACTGGGTCTAAATCAAGTGGGAAAACATGGATTTACCTGTAAAAATGCAATACTATAGAAGGACAAATCAAGGACTACACCAGGTCTAAACCAAGACTAAACCAGGTCTAAACCAAGACTAAACCAGGTCTAAACCAGGTCTAAACCAAGACTAAACCAGGTCTAAACCAGGTCTAAACCAAGACTAAACCAGGTCTAAACCAAGACTAAACCAGGTCTAAACCAGGTCTAAACCAAGATTAAACCAGGTCTAAACCAAGATTAAACCAGGTCTAAACCAAGACTAAACCAGGTCTAAACCAAGACTAAACCAGGTCTAAACCAGGTCTAAACCAAGATTAAACCAGGTCTAAACCAAGATTAAACCAGGTCTAAACCAAGACTAAACCAGGTCTAAACCAAGACTAAACCAGGTCTAAACCAGGACTAAACCAGGTCTAAACCAAGACTAAACCAGGTCTAAACCAGGACTAAACCAGGTCTAAACCAAGACTAAACCAGGTCTAAACCAGGTCTAAACCAGGACAAATCATGGACTAAACCAGGATTAGCTCCTGAAAATCCTTGAATGAAATCCCTGTCGTCACTGGACAAAAACATATTGTCTTAAAATTGTCTCAAAAATCCAAAAGTCCAACCTTTGCAGACCTATTTTTGCCAAAATGGTTGTGAAAAAGTTATTTTACTGTTGACTAACTAACAAGAGAAACACAATTAATTCATGTCAAACAAACTGAGCACTGCTGGGAAAGAATTACTTTATTTCAATGAATCTCAGCTGATCTCTTTCTTGTCTTTTTGTTCACATGTCCTTGAAAGAAGAGATGTAAACTTGTCATCATCAGTTTGTGCCAACATTTATTTATATGCCTTTTAAAGCAGAACACTGTAACTTTTTTTACATTAAATGGACTGTTTTGGAGTCTGTGTGATGGTTAAATGAGTTATTGTGGGTTCATACAAGGCAACACAATAGGAGTTGAAAAAAAGGCCTTGGAAGTATTTACAATATTTTATTTTATTTCTTTATTTATGGCTAGTTTTCATCTGCAGTCCCCGGGCAGGTGAGCAATACAATAAAATACATACACAGATTATGCTGCTTCCCTTTCCACCGCATATTTTTTTTCAAAATATATGAACAGAAAATATTTGAATTTATCTGGAATAATAAACCAGAAAAGATAAAAAGAAGTATTTTATATAATGACTATGAAGTTGCGGGTTTTAAATTATTACATTTAGAAGCATTGTGCTTTTCATTAAATATGTTCAAAAAATATATGAAAATCCAAATTGGTACACAAGTAGAGTATTGGAAAATAATCATTTGTTGTTTTCTAAAGGATTGTGGAGAAGGCTCATTTGCCTTATTTAAATGATCTTATAAAAAATGGATCAGTGTTTCTGAAAGAAGCTCTTGAGTGTTGGCTGTGTTTCCAACTCCACAAAGCCGTGATAGATATTAATTTAAAAAGAACCTCTGCTTTGGGAAAGGGCTATTGACAGAGGAATTGTGTTTATAAATGATATTGTAGGTGGAGATGGACAAATAATGGAAGATAAACAGGTTATTGGAACTTATGGAAACATCTGCAGTTGGTGGCTGCTTTGGGGAGGAACTGGAAACAAAAATTTATAGTGGAACTAATAAGTTACAAGTCTGCCAACCTGGGATAAGAAATGATAAATGGTTGAAAGGAAACAAGATAAACATTATGTCTTAACCAAAAATTATTAATAACACTTCCATATAGAACTTGTAAAAAAAATGGGAAGACCTCTTTGATCAACCTATAGCATGGGAAAAGGTCTTTAAGCTAATTTATCAGACTGTAATAGAACAGGAACAGGTTTTTTCAAATTAAAATCATCTATAATTTTTTACCTACAAATAAAATGCTTAAAATCTGGGGTCTTGTAAATTCAGAAAAATGCAGTTTTTGTTTTACAGAATCAGAATCTACAGATCTATTTTGGTTTTGTCATGTGGTCGCTGCTTTTTGGGGGAAAGTACAACAAATGATTTGTGATATGAATTTGATTTATAAGCTCTGTTTCCTGTCGGTGGTCCTAGGTTTCGTTGTAATATGTTAACTAATCAGATTATTCTTTTAGGTAAAAGATTTATTTTTAATGCCAGAAATGCAGAGTTGTTGTCTCTTTTCATGCATTTTTTGGAACAATATCATAAAATAGAAGGAGATATGATGGATACAGAAAAAGAAAAAAGGATTTACCAAAAGCGGTGGGCCAGGTTCACTTTTAAAAAATGACAGGGAAGGAAATTTATTTTCCCCTTGTTTTCTGTGTAAAACGGTTTGTATCATGTAATTGTTTAAATGTCTTTATTGTTGTCTTGTCATTGTGATTATGTTTTCATTGTAATTGTCATTTGTATTATTTAAAAAAAAAAAACAAACATACACAGACATTCAAACATCCACGTCACCAGAATCACACTACACATAATCCACAGTTCAACCATCAAAATGTAAAATTACTACTGCACAAATATTGC